>JASVEL010006613.1:0-267804 GCA_032618575.1 Nicotiana noctiflora | reverse complement strand
AAAACTTAAACGAGGCTTTTGATGACATTTAGTTGTGAGCTCTTATGATACTGTTTCCCAAGGGGCTTATATGCATTTATGACTATGCATGGATCGGGCTGCACGCCGTAACACGAGTGATATATATATTGTGCTTGGGCTTTAGGAGCCCTTCCGGAGTCTGAACCCTCATAGAAGCGCGGGCGCCTTTGCGTGGATTGGGATGTACGCCACATCGTCATATGCATTGCATTGCATACATACATTGACTTTACTTATACTATGTGGCATGACATTTAGCACTCATACATTGCTGGCATACATGTGTTATTTGAATTATTGACCAGATACTCTGGTGGAAGTTGTTAAGGAGTGCTGAGCCCAAGGGGCTGATTTGAGTGCAGACTTGCACTGTTTGAGGTTGTACCTGGGTATTGAACTGTTAATAATGAAGGAAAAAGATGTTAAAAAGAGATTTCAAAAATCTACTTAAATATGTTAAAAGGGAATACCATGAAAGTGTACTGCAGTTTAAAAGATGATTCTGTATTTTATAGCATGAGATAGTGCTTTGTGTGATTTTCTTTTCCTCAGTATTATTTACTTTTATTACCGCTAAGTTGGAAATACTCACTCGACTCCATGCACCATGTGTGCAGATTCAGGTATTTGAAAGCTTAGCTGAGCTTGGTGCTGGTCTAGAGCTCTATTTGGGATCGCCGAGGTAGCTTCCTGGCGTCCGCAGGACCCGATACTCCCCTTATTACTCTTTTGTTTTTGTTTATTCCACGTACTCTCAAACTTGTAGAGTTACTTACAGTATTGTATTGATATTCTGATAGAGGCTCTTGGCTCGTGACACCAGATCTTTGGGAAATTACGTTGTTTTTGGGAGATTTCGGGATATTTTTTGTAACTATCAGTTTATTTTGGTTTCCTTCACTGTTAATGACTTAAAATAAATAATTTTGAGCTCTAAGCTCGAGTTGAGAGTGTATTTGATCGGGCTTTCCTAGCCGTTGGGTTGGGCGCCATCACGATTGGGTTTGGGGTCGTGACACTAATCTTCACATAATATGAATACTAATATGAATACTAATCTTCAAATTCTGTTTTTTATTCCATATTCATATTTATTTGTTTGCCTACTATTTTTATGTATCCTGGACAGTGACGAAATAAGACTAAACAAGAAACATGATTTAAAACCAAGGCTTACTAACATTTTTAATTCTGAATCACTGAAAATATTATTACAACTGAAAGCTCATGAAACTAATATTTGTACTTATCAGTTTTTTTAAACAATCAAGAGTTATACTAAGGTAAACACGATCAATGAACAACATTTTTCAGATTTCTTATTATATATTGTCACCTAAAACCATTTCAAGTCTAACATTAACTTTACTATTACAACTACTTCTAACTATTACTAAAAAAGTTATTGCAAATCAAATACTATCACAGTCTAAGTTTGCTAACAAGCAGCCTGAGATAACAGTCCAGTTATACAGTCCGATACAAAATCTATCCTATCAAATACAAATTGTCTTAAATGAATAATATATATACAAATCAGATCAGTACATATTGTTAAACAAAAACTTGAAATAGTAGATAAACATTCCATTCCATTGCTTCAAACTCAATTTACATCAATGAGAATGATTGTGTACCTGATCAGAAAATGTGAGAGAAGAGAATAAAATGTGAGAGAAGAGAATTAGATCTCTAGATTAAGCATTCAGCAACAGAAATCGACTCAACAATTCAACCACAGCTTCAATGATAGAATTTAACCACAATGAATGAAAGAAATCAGTAGAACAGAAACTCGAACAAGCCAATGCAAACTCTCAGTACTTTTGATCACTAGAACCAGAGACAAATCAACAAAATAGCCTTTAAAGTGAACTTAGATCAATGAAACAGTGAATTTGTTGGATATTTTCTTCTAAGTTTGATGTTTTTGAGTTTTGAAGTGATTGATTTCGAATTTGTAGATCTAGAATAGCATAATTGCTTTAGGGTAATTTTCAGATTGCTCAAACTTGAAAAATGAGGCATATAGGTGCCTATTATAGATTTAAAAATGGAGGAAAGTTCAAACTTTGTTAATTACAAAGTAGTCCCTCTTTTATTTCAATTTTGTCCTTATTTTTATTAGTTATTCGATTAGATGCCCTTTATTTATTAAGAATTGTACCAATTGCCCTATCTAGAATCTTCTTCCCTTGGTATATTTCCTTATTTGCCCCCACCTCACTTAGGAATCTACCCTATTGCCATTTTTCTCTACCCGAATTACCCTTTTTCCTAAGGTTTATTACCCTTATCCCATTTTAAGTCCCCAAATTAACCCAGAAAATTACTTGAATTTACCAACTGACCCTTTTACCTTTTTCCTCCAAACTAACTATCAAAAATCAAATTTTTAAGTTTTGCTAACCACTGATTATCAAAACAACTATAACCAAATCACTAATTACTATTAATACTAATTAACTTCCTAAAAATTTTACTAATTATTACTACTGACAAACAATACCAATATCAGAATTAACTAAAAGAAAATTAACTCGAATATCAGAATCAAACAATTGACACAAAATCAAACAAATAAAAATCATATTGAAAATTATCAGAATCTATTTAGCCCTAAAACTAAAATATATCAACCTGTTTAAAAGGTAAACCCTAATCAGTAAATTAATCATACTAAGAAAGAAAGAACATGCAAAGAGACAAACCAGTCAAGAAACAGAAAAACAAAAGAGGAAAGAAACACTTAGTTTTTGCTCTTCTCACATTTATTTTTTCTTCTTTTCTTTTGGTTATCAAGTATTTTTCAATATTCAGGGTCTTGTGGCAATTTTCTTGCACTTTGGTCACCAATAGACCTTGATTTTGACATTTGAGCCAATCCAATAACCTTTAGGGCTTATGACTTTCAAAAATGAGTTAAGGGCATCAAGGCGGTGGTATGGTCTGAATTTGGGCTTGTTTGGATGAACTAGTGTTCTTGCGACACTTTTTGGAATATTCGAGATGATCCAGAGGGATTAGAGGGAAAAGGACTACAAGGGTGTGATCAGGGATGAGAGGCAGTTCTGGGGTGTTATTTGGGTGGTGATTGGCATGGTTGTTGTCTCCCACCGGAAGGGTTCCGACAGGTTCTGGGAGAGAATAGAGGCGGCTGAAGAAGAGAGAAGAAGAAGAAGAAATAAAAATGATTTAGCATTTTGTATATATTTTTGGTATATTAAAATACCCTTATTAATCCAGAATCGTTGGATGAGTGATAACGAACAGACGAGATCAATTGCTACCAATACAACACCATTCGTTTTAATGAAAATTCTAACCTCGTCCGTTGGATTAATCGAATGAATGGCGCAGATCACTTTACATAAACGTTGTCATTTTATTTTTAATGTAGTAGGCTTGTGTGACCGTTGGATCATTAATTTCAATGGTCCATATTTAGAAGTCCCAAAACGGGATCGTTTGGACTTATGGGCAGACCGGGTATGGATATGTTTTTTGGGCCTTGACAATTTTGGATTGGGTATTTTCATTTGGGTATGGGTTATTTAGCCCCAAATCAATTTTGTTCTTTATTTATTTTCCTTGTTTTTTCACTCATGTATTTTCTTTTTTTTGTTTTGTATTTTATTTTTATTTTTCCCAATTTTATATATTTTTATTTTATCTAATTATTAAATTCTAAAATTTATTTAATATCTATTTTATAGTAACTTTCAATTAAAAATACTAAAAATGCTATTATTGATTTTTCTTTAATTTGTTTCCAAAATGAATTAATACTAAGATTAAAAATCCTAATGTATATGCATATTTTTGTATTTTAAATATGAATTATTATGCAACTAATTAACACAAAAATGCTACAAATATCAATAAAAATTATAAAAATAACAAAAATCATTTTGTATGGATTTTAGAAATAATTTGCCCGGGACAAAAATCATGTGCTCACAGCTGCCCTTGTTTGCCCGAAAACATGAAGAATTTTCGTGCAAAGACAAGTGAGCAGTAATGAAGGATTTTTTTCCTATTCGCATATTCCATGTGAAGCATTTTGAAAAGTTTGACCGCACCTTGCTTCAGAGGTTTCCTACATATCCCGGGCTAAACAGGAATCAGGTTAGTGTAGTTCAGGAGTGTCTGCTAGCTAGGACTACCAGGAAGCTATGATTTCACTGCTGTTACTATTGTTACTGCTTGCTGAGCACCTTATTACACCATGTAAAGTTAAAAAGAAGCTCGCCTAAGCTATGCTCTACGATTTACAAAGATCTTATTTATGCCCGGTATCTTATGTTCTTGTATTGCCTTGATCTTGCATCTTGTATTCTTTCAATGGACTTCTGGCTATTGCCTTGACTGTGTTTTGATGTATGTGTCCATTCTTCAGGTGGACTCCTGCTTGCGGTTGCTTGAAAATGTATTCCCTTGTTCTTCAGGCGGGCTCCTGCTTGCGATTGCTTTAAAATGTATTCCCTTGTTCTTCAGGTGGGCTCCTGCTTATGATTATTTTGAGAAAATATTCTCTTATTCTCCAGGTGGGCTCCTACTTACAAAAATAGACAACCAAAAAAAATTTCCTGCCCCAGTATGGTGACTGGGCATATCATGTTATCAGATGTTAAAATGTAAGGCTAGAATTTGTATTGTACTTCCCTTATTTTCTAGGTTGATGCCTACTTGCTACATTTGAAAAGTATTCCCTTTGTTTTTCAGGTGGGTTCCTGCTTGATGAATTTGAAAAGTATTCCCTTTGTTTTTCAGGTGGGTTCCTACTTTTGAAAAGTATTCCCTTTGTTTTTCAGGTAGGCTCCTGTTTGCCGAATTTGAAAAGTATTCCCTTTGTTTTTCAGGTGGGTTCCTGCTTTTGAAAAGAATTCCTTTTGTTTTTCAGGTGGGCTCCTGGTTGCCGAATTTGAAAAGTATTCCCTCTGTGTTTAGGGGGGTTCCTGCTTTTGAAAAGTATTCCCTTTGTTTTTCAAGTGGATTCCTACTTTTGAAAAGTATTCCCTTTGTTTTTCAAGTGGGCTCCTGGTTGCCTAATTTGAAAAGTATTCCCTTTGTTTTTCAGGTGGGTGTCTGCTTGCTACACTTTGGAATGTATTCCCTACTTCTTCAGGTGGGCGCCTGCTTGCTAATTTTTGAATGGTGTTCCCTTATTATCGAGGTGAGTTCCTGCTTACAAAGAAAAATTCTTTCTGCCCCTGTTTTAATCAAAGAACAATTTGTTAGTATAAAATGGTGTATAGCTGCTGGCATTTTTGTTGGCCACGCTCCCGCTTCCGAACTTGCTCTGACTCGCTTCTTTGAACTTGTTTTGTCTTGCCATGATTTCCCGGCAATCTTTCAAATCCTCTGATCCTGATGACCCAAATGTTTTACCGATGTTGCTGTCTTAGTGTTTCTGTCCCTTTTTCTGTGAACTTTTGCTTCTCCCTCCAATCATCTCATTTACCCTTTTGATGGGATTTACATTGACCCTTCATGTTTCAATGTCCTTTAATAAGTCCTGATCTCATTGTGCCATACAACTGGGAAACTAGTAGTTAGCTTTGACTGAAAATATTTTATAGACAAATTTCAAGAAAAATGAAATGCAATGACCTCGAAGTTTTTTGAGGATAGAAAGGCTCTGAAAAGAGAAAGAGGATAGGACTTATCTGACTGGAAATGTTGATTCCATTGATCATGACATGCATTTGGTTTAACCAGTCTAGTCTGTCCAACCAACCAATTGTCGATTGCCACATTTTCCGTTCCATACTTTCACAATCTGACTTGCATCAGGACCCAAACCACGCTTGTTTTGCCACTTTTCAACCACAAATCTTTTTCATTTGTCCACTCTGAAAATTCACTTTCGCCTTATGGTTCCCGTGAGGGTTTCACCAAGAAGACACTCTCATTTTTAATATATCTCAACTTCACGTTGTCTTACGGTGCCCGTGAGGGTTTTTACCAATAAGACTCTCTCATTTTCAATTTTTCCTCCTTCTTTTGGTACCAGAGTGTTTTCTACACATGATTTACCTTACCTGCTTGTATTGACATTTCTTTAAATTGATCAGAAGGTCTTTCTTTGGACCGTAATGTGGCTTTTGGATGAGTTTAGAAAGAAGGGTATAAAAGCTTAAAATAATTCAACGTGGGTTCAAAAGTACAACCTTCGAAATTATATCTTTTTCAACAAACATAACTTCTGCCACAGTTTCATTCTTGGGGATTCTGGGACTTCTCTTTGGTTGTGACTGAATCTTAATGAGGCTGCCTACGTACCCTTTCGGGATCAAGTCAAACGTAGTTCATGTCATAAAATCGCTTCATTGTTGTGATGTTTTCTTCCTTCCATTCTTCTTCTTTCTTTTCTTCTTTTCTTCTCGCTTCTTTCTTTTCTTTTCTTTTCTTTCTTTTCTTTTCTTTCTTTTCTTCTTTTCTTTTCTTTTCCTTTTCTCTTTTCTTTCCTCTTTTTTCTTTTCTTCTTTTCTTTTCTTTTTTCTTTGTTTTTGTTTTTCTTTTCTCTTTTCTTTTCTTTTCTTCTTTGTTTCTCCACTTGATTTTCCCGTTCAACCCTTGATTTTTGTTGTTGATTCCGAAAGAGGGATATGAAAGAAAATATAATAAAGATTAAATGGATAGCAATGGATAAAGTATTTGGATAGCATAACAAAATTCCTTCATTATTTCATTCTCAAAACATGTCAAATACAATCAGATACATAAAGATAAAGAAATCATACATAATATCTCTTGACTGCATCAGAATTGATGACCATTTCTATACATTTTCCTTCAACATCTATTGGATATAATGCTCTGTTGGACAACACTCGTATTACAACAAATGGCCCCTGCCAGTTGGGGGCGAACTTTCCTTTTTCTTCAGCCCAATGAGGTAGGATGCGCCTCAATACCAATTGTCCGACTTCAAATTTCCGTGGACGCACTTTCTTATTATAAGCTCTAGCCATTCTCTGTTGATACAATTTCCCATGACATACTGCTGCCAATCTTTTTTCATCGATCAAATTCAATTATTCCAAATGGGCTTTGACCCATTCATCATCATCAATTTCCGCCTACGCAATAATTCGAAGGGAAGGTATTTCAACTTCTGCAGGTATCACTGCTTTTGTGCCATACACCAATGAATAAGGAGTTGCTCCTAACGAAGTGCGAACAGTAGTGCGATATCCCATCAAAGCAAATGGTAATTTTTCATGCCACCGCCTCGATCCTTCCACCATTTTCTGAAGTATTTTCTTAATATTCTTATTAGCTGCCTCAACTGCTCCATTAGCCTTAGGACGATATGGTGTGGAATTGTGGTGTGTAATTTTAAACTTCCGACATGTCTCCACCATCAAATGACTGTTAAGATTGGCATCATTATCTGTGATAATCACCTTCGGAAATCCGAACCCGCAAATGATGTTTGCGTGTACAAAATCAACCCTGCTTTCTCGGTCACTGATTTGAACATTTTCGCCTCAACCCATTTAGTAAAATAATCAATGGCAACCAGAATAAACCTGTGCCCATTAGATGCTGCTGGCTCGATTGGCCCAATAACATCCATACTCCAAGCAACGAAGGGCCATGGTGTGGACATTGTGTGCAACTCGGATGGTGGAGAATGAATCAGATCTCCATGTACCTGACATTGATGACACTTGCGCACAAAGATGATACAGTCCCATTCCATAGTAATCCAGTAGTATCCTGCTCGGAAAATTTTCTTTGCCAACACATACTCACTTATATGTGGTCTACAGATTCCTGCATGTACCTCGACCATAATTGTTGTAGTTTGTTTTTCATCCATACACCTCAACAAACCAAGATTTAGAGTTCTTTTGTACAAAACCCCTCCGCTAAAGGAAAATCCACTTGCCAATCGTCTAATAGCTCTCTTTTGATCCCATATGGCCTATGCCGGATACACTCTCATTTTGAGGTATTCTTTGATATCATGGAACCATGGCTCACCATCAAGCTCTTCTTCCACCGTATTATAATAAGCATGTTGATCTCGGACCTGAATCTTTAATGGGTTCACATAAGCCTTATCCGGATGTTGCGACATTGCCGCTAGAGTGGCCAAAGCATCAGCAACTTCATTGTGAATCCTCGTAATGTGCTTGAATTCTATTGACTGAAAACGGTAGCATAATTCATGCAAACATCGTCCGTACGGTATGAGTTTCAAATCTTGTGTTTCCTATTCTCCTTGAATTTGATGTACCAAAAGATCCGAGTCGCCCATGACCAAGATCTCTTGGACACCCATATCTATAGCCATCCTCAAACCCAAGATACATGCCTCATATTCAGCCATATTATTGATGCAAAAGAAATGGAGCTGAGTTGTGACAGGGTAATGTTGCCCTGTCTCTGAAATAAGTACTGCTCCTATCCCCACGCCTTTGTTGTTGGTAGCTCCATCAAATAATAGCTTTCACCCAGGTCTTTCATCTTGCCCTAGTTCATCAATGTACATTGCCTCCTCATCAGGAAAATATGTTTTCAACGGTTCATATTCATCATCAACTGGATTCTCCGCTAAGTGATCAGCCACTGCTTGTGCTTTCATCGTAGTGCGGGTTACATAAACAATATCTAATTCTGTGAGCAGGATTTTCCATATAGCAAGCCTCCATGTGGGCATGGGCTTCTGAAAGATGTATTTCAACGGATCCTGTCGGGAGATGAGATAGGTGGTATATGCTGGAAAATAATATTTCAACTTCTGTGCCACCCAAGTCAAAGCACGACATGTCCTCTCCAATTGAGTGTATTTTACCTCGTAAGACGTGAATTTATTACCGAGGTAGTAAATTGCCTGCTCTTTCTTCTCTGTAACATCATGCTCCCCAGTACACAGCCAAAGAAATTATCCAACACCACCAAATAAAGGATTAGAGATCTTCCTGGCTCGGGCAGAACCAATACAGGTGGATTGGCCAAATACTCCTTGATTTTATCAAATGTTTCCTGACATTCATCTGTCTATTAGACTGCAACATCTTTCTTTAGCAGTTTAAAAATAGGCTCACGAGTTGAGGTAAGTGGAGCAATGAACCTGCTGATATAATTCAACCTGCCGAGCAAACTCATCACTTCTTTCTTGCTCTTTGGCGGAGGCAATTCCTGGATGGCTTTGATTTTGGACGGTTCTAATTCAATACCATGCCGGCTCACCACAAACCCCAACAATTTTCCTGACGGAACTCCAAATGCACATTTTGCCGGATTGAGTTTGAGATTATACATGCGAAGCCTATGGAAAAACTTCCTCAGGTCTTTAACATGATCACACTATTTTATGGACTTGATAATTACATCATCCACATAGACTTCAATTTCCCGATGTACCATATCATGGAACATGGTTGTCATCGCCCTCATGTATGTTGCTCCTGGATTTTTCAACCCAAATGGCATCACTCTATAACAATATATTCCCCAAGGTGTGATGAATGTCATCTTTTCAGCATCTTCCTCATCCATCCAAATCTGGTGATAGCCTGCATAACAATCCATGAAAGAACCAATCTCATGCTTGGCACAATTGTCAATCAGTATGTGGATGTTCGGCAGTGGAAAATTGTCTTTTAGACTTGCCTTGTTGAGATCACGATAATCAACAGACACTCTGGTCTTTCCATCTTTCTTTGGCACAGGCACGACATTGGCTAACCAAGTGGGATATTTGGTAACCCGTATAACCTTCGCCTCAAACTACTAATTGACTTCTTCTTTGATTTTCACACAGATGTCAGTCTTGAATTTCCTCAACTTCTACTTGACAGGCGGACATTCCGAATAAGTGGGCAATTTGTGGACCACCAGATCAGTACTCAGACCTGGCATATCATCGTATGACTATGCAAAGATATCTTTGTATTCAAACAACAACTTAATCAACTCTTCCCTGGGTGAAGCTTCCAAATGGACACTTATTCTTATTTCCCGAACATTTTCCTGATCCACCAGATTGATCGCCTCTATGTCATTCAAGTTAGGTTTGGGTTTTTCTTCATATTGACTCAACTCTTTACTAATTTCTTCCAATGCCTCCTCGTCATCATACTCCACATCATTATCACATTCAATTTCTTGTATTACTATTTCACATTGATTATCAAGACTAGGCCGGGAATTCCACATGCATGACACATCATTGAAATCAGCATAAAATGGACTATACAAAAAATAAAAGAAAGACAAAATAAAGGCTATCAGGAATGGAAAGAGAAAGAAATTGCATTTCATTAAAATTCGTAAGATAATAAGGTTTGACTCATCCAATTGGACAGAACATAGAAATCTGAATTACAACCTTGAAATAAAATGGATTTAATACTCAAAAACCAAATCAAAAACTAACATCCGCGACTCCCTCCGAGTTGGAAGAGGAGTAGTTTCCCAGTTATTAAGATTGGCCCGAGATCCCACAAACTGGACATCAATTCTGCTTGGACCCTCATCTGCTTCTACCATATTCATTTCTTCGAGTAATTTTTCAAATCTTTCAATCAATTCCATGTTAGGCCTTATCTCCACTGAGTTGGGCATCACTGTTGTCGGGCGCCTCTTAGTACCAGACCGAATGAAAGAACAAGAAAGGCAAGGGATAGGTTTAGGTAGGGTCCACACTTTCTTCTTCAACTTTCGGGCTCTCCTTATATCAGCAGCCGTAGGTTTAAAGCCCGGCCAAAAAGTATCAATGTTACCAAGAAGGGACACTGGTTGTATAATGCCTAGTAATTAAGCTCCCAAACCCTTTCCGAGTAGAAACCCATTTCTCAACATTTTTATGGCAACCATAACAGATGCGGTAGCCACCTTAGGCACAAGAACATGCTCACCCTCCAGGACTTTAGCGACCGGCACTGTATCCACCACTTGGTACACCCATGGGCCCTTATCATCTTCAACTTCCTCAAAGGGGGTGATAGTATTGCAAGAATTATCCTCTCCGTGGACCACGATCTCTTGACGATCCCAATTCAAACTTAACCATCTGGTGTAATAAAGATGGCACCACTTTTACAGCGTGGATCCATAGTCAACCTAGCAAAAGATTATAAGACACAGCAACATCCAATACTTGGAACTCCGTCGTAAATTCTACAGGCCCAATTGTAAGTTCTAGAACAATGTCTCCCACAGTATTCTTTACTCCACCGTTGAATCCTCATACACAGATGTTGTTTTTGTGAATTCTTTCATTATCGACCTTCATCTTCTCGAAAGTATATAGAGGGAAAATGTTGGCACTATACCCATTATCAATTAGCACTTGGGTCACTACAGAATCCTCATATTTTACAGTAAGGTACAGGGCTCTGTTGTGTTCAGTTCCCTCAACTGGCAATTCTTCATCAAAGAATGTTACCCTGTTCACTTCAAAAAAATTGTTCGCAAATGGTTCACAGTAATTTTCTCGGGACATGTGCTTCATTAGCGCCCAACGATGTTCATCTGAATGGATTAATAGAGACAATAGAGAGATCTGCGCTCGTGTTTTCCTTAATTGTTCCACTATTGAGTAATCACGTGCCTTCATTTTTCTCAGAAATTCTTCGGCTTCCTCCTCGGTGATAGCCTTTTTCACCGGTGCCGGATTTTTCCTAGCCGTTTTAGCTTTTCTTAATTCCTCAGGGGCAAAGCACCTCCCTGATCTTGTCAAACCATGAGTTTCACATATTTTATCTTTGACTTCTTTCCCCCAATACATAACAGTCACTTTGTTATAGTTCCATGGGACAACTTTTGCATCTATAATAGGCAACTAAGTTACCAGTTTAATGATATCCGGTTCTGCTTGAGCTCCTTTCACAACCAATACGGGCTTAACAATTGCCCCTGGTACTGTCAATTTCACAAGTTCTGGTTTTACTATCAACACTGGTTCATTAACCACTTGTTCCACTAAAACCACCGCTTTCCCACCAATTGACTTCTCATCTACTTTACTTTCACTTGTTTTGATCATCATTACCGTCTGAGATGGCTTTTTACATTCTCCCATCTGTACCAACCCAATCATGTGAGTCTCATGATGAGTCGGTAAGGGATTCTGTGTAATATTAGGAGTTTCGGGAACCTGCACTTTGATTCTCCTCGTGTCAATGAGTTCTTAAATAACAGTCTTTAAGTGCCAACATTTCTCCGTATCATGCCCCGGAGCTCTTGAGCAATATTCGCAACTGACGGAATGGTCTAGGTCCTTGGTGATGGGTTTGGGAGTTTTGGTTCAATAGGGTTTAGAACTCCAAGATGCCTCAGCCTGTGGAATAGGCTGGTGTAGGATTCTCCTAACGGTGTGAAAGTCTTTTTCTTCTGCAATCTATCATTTCTGACAATAGGGTTTGGGCGGAAACCAGTTCCACCAGGATTTCTGTATGTTATGGGAGGTGGGTATGTATTTTAGGTATGATAGGTGTTATGAGGAGTGGGTGTACGCCATGGTGCTTGTGGTTGAGGAAAAGTTTGAGCATGATGGACTAAAAAATGGGGATTATGAGGTAGATAATAATATTGTGGTGCGCCGTATTGTGTAGGCGGGTAAGGTTGGTGGTGTGGACGGGGTTGATGATGGCAAGGGGAAAGACCCCTGGACCATGTCCTACTTTCCACAACAGCTACTTCTTCTTTCTTCTTCTTTCCCAGGACCCCTCCAGTGCCAGTCTGGATGGCCTGGGTTGTAGCCTTTATTGCTGAGTAGCTCATGATCTTATTAGACTTTAAACCTTCTTCTACCATACTTCCCATTTTGACAACTTCAATGAACATCTTTCCAACAGCTGACACCAAGTGTCCATAATAAGTGGGTTCTAGAGCTTGCAAAAAGTAATCTACCATTTCACCCTCTTTCATGGGTGGATCGACTCTGGCGGGCTGCTCTCTTCATCTGAATCCATATTCCCTGAAGCTCTCCCCTAGCTTCTTTTCAATCTTTGTCAAGGAGAGCCGGTCAGGAACAATCTCCAAATTATATTGAAAGTGATTGGAAAAGGCATGGGCGAAGTCATCCCAGGTAAACCAACGAGTGTGATCCTGCCTCGTGTACAACTCCAAGGCTAATCCACTAAGGCTCTGGCTGAAGTATGCCGTTAGCAATTCGTCTTTTCCACCAGCGCCCCTCATTTTACTACAAAATCCTCTCAAGTGGGCTACAAGGTCACCATGACTGTCATAAAGATCGAACTTTGGCAATTTAAAACCCACCGGCAACTGGACTTCGGCAGATATGCATAGGTCTTTATAAGCCACACTTACTTGCCCCCCGAGACCCTGCATGTTCCGGAACGACTGTTCCAAACTTTTTACTTTGCAAATCATTTCCTCATGTTTGGGGTTCTTTGGAGGTTTATCTTCCTCGGATATATCAATGAGAGAAGTGTAGGGGTAAGGCTCATGATGTCTAAAAGTAGGTTTCGGTGGATAGTAGTGGTTGTCTTGGGTGTGGAACAGAGGTTCACTTGAAGACTTGTGTAATGTGGCCGGTGGAGGAGCCACATACACAGGAGAAACTGGTGGAGGAGGTGGTGGGATTTGCTTTGGTGGTGGAGATGGTGGTATTTTGGAAGTGGTTGCATAATATGGCGGATAGGTAGTGTAGGCCGGAGAAGAGTTCACGGTGGGAGGATCTTGTGATTGAACTGGTGACGGGTCATAGGCAGGATTGGCAGGGTATGCAGGTAAGGGTTGCCCTTTCGCCCAGGCCTGGTACATTTCGGCCATTTGTTGCTTTAATTTGTACATTTCCTCGTTCATAGCATTCACATCTACTACTACTTCATCCCTAGCCATGTCAACAATTGTGGCTTCAATCTCTTGGCTAATCATTTTCGACATATCTTTGGAATGGGTATTGTACGGATGAGTTGCCAGAATGCCAGGTAGCTAAAACCACCTGTCTGGACTCAACAACAACACTCATTAGTGGTTAGGGCATTATCAATCAAATAATCGCACATTGGGAACACAAATACACTTAAATAATTTTTCTCGGCCACATGCATCATCCTGACTTCCTCAACTATGGCTTTTCTTTTTTATTCTTTCCTTTTTCTTTGCTTCGTCAAATATTTTATTGCCGCTTTTCCCCCTTTCTCTCTTTCTTTTCATTTTTTTTCCATTTCATTTTGCTTTTGTTTTTCACTATTCTTGACTTGTATTAATATGATTATTATCGGTCCTATAAAATTGCCTATCACGACTGTGTTTGAAAAATCAAAACAAAAATACAAATACAAAATTTTTGGGAATTTTCAAATTTATTAATGGTCTATACATCTATACAAAAACAAACGACAAACCAAACTACGAACTTCTTAACAACTATTTGAAATGAAATGCAGACTGATAAAAATGAAAAATACAGACTCAAGTGATTGAACTAATGCAATACAGACTCAAGAATACATCAAAGCTCCTGGTGCCCGCAGGACATCGTTCGGTCTCGTCGCGAGCCTATATGCAAGTCCCTTTTGGAGTCTGTCTAGGTCGCCCATTATTGTTTAACGAGTATCATCACTGAGGCAAAAAATATAGTCTGGGTCATATCCTCACATATTTGGCACTTCGGGGGTGATTTAATGAGCAATATCGAGGATTCTATCTCTAATTATCCATTTTTGCTGAAGTAACCTTCCAATTTGTTCAGTCCGGACCTCCAAAGTTTGCTAATTTTTCTTTTGAAGTTGTTGTATATCCATTTCTAATTGTGCTAAAGCTGTGTAGCAATGTTCCCTTTCAACACTGAACTCTTTTGCTTGTTTGCTCATTTTGACCTGTGTAGTAGTGACCTTTTTCCTCAACCTAATGACCTCAGTATCATGCTCTTCTTTTAGTTGAAGAATCATGCGGGCCCGTTCTTCTACATTTTTAGCCAACTGTCTTCGAACCCCAGCTAGTTCTGTTTCTACTTTGTTAAGGTCAAAACTGTAATCGTTCATTTTTTGCCGCAAGTTGTCTATCAATTTTGCATCCGGGGCATTTTTGACAGGAGTTTTAGCCGCTATGTTCATTTTCTGAATTTGAGCTGGTAATGCCTCATTCTCTTTGGCCAATTGCTTTTTCTTACCCTCGTTGGCTGCTTCTTGCCCTGTACTTATTTTCTTTGGCTAACCAAGCCCACTGCTCTTATGATGACTCAGCAAACTCCTGGAGGTGAGGCCTTTTGGTCGACCGTCCGAATGCAACATCCCTTTTATACCAAGCATGATAGTCGGGTGATACCTCTCTCTTAGCTCGATCTCGGACACAAGTACTTGCCGCCAAATATTGACATTCGCTCCAAATTTAACAGACTAGAGCTTCAGGAAACTGGCCATCGGGACCAATCTCGACGACTTGCAAACTAAGATCATCATCCAAGAGCACAATTATATTTACGATCTTTATTAATATTGTCACATTCACTTCAGAGAATGAATTAATATTTATCAAAAGTTATCATCCTTCAGGGAACGAAACATAATCGAAACGTACATTAATCACACCAAATTGTGTGATGCTTCAACCTCTTTTAAGATAATGCCACTTCTAGAGAACACCGAGGCATGCAAGTAATATAGAGAATTTTTCTCTAGCTTATCTTCAATCTTAACTATAGAAAGTCTAAATTATCACTTATGGTGGTCATAATTATATACCACTTCTGGTGGTTAACAAAAAATTAGTTACAATGGGATATACGAAACATAACCACTTCTGGTGGTTGTATATTTCTTGCAAATATTGCTGGAGTATAAGTGGATCAAATAATGTTCTCCACTTTGTAATTCGTTATTAAAATAATTAGGAAGAAAACAAATACCAAAATAGGTATTATATACATAACATATAACCAAGCAATATTAAAATATAAGCAAAAAGCTCAATTTAATTTATGCAAATTTGGCCCCTCCAGATGTAAGTAATATCTACCTCACTACTATCAAGAAGAAAAACTCACCGCCTCAAGGATATAATTTGCCTTATGATGTTTGGAATGAACAAGATCTAACCACAGACGTAAGAGCGTCGCCTTACATCGGTGATGAACACCAAAATAGAAATTATATTCTAAGTAAGTGCTTAAAATGACAGAGTCTCATGCTTATAACATGTTATAAAATAAATATGGTAAAGTAAATAAACCGAAGACAAGTATAAAAAGAGATTGATATATTATTCAACTTCAAACTGATGTACATAATGAACTGAAATCTCCTATATTTATAGAAGAAATGAAGCTGCTGCGTAAGTTGTTACTACAACCTGTTGTGTAAGTTGCTACTGCAAGCTGCTGTGTAAGCTACTTGAAAGATGCTACTATACCAGATATAGATAATCTTTTACCGTGAGTAATATTTATCCACCGAAATGATAAGCTTTTTCATGAGGCTTATTTCCAATAGAGTACCATATAGATAAACATATTTACGGTAAAGTACCATATGAATTTACTTATTCAGGAAGCTTATTTATAACGGAAAACTAAATCAACATCCATAATATAATATATTTATAATAAATTATAAGATGCTATTTGTGAAATTTTCCCGTCCTTTGCCCTTTCACTCTCCTCTAATTTAAGAAAACTTCTTTCTTTACAATCTATGATTCCAGTTCCTCTCTCTCTCTCTTTGCCGATCAATCCAAAGATTTAAAAGCGAAAAGGGCAAAAGTGCTTAAGACTTGAAAAGTACAAAGTGCTTCCTCGGCAGCTGAAGACTTGATTTTGGATTTCCAATTTCAGTAATCTTAGTTCTAGGTAAGTTTAAAATTCTGCTTCTGCCATTCCTTTTTCAAAAATCATTTCTTTCCCATTTGGGTGGTGTTAGTTTATGAAACAAAGGCTCTGTCTTCCTTTCTTCTTACTCTTTTTAGATGTTGATTTTCTTGGGTATGTGCATGAATTCTTTAAGTGAAAAAGAAGTAGAAATGACTAATTAGCCTGTGCATCCTGATTTTAGTTGTTCGGTTTAATTTTTATGTCTTGAATTGTGCTGAAATTAAGAATTTTAGTTTAAAATTCAGGACTAAAATAGTACTGGCCCTGAATAGCATTCCTAAGAATGGCGGTTTGTGCACCTCTCCCGAAAAAGAACGCTTTCGGGGTAAGAGGGTGGTGTCCAAGGTGCACCAACTGGTGTTTCTTTTTTGTAACGGGATTGAAAACAGAAATTTACTTTTATAAAAAAGAAAAGGAGAAAGACATCTTAGAAGCTTGATTCTGATCTTAATTTGGTTGACAGAAGCATTTTTTATTTGTTTGAAAGGAGAATGATGAGTCGCTTCAACTAGTTTCCGTTGTGTTTATAATTGTCAGGAAAGCTTAGGGTTATGCAAATTGTGAGAAAAAATCTATTAAGCTTATTTAGGCTACTAATTTGAACTTTTGTTTAGCTATAGATGTTCGTTGATAAGCGTAATAGAAGCAAATGCTAATCGGGTTCTTGTTCTATTGTTTTAACTTTTCCTTTTGTATAATAGATCTGAATATTCCTCTGTATTAATGAAGTGTTGCAGCAGTTTGGAGATCTTTCTCATCTTTGTATGCGTGTTTGATTTCTACAGGTTCTTATTGGCGAATTTTTATCTACGATGGCTCCAAAGGGCAAAAAGCATTGTGTTCGAACTTTACCCCCTGATGTACTTAACAATCTTCCTGAGAATGTAGTTGATGAAATTCTTATCCGTTTGCCTTTACGAGATGCTGTGAGGACAAGCATCTTGGCGAAGAAATGGAGATATAACTGGTGTAGACTTCCACAGTTGACGCTTGATCAAACACTGTGGAAAACTAAAAAGGATCTAACATACATTACAAGTAACTTCACAAAGATTATCTACCACATTTTGACCCTTCATGTAGGACCAATTACGAAGTTTACTCTATGCATTCCTAGCTTGGAAGGTTGTCCGAATCTTGATAACTTGATGTATTTCCTCTCTAGGAATGTCATTCAACATCTTGTTCTAAGACTTCCTAGGGGTAACCAGTACAAATTGCCTTCTTCATTTTTCGGATGTTTGCAGCTAAGGCATTTGGCTCTAAAAAATTGTTTAATACTTCCTCCTCCAACCTTCAAAGGATTTGATAGGTTAACTAGCCTGAAATTATATAACGTGTCAATTTCTTCCAAGTTGATTGAAAGTTTAATCTCTCATTCTCCGTTGCTCGAGCAATTGGTGCTGCAAATCTCAGGTTTAAGTGACATCATTGAAATTAATGCTCCGATGCTGAGATCCTTTGACTTCACAGGCAATATAAGATGTATTTGCTTTAAGAGTATCCCTCTTCTGGCAAAACTTTTACTCACACAGGAAAATTATGTGGAAGAAAAATGTAATATTGCCAAGTTTTTTGAGCCTCTTATTGCTCTCGAGCATCTCCATCTGAATGACACGGTAAATGTTGCTTCATGACTTTATTGTCTTGCATTTTCAATGGTTGATTGTCTTTTGGGCTTTGAGGCATTCTGGTTTTTGGCATTTTGTTTTTAGTTCTTTTTTGCAGGAGCAGGTGAAGTACCAACAAGGCTTCCCTTTAGTCTTAACTTTGTCAAACATCTTTGTATATCAAGTATGTGTCTATTTGTCTTGGAAGAGGTTTCATGTGCTCTTTGCTTGCTAAGAAGCTTCCCATGTTTACAATATGTGGAAATTAAGGTTTCCTTCTCTCTCTTTCTTATGTAGCTACTTTCTTATTTTCGTACTCTTTAAATCATCAATAAGCTCAACGAGTTGAGTTTTGGTTAATCTTTCTTAGGTGGAGGCCGGTGATGGCAATGATATACCTGCTCTAGAATGTCTTGAAGTAGAACAATTCTCAGATGTGTCATTTAATCACCTCAGGGAAGTTAAGCTAATACGGACTAATGGCACAATCCGTGAGATGCAGCTTATGAAGCTTCTGTTAGCCAAGTCTCCCGTGCTGGTGAGAATGCTAATCCAACCATGTCTAGTTGAAGATTCTGCAATACTTGCTGAGCTAACAAATTTTCAGCGTGCTTCACCTGAAGCACAAGTTGTCTATAAACGTCAATAAGCACCCATATTACCTTCCTTTTTTATCGTCTCGCTTCTTCAATCGAACCATGATCCTTGTGTAAAATGTTTGGATGTTGATTTAAGATAGAATGCAGTAGTATAAAACTATTAATGTTGTAGTTTGCCTAATTGCCATAAGACTGGGCAAAGTCTAAAACATAAATTATAAAGCGAATGTGGATGGTTTCTTCAACTTTGTTATTACGATGCTTAATGTTTTTAGCCTGATATTGTCCTTACTTTCCGAGTTCGTAGAATTATATACAGATCTTGTTCTCCAAGAAAATATGCTTACTAGCAGTATTAAGGAAAGCAATAATAGAATTTTTTTTTCTAGAAAACTTTTGTTTGCTAAATTTCACAATATAAGGAACGGACATTCACTTTTTAATGTTTTTTTAATAAGTAAAAGTGGTAGTACACGAGCCTTATATAGTACTAACCCTAAAAAATCAAAGAAAACTCACGTACAGGAGTATGTCAAAATTCATGGCCTCCATTGCTTCTGATGGATTATTCTCCGTATTACCAGATGAAATCTTCATCCAAATCCTCCATTCTCTCACTCTGAGACAGAGAACAATAGCTTCTCTTGTTTCCACAAAGTAGCTTCAAATGATTACATCATTCGACGGCGGTAAATTTGTGCAAAAACATTCTACAAACAGATACTGTGCAGAATGCAATAAATATAAGTTCCATCATGTTTCTAATGCGCTCCCCTCCACCCAATAATCAAAGTTGTCTGCAATTTCACTGAAATTTATTTGTCCCTTCCAAGTATCTATTATTTCTACAAAATAAATTTTCCTCGGCAATTCTTGAATCAAGATTATTGACCATTCTGCATTTAAAAAATTGCAATATTATTGGGAACAACTTTGAGATATTGAGGAGTTGGCTTCATTGAAAGAGATCTATTTTGATCACATTTCTTTGTCATCCGCAAATATCTCCACGCTTATCAACAATATTTTATTCATGGTCATTGAACTTATGTTTTTGTTACCAAAGTCACTAATCTTTTTTTTAGGTAAAAATAATTCAACTTTGTGTTCATTACATAAAAATCATTTTTCTTTCTTTTGTTACATAAAAATTATTTGACTTTGCTCTAGTTATCACAAAAATTACTTTTTTACTTGAAAAATCTTTATGCTCTTGATATTATATAAATATGCATATTTATGTAATTCCTTCTATATTATATACTACTATATAATATATTTTTAACTATGTATTTTATTTATAAATAAAATAATTTAATATTATTTTATTTGTTATTTTTATAGTATATTCATATATTTAATTTTTTGTTAACAGTAATTTTTAAAATATATTAGTAGTGTTATTAAATTTGTCAGTAACTCAAATACATGTTAGTAGAGAAATGAATAGACAAGTATATTTCCGTGAGAAAATTCGCAGGTAAACAAACAAAGAAAATGAGGAACAAATCATGTTATTCTGAAGGAAAATTCCTAGGTACTACATGCGAATTAGTTGGAGATATTTTATTGGGGATTAAACTCGAGCAATGGGTTATTTGGGAAATAAGACTATTAGAAATTCGGAAAAAGTCGTCGAGAAAAATCAACCAAAGTTGGTCGGAATTGACCAATAACCGTCCAAAATGCGACCATTAACGTGTGATCGGTATTTTGAAGGTCGGAACTAAGAAGCGCATTTTGACCAACGTTGGTCGGTCGATTAAATTCAAAAAAAAAATTGCTGAAAAAAGTTATTAATTAACGCTGCTAATATATCTTGAAAATTAAAGTTAAGAAAAATTAAATATACGAATATATTATAAAATAATAAATAAAATAATATTAATAAAATACATAATTAAAAATATATTATATAGTATATATATATATAGAAGGTGTTACATAAATATAAAGGTTTATATAATATCAAGATATAATAGAATTTTCAAGTAAAAATGTGACTTTTGGGATAATCAGAACAAAGTAAAATGATTTTTATGTAAAAAAAAAAAATTGACTTTTGTGTAATAAACACAAAGTTGAAAAATTTTTATGTAACAAAAAAAGATTAGTGACTTTTGAATATAAGACATAAAAGTTCAATCATTATGGATAAAATTATCTTCATTGATATATTGTGTTTATTCCATCTCTCTGCCTGATCTGAAAGAACTTAAAAAGGTTCATGTGAGTGACAATAGAATTAGGGCAATAGAAATAGCAGCTCGAATCTGCAGGAATTTCTGTTGTGCAGTACGGATTCACCACTACCAAAACTTGATTTGCGCGTATGTACTAAACTACAAGTCCTGGAAATAGATTGTGAATATATTCCAGTCGGATTTCCTGGAGAGATTTTCTCAGCTTTTCCGCAGCTTAAATCCTCGTTTCTTCATTTATGTAGAAGACTGAACAAAATCAAACTTTTGAGTCCTCAATTGGAGAATTTGACCTTAAGTCACATGGTTGACTTGCAAGATGCTATCATTGTTGCTCCTAATTTACATTCACTCAAGCTAATTGATGCAAAAATAGTTCCAAGCTCTTCTCCGATGGTTGGTTCAAGGCTAACGGAAGCTGGAAGCGGATTGAAGCATGCTTATGCAGTCAATAGGTTGCCTGACTTGAGAACTTTTGCCGAAGATTTGGGCGAAAAAATGGCCTTTGGAAAAAGATGTACCGTTTCACTCCCATTAAAAATCTATATTAGCTTAACTGATTTAGAGTAGCTAATAAATATTAGTTGTTAAAAAATACTTTTTAATATTGAAGTTGATTTAAAAATAAGTAGTTATGTGTTTGGATAAAAGTGTTGAAGAACTAAGTATACAAATAATTTTGTTCTAAAAAGAAGTATTTTAGAGATAAAATAATTAATATTTTAGTCAAACTTAAAGTTCTTTTAAGCTAAAATTAATAAGTTGGGTAAGACCAATTTATGACTTTTAGCTTATTTTTTATTTATAAGCATTTAATTTATAAATATTTTAAATTTTATTAAAGTGTAGATAAATCAAAAAGTACATTCAACCAATTTGTAAGTTTAGCCAAACACCCGTTGCCGACGAAATAGTTGAGAAATTTAAGAGTTCTTTGGAAGTTTAGCATATGTTAGTAGTAATTTAAAAGATTGTATTTCGTGAGTATGTTCTGACTTGGCTTTTTGCATGAGTAGCGACAGAAATCTATTATGATGATATCTACCACAGTGTATTTTTTCACATACTAAACTTTATCTCTTATTTTAAACAAAATACATAAACTATACTCTAAATTCCTATTATACGTATTTTCTGAGGAGGAATATCATATTATACATGTAATCTTTTAAAATTTTGTCTGATACATGTAGGGGGCAATTTGAGCCCAAACCCATCTAACCCGCCCAACTAGCCCAGAGATTAATGGGTTGGGCTACAACTATTTTAACTTATGGGTCAATTTGGATTGAGTCCAAGTTAACCCATTATTTTTTATAGCCCATTCTGACCCATTTAATAGCCCAAATACAACCCATGAAACTCACCCAAAACAAAGTATCTTAACCTAACTTATCTAGAAATTT
The DNA here is from genome assembly GCA_032618575.1 of Nicotiana noctiflora. Lineage (NCBI taxonomy): Eukaryota > Viridiplantae > Streptophyta > Magnoliopsida > Solanales > Solanaceae > Nicotiana > Nicotiana noctiflora. The sequence goes on along the minus strand of JASVEL010006613.1, from coordinate 245,169 downwards.
ACTTAGTTGCTCCAATTTTATTATTTTTTGTATTTTTAATTTTCTGTTCTTTTATTTTTCTACACCACTCACACACCCACCCCACCCCACCCCACGCCACTCCCTACACCCCCTACACCTCCACCCCGCGCAAAACCCCTATAAAAGATTCACTTTTTTTTTGTATTTTAAATTTTCAATTATTTTATTTTTCTCCATCACTCACCCTACCCCTACCCTTCCCCCAACCTACCCCCGGGGCAAACTCCTTAAATTTTTTTTACTTTTTATTTATATTTTTATTTTTAGATTTCTATTTTTTATTTTTCATTTTTTCTGCCATCCTACCCCACCCCACCATACCTCCCCCCCTACCTACTCCCCCATGCGCAAACCCCCTAAAAAATTTTACTTTTTTTTATTTTTAAATTTTTATTTTTTGTTTTTACGTTTTTCTGCCACCCCACCCCATCGCACCCCACCCACCCTACCAATACCACCCTTCCCCTCTTCCCACACATACCTTACCCCGGTGCCTAACACCTAAAAAAACTTACTTTTTATTTTTATTTGTAACCTTACCCCCTAAAAAAATCATTTTTTGTTATATTTTTAATTTTTTATTATTTTATTTTTCTACACCTCCTACCCCTCCCACATCCCCCTCCTCCCCCACCCCCACCCCGAGCGCAAACCCCCTAAAACAAATTTTTATGTAAGATGAGCATGATTCTAAAATATGGGTCATGTTGGGCGGGTTGGGTTATGACCCATTGTTTAGCCCATCTTGACCCAACCCATCTTAACCCAAATTCACTTTGGGCTGGGTTGGGCAATGACCCATTTATTGACCAACACATCTTGACCCACCCAAATTCAGCCCAACCCGCCCATTTGACACCCCTAGATACATGCTACTTTTGTCAAATGGCGTGTGTGTCTTCAACAAAAAGAAATGAGCGCGTCATACCTATGCATTATATCCAAATCCTTATATTGATACACGTGTCTAAATCTTTATTTTTCCCCTTAAATTTCTTAATTTAACAAAGAAAAAGATGTCGGGGCCTTCCTCCCAATTGGAGCCCCTGCAGTCCCCGGAATTTGGCGACAACTATAATTTCTTTTTCTCCCACATGCCTCCCTATCTCCTCCCCTTTCATCTCCTTTAAGTAGATTTCGGTCATAACTCGTAACGCCAGCAACGACCTCAAGCAATGAGTCGAGACCTCTATTGCCAGGTCGTTACTTCTAGAGCCGGTTCATGGCAGACGAGCTCAGATCTTCTCTGGCTGGATGGAACTCTCAGATCTTTTCGGCAAGTTGGTGGTTCTTCATTAAAATCTGGTTGTTTGGTTAAGAAAGGACAAAAGACGATGACCTAATTTGAAAGATTACGCGTGTAATATTATTTGACCCAAAAGCTATCGATTGCTTTATGAGTTAGGGACAATCAAAGATTATAAAAAGGTTAATCAGAATCAATGGTAATATATCCAAAGATAGATCTTTAGGTTCGTATAAAGGATATTCTTATAAAATTGTAGTAGATCTTGGTGAAGTGTTAAAGCTAGTTAGTAACAGAGAGACAAAACAGAGAGAGAATGATAGATAGAGAGAGAGTTGTATTATTATGACTAGTAACACCTGTCTTACAAATGAGGGAAACCCTCCCTTATATAGAAGGAAGGTCCCCTCGCCAATACATTACATTATTTCAGAGCTACTATTATTACAATAATGGCATAGGGGAGGGGAAGTCGGGATGTCTGTACGGGCAAATCTGCTGATACGTCTCTATGATCGAAGGCGTACCCCTTTCGTCATATGGACGCGAGAGAGGATATCGTCCGATGTCTACGGCCATATAAGGATACGTGCTCTACCCGCATTACATCCGATTCGACCTCATACAGTTAGTCCCTCCGCCTATTGGAGATGTATTCGGCATATATCTGCAATAGGTGGATAAAGTCGACCCGTACTGGGTCTATCCGTATATGCACACGTGGCACGTTCTTCTTAACCGTTGTTTGCTGACAGCATGCGTCATAATTGCGGTTGCTCCCGAGGCAGGCCAGAAAGGCGATTTGACATTTTGGTTTCCCGCCTCTTTTTTTGTGCAAACCCCTTTGAATCCCGTGTACTGGCTTGTTATAAATAGTAAGAGGTTTCAAGACTTTCTATTCTTTGGATCATCAAAATATTCTTCTATACTCATGTCTTTTGTCTTTTCTTGATAGAACTACAGCCTTTTACGTTGACCTCGTGTTTCGTTGTTATACCTTTAGCATAAAGATTTCTAAAAATGGCAAAGGGCGACAGACGAGGGTGAAGTTACTTCCGGGGTTTCCCGGCTATCAGGGGATGGCAAGAAGCCTCATAAACCACTTGTCCCCCTTTCTGTGGATAATCTTTTTCCCCGCGAACTATACGTTCGGCGGGATTTCCCAACAAAGGGGGCTACTCCTGCATGAGAGAGATCTACTTTTACCGAACCTCTCCTAAACGAGCTCCGGGCATCTTGTCAGATTCCGGAGGCGGCTGTTATGCAGGCGGCTGGAAGGGACCTCGCCTACGTACATAGGCCTGGGTTCTGCGCCTTCTACGAGTACCCCTTTATAATGGGGTGTAGCCTCCCCATCTATCCGTTGGCGGAGGAGCTGTGCGGTTCTACAATGTATGTCCGGCTCAGCTTACCCCTACACATGGAAGATATGTCATATACTGACGATGTATGCTGAGAGGGCCGGCTTAAACGTCACGGTATACCATATGCTGCAGTTGTTCAGTCCCGAATTCATGAGAGGGACGATGCTCCAACTGAAGAACCGAGGGATGAAGGGCCTAGTTGTCGAGATGGATAGCAAGCCCAATCGTCAATTCTGGCTGAAGTACTTCTTCGTCCGAACCTCGAATTTGGTGTCGGACCCATCCGGGTTTCCTGAGGCATGGAACGCCGAACGTAAGTGTTGTTCCTTACGTTTACTTTCTTTATGTATGTTCGACTTTTCGTCATCTTATTATGTTGTATGGATGCAGCGATGGTGCGTACACCCCAGTCCGTACCGGACATAAAAGCTTGGGTGGGGGCGGCTGATCCCCTTCGCAGAGGAATGCACGACGTGGACAGCCTTTACTACAAAATACGGTCTTCCAGGTATGGTAGTGGTTCTGGATTCGGCGAACTCATATTCTATTTAGATGTCATTTTTTTCTGATGCACTCTTATAATTGTGTTGGCAGCTCGGAGTGAACCGCGGAGAAGGAGACTTTGTGCCGCCTATTCCTTGTCGACGGATTCCGAACACGTACTTCACATGAGAGAGAGTGCTCCTGAGGCCGTTCATTCTGAGGATGATCGAGCAGATGTGGGAGCGTCTGGTGATGATGTTGCCGACGCTGCCCATTCAGAGGGCGAAGCCACAATTCGGGAGTCGATCTTTGCGGACGTTCCTAGGACTTTTTGTCCCGTAGTTGAGCCGGGGGCTGACCCTGCGTCCAAAGCGGACTTTTTGCCTCCACCTCTTCCTGTCGAAGAGGACGCTTCGACGGACGAAGAGCCGTTGGAGCGAAAGAGGCACCGACTACTTCTTGGAAAGGGGGTGGTCGTGGAACAGAGGGAGGCGATTACTCGCCACCCCGAGTCGAGACCGGTTTTTATGGGCGATGCTATCCGATCGGAGAGGGCGACCCTTTTAAGGGAGGTTGCGGGAAGTACCGCTCTTCCACGTGTTAAGGATGACAGCGCGGCGGCTATCGCCTGTGAGTCTACAGACGATGAGGGGGCTACTTTCGGACAGGCTCCTACTTCCGCGGACGTGCCGCAGCACGACTACGCCCGGGTGGATATGATGGTGATAGGTCCCACCCGTCGGTTCATGATCCCTATGGGGTACAACTTGCTGTTATAAAGTGAGCAGGCCGCGGCGGACATGTCCTTGCTATGAGGGGCTGCCGAGGCGGAATCTTTGAAGGCCGTGAGAGACAGAGATTTGTCTCGTCGAGTCGCTGGCACTGCCTTGCATGTATGACTTGGTCATTGCTTTTCATAGTTTTCTTATGAGCCCTGAGGTATTATGTCATTTTGACTTGTGCCTTCTCTTTACTTCTTTTCACATACCCTCGTCTTGGAGGTGGAGCGGGGCCGGAGGGAGTGAAAGAAGAATGCTGCCCTCCGAAAGGCATTAAAGAAGTACCGGGAGGCCCGAAATAAGCACCAGACACTGACAGATATCTACACCCAAGGCCCTCAGTTTCAAGTTTTTCGTGAGGGATTGAAGCTGGCAGAGGAGCAGTTGCGGGAGTGTTCGGCCCAACTGGAGAGGGAGGACGCAGACTTAATGGCCGCCGTGGCCCGAAACACCAAATTGGAGAGTCTTCTCCAGCAGCGGGAGGGAGATGTAGACCTCGGTCGTGTGGAGATGGTGGAAGCGACAGAGTTGCGTGCCAGGGTTGATGCCCTTACCGCCGAGCTCAAGACCGTAACGGCTGAGGTGGCTGCCCCTCAGCAGGCGGAGGCTGTTGCCCCAGCTGGCAACACATCTCGCGAGGCTCACGGCATGCTCGTATACGCTGAGGCGAGATGGACTATATTTGAGGAGCTGTTGGCCGCCGGTAGAGCCACTAGGGCGGAGGTTGAAGCTCAGCGTCGCCTCGTTAGGGTCGCACGTGAGGCTTGTGGGTATGACCTCGACTCTCCGGACCAAACGGGTGGTTCCTTTACGGAAGTAAACCAGTTGTGCACCGGGTCTTGGATTGATAGAGTGTTTCGGGACGAAGGCGATAGGGACCGTGATGACGGTGTGGCTGGTGCAGAGGAAGGTGATGGGGGTCGTGGCGGTTAGATAGGATTTTTTCTCTTTTTTGTAATCGGGACTCTCTTGTAACCTTGTAATTTATTAAGATTATTTTCAATGACTTCATGGGAACTGCTTGTGTTTTTGTATCTTCTTTTGCGACTTCTGTACTATGCGTGGCGTGGCCTTTTATTTATCGTAGTCATTCCGTAAGCTGTTAGGGCCTTAACTTTTTATGCTTATATCGAAGGTGACCGTAGTCTCTCCTTACGTCGCCAGGGCCTTGGCCTTTTTCGTTCATTGGAGGCGACCGTAGTCTCTCCTTACGCCGTCAGGGCCTTAGCCCTTTGCTTATGTGGGTACTCTTAGACTTTCGTTTGTCGAGGATGACCGTGGCCTTTCCTTACGTCGTTAGGGCTTTGGTTTTTTGTTTATTGGAGGCGACCGTAGTCTTTTTATACGTTGTTAAGGCCTTAGTCTTTTGTTTTCTCCTTTTACGCTGTTAGGGCCTTAGCCTTTTGCGTTTATGGGTGTCCATGGCCTTTTGTTTGTCGGAGATGACCGTAGTCTCTCCTTACGTTGTTAGGGCCTTAGCCTTTCGTATATTTAAGATGACCGTAGTCTTTCCTTTTATTGGAGGTGACCGTAGTCTCTCCTTACGCCATCAGGGCCTTAGCTCTTTGTTTATATGGATGGCTGTAGCCTTCCGTTTGTTGAGGATGACCGTGGTCTTTCCTTACATCGTTAGGGCCTTAGCCTTTTGTTTATATGGGTGGCCGTAACTTTTCCTTACGCCATCAGGGCCTTAGCTCTTTGTTTATATGGACGGTCGTAGCCTTCCGTTTGTTGTGGATGACCGTGTTCTTTCCTTATATCGTTAGGGCCTTAGCCTTTTGTTTATATGGGTGGCTGTAACCTTTCCTTACGCCATCAGAGCCTTAGCCCTTTGTTCATATGGATGGCCGTAGCCTTCGATCGCCAGTACGCTTGGGGTATCAGATTTAACTTCTAAACATTTCCGAGCATCTCCTTCGCTGCCTCATTAAAAACCTCTCAAAGAAAACCCAATTGGGACAAAACTCGGATGAGGGGAAAAAAGTATGACTTGGGGGGTACTCTTTTAGAAAGGAAAATGTTTGAGGTGGGAGATGTTCCAGTTGTTTTGGAGCATCTTCCCATTCATGGTTTCCAACTTGAAGGAGCCTTTGTCTGCTGCTGCGATGATTTTGTAGGGTCCGTCCCAATTGGTTCCCAACTTCCCTTCGTTAGGGTCTTTGGATGCCAATGTCTTGGCCTTTAGCATATAGTCGCCTACCTTGAGTGGCCGGATTTTTGCTCTTTTGTTGTAGTATCTCTTGATCTGTTGTTTTTGGGCCACTAGCCTGATGTGGGCCATTTCCCTTCTTTCTTCGGCTTCATCTAGATCTTGTAGTCGGTTTGCGTCGTTCTCTTCTTCGCTTGCGTGCGAGTACCGTAGGCTTGGTTCGCCGACTTCGACCGGTATGATGGCATCAGTCCCGTAGACCAATGTGTAAGGAGTTTCTCCTATGGAGGATTTGGGGGTGGTCCTGTGTGCCCATAATACTTTTGGTTGTAGCTCGGGCCACAATCCTTTGGCGTCTTCGAGTTTTTTCTTCAAAATATTTAGTATGGTTTTGTTGGATGACTCTTCCTGGCCATTGGCGGCTGGATGATATGGCGTTGAAAGTATTCTTTTGATGCGCCATTTACCGAAGAAGTCGGTTGTTTTTTGCCCTATGAACTGTCGTCCATTGTTGCAGGTTATTTCTTTGGGGATGCCGAAGCGACATATGATGTTCTTCCAGATGAAGGCAATGACCTCTTGCTCGCGGATCTGGGCGTAGGCACCTGCTTCCGCCCACTTGGAGAAATAGTCAGTTAAAACTAATAAGAAGCGTACCTTCCCTCGTCCGACGGGTAGTGGTCCGACTATGTCCATTCCCCATTCGATGAAGGGCCATGGTGATGTGACCGAGTGGAGGGGTTCCCCTGCTAATGTATGAGAGGGGCGAACTTTTTAACATTTTTCGCATCGCTGGACGTAGTCCGCTGCATCTTTCTTCATTGTGGGCCAGTAATAGCCGGCCCGTATTAGGCATTGCACGAGTGCCCTGTTTCCCGTATGGGCGCCACAATGACCCTCATGGACTTTTTCCAGTACCGAAGTCGTCTGGCTGGGGCCTAGGCACTTAGCCAGGGGCCCTCCAAACGTTCTATTGTAGAGGTTGTTATTTACCAAACAGTACCTCGTTACTTGTGTGTGAAGGTTCCTTGCTTCTTTTTTGTCGTGTGTTAGGTTTCCATCATGCAAATACGATACAAATTGATTGCGCCAGTCCCAAGTCAGATGCAAGGAGAGCACCTCGGTGTGGTTGATTGCGGAGTGTAGAAGGGTGATGGTGCTTTTTTTATTCAGGTTGATGGATGCCGCGGCCAATTTAGCCAGTCTGTCTGCTTCGGCGTTGTGTACCCTACGAACTTGCTCGAAGCGGCATTCGTCGAGCTGGGCCATTAGTTTGCGGATCTCCATTTGGTATTTTTGCAGTCTCTATTCCTTGACCTGATAAGTCCCGGTAACTTGATTTACCACAAGTTGTGAGTCGCAATGTAGGACCAGTCGACGAGCTCCATACCTGATGGCTAATTTTATACCTGCAATAACAGCTTCATACTCTGCCTCGTTGTTAGTCATCTCGGTACATCGTATGGACTAGCGAATGACTTAGCCCGTGGGAACTTTAAGGATGAGTCCCGGTCCCGATCCCGAGGCGTTTATGGCCCCATCTGTGTGGAGGATCCAGGGGTCGGTGTTTGAAGCGGCTTGCAGGGCCTCCTTCTCCGCCTCTGGTGAAATTTTGACACTAAAATCGGCCACGAAGTCGGCGAGGACTTGTGACTTGATGGCGGTTCTGGGGATATAGGTGATGTCGTGCTCGTTGAGCTCTATGGCTCATCTAGCGAGACGGCCCGATAGTTCGAGCTTGTGCAGGATGCTCCTCAGAGGAAAAGTGGTCACTACTCTAATGGGATGGCACTGGAAGTAGGGTCTCAGCTTTCGAGAAGCCGTGACCAGTGCCAAAGCCAACTTCTCGAGTGCGAGTACCGAGTTTCGGCATCCACTAAGGTTTTGCTAATGTAATAGATAGGTGATTGCGTACCTTTTTCTTCACGAACCAGTACTGCACTGACCGCGACCTATGAGATGGCCAAATATGTTAGTAGGGGTTCACCCGGCTTTGCTTTTGACAACAATGGTGGCGACGACGGATACGCTTTCTGTCCTTGGAGGGCTTTGACACATTCGTCATTCCGGTGGAATCCGTTGTCTTTTATCAACACACTGAAGAATTTGTGGCACCTATCTGACGATCGGGAGATGAAGCGAGAGAGGGCAGCTATTCGGCCCGTCAACTTCTGGACCTGTTTCTTGATGCTGAGTGTTTCGGGTATTGAGGCGATCTTGATCTGATCGAGGTTGACTTCGATCCCTCTTTGAGATACGAGAAAACCAAGTAACTTTCCTGACGCTACGGCGAAGGCGCATTTCTCGGGATTCGGCTTCATTCCGTATTTGTTCAGTATCTCGAAGGCCTCTCGCAAGTGGTCGATGTGATCCTCCTTCCTTGCCGACTTTACTAGCATGTCGTCGATGTAAACCTCCATGGTTTTCCCAAGTTACTCCTTGAACATCTTAGTGACCAGCCTTTGGAAAGTTGCCCCTGCGTCTTGAGCCCGAAGGGCATCACCCTGTAACAGTAGGTACCTTGGTGTGTGATGAACGTGGTTTTCACCTGATATTCCTCGGCCATCAGGATTTGGTTATAGCCAGAGTATGCGTCCAAGAAGCTGAGTAGTTCATGCCCGGCGGTGGCGTCGATCGGCTGATCGATGTGAGGGTGGGGGAAGGAATCCTTAGGGCAGGCCTTGTTCAGGTTGGTGAAGTCCACACACATTCCTCCATTTCCCATTCTTCTTTTTGACCATCACTATGTTGGCGACCCATTGTGGGGATTTCGACTCCCTGGCGGAGTCGTTGGCTAGCAACTTGTGTAATTCTTCGCGGACTGCCTCATTGATTGCAGCGTTGAACTTTCTCTTGATTTGCCTTATCGGCGGATGTAATGGGTCCACGTTGAGCCGGTGGGTGGCGATATCGGGCGAGATCCCTGGCATGTATGCATGGGAAAAAGCAAACGTGTCTGCATGATTAGTCAAAAATTCATGATACTTACCCGGGTCGGCGAGCCCGTGGCCGATGTATGCCTTCTTTTTGGGGTCGTCACGATCAAGCTGGACTAGATCGAGATCCTTGACCGTAGCTTTACAGGCTTCCACAACGTCTGGGTCTCTGATGGCGTTTGTCGTCGGGTCCGCCTTGGTCCCCGACATTGTTGATTGCTATGCTTCTGCGCTCACCCCGTTTAATTGCCAGGTGTGAGCGCAGTCTTGTGTTATTTTATAGCACTCTTGTGGTGACCCCCCCCCCCTGCGAGGACGGGCAGGGTCATTTCTCTTGATGTACGCTCCACTGCATTGTTAAAACCAGTTAGAGTTATGCAGCAGGGGGTTATCATGTCTTCGATTCCCATCTGTGAGAGGACTCATGGATGGATGATGTAGGCGGCGCTTCCGTCATCGATCGTAACTCTCCTAACATCCGTATCGACGATACGTAAAGTAATAACTAAAGTATCATAATGAGGGAAACACAAACCGTCGGCGTCAGACTTATCGAAGGTGATACTTCCTTCGATGTCATCATACCGTTTGTGGGAGATGGTCCTCTTCAGTCTGGGCATGTTGGTGAATTTGACATGATTGATGGCGACGTTGTTCCTTTCTCTGACGATCATATTCACTGTGCACGTTGGAGAGGGTGGTTTCGGAGGCCCACAGGAATGTTCTCATCCACGTGCAAAATTGGCTTTCCCTTTGTCGCTGAGTAGCTCCTTCAGGTACCATTGGTTTAGCATCCTGACGACTTCTTGTCGTAAGCCGATGCAGTCTTCGGTCCTGTGCCCCCGTTCTTGGTGGAACTCACACAGGACGTTTGACTTTCTTATGGCAGGGTCTAATTTCATTTTTTGAGGCCATTGCACCTCGGTGCCGAGCTTCTCTAGTGCGTACACGATTTCTGAAGTAGAGACATAGAGGTTATGTGAAGAAAGTAAAGAGGGCGTACCTCGTTCATTTCTGAGTGGGGCGAGGTGGCGTTGTAGGGCATCCGCATGGAGAGGGGGAGGAAGGGGGGACCTCATGTAAGGCGGATGTCGCTCTTTACTAGGGCGATGGGGGAGTTCCCGGCGTCCCTCATGTCGTCGATCTCTTCTTGTGTCCGGATGTACGGCTGTCAGCCGTCGGGTTGGTCCGTTGAGATCCTCCTCGTCTGCCCGTATCTCGGCGCAGTAGGCATTATGAATCTCGTCCCAGGTTGTGGGGGGATACTTCATGAGCCGACTTAGAAGTTTTTTGGTTGCTCTGGAGCCGCCCCTGCTGAGTCCATTTTGTAAGGCTGCTACCGACATGCCCTCTAACATGTTTGGCAAGCTCATTCTTACTTTGTTGAACCGGGTGAGAAAGTCACTGAGTCCTTCGCCAGTGGTTTGTCTGACGGCGAAGATATCGTTTACCCTCGCTTCTGCCTTTTTAGCACTGGCATGTGTTGTGATGAACTTATCCGCCATCTCTTCGAAGGTTGAGATTGCTTTGGCGGGTAGTTGGGAATACCAGGTCAAGTCTCCCACGGTCAATGTTTCGCTGAATTTCTTCAGCAGCACTGATGGTACCCGTTCTTTGGATAAGTCATTACCTTTCACAGCGATGACATAGTGGATAAGATAATCCTCGGGATCGGTGGTTCGGTCATACACCCTCAGGTAGGGGGGGGCATTTTGAAGGTCTTCGGGATGGTGTAGGGTGCGGCTTCTTCGGAGTAGGGTTGTTCTACAAACCTTCCTACTTCCCGTTTGGGTATCAATTTATGTGCTCTGGGGATCTTGTCAACTCTATCTTGGTGCTCCTTCATTTGGTCACGGAGGGCCTGATTTTCGGTTTCCATTTCTTCCATCTTCCTTAGAATGGAGGCCAACGTGTCGTCGTGTGTTTGGGTTTCGACGGGTTGGCTGTTGGTTCGTGTTCCTTCCTGTTCATCTGCTGCGGTGGTGTTGCTTGTTGTTGGTGCTGCATTTTCATAGCCCCGTGGTGGATTTTCTACTAAGCCGCTCAGGGTGCTGGTTAACCATTCCTCCAGTAGTTTCCTGACTGTTGGGGGTGCTTTTCTTGAAGTGGAGTTGTCTTTCTCTTGCAGGGTTGCAAGATTCCCGAAGGAGGAAGGTGAGACTTCCGCCTCGGGTGTGATATCAGGGGTAGCGTTGATGGCATCACTACCACCGGCCTCGCTCATGGAACTCAAGAGGTTGGTAGTAACTTCCATCACAGCTTTGGATCGGGTGTTGTTTCGGCCATTTCTGGGCTCTTTCCGATGATCGGATCTTGTGGATGTATACTACGAGTTTGATTCTCGAAATCCCCACAGACGGCGCCATATTGTTTGACCCAAAAGCTTTCGATTACTTTATGAGTTAGGGACAATCAAAGATTAAAAAAGGGTAAATCGGAATCAATGGTAATATATCCAAAGATAGATCTTTAGGTTCGTATAAAGGCTATTCTTATAAAATTTTAGTGGATCTTGATGAAGTGTTAAAGCTAGTTAGTAACAGAGAGACAAAATAGAGAGAGAATGATAGATAGAGAGAGAGTTGTATTATTATTGACTAATAACACCTGTCTTACAAATGAGGGAAACCCTCCCTTATATAGAAGGAATGTCCCCTCGCCAATATATTACATCATTTTAGAGCTACTATTATTACAATAACGGCGTAGGGGAGGGGAAGTCGGGATGTCTGTACGGGCAAGTCTGCTGATACGTCTCTATGGTTGGAGGCGTACCCCTTTCGTCGTATGGACGCGAGAGAGGATATCGTCCGATGTCTACGGCCGAATGAGGATACGTGCTCGACCCGCATTACATCCGATTCGACCCCATACAAATATAATATAATTTGGTGTATAGTTTAGGTGATTACTTATATATTTTGCCCTTATTATATGTTAATTGTAACATCATGTGTGCTGTTAATGTGTATTTCTATTTAGTAGTATTTCATGATTCATCTTTAGTATTTTACTAATAATTTCAGAATAATTAAAATTTTCAATTCAATCTTCTTTCAAGTCTGACAATTCATGTTGAATATAATATTTTTCATTGTTTATGAAGGAGGCAAGATTTCATTTAGGCAATCGTAGAAGCAACATTCAACTACTTAGTATCAAGCATGTAAATCTGGAAATACCATTCTCGTGGCTACTAAGATATGAATCTTTGATTGATGAATTATTTAAGTATTTTCATCCAAAGACCTTGCTAGTGAGAGTGGATTCAAATGCCTCGAAGATAGCTTTATACAGGTATTTTGCAAAGTTACATATAAGGGTGTACATTCGAATCGGTTTATCGATAAATTGAATCGATTATTTGTTATTGATTTATCGATATCGGTTTATCAATTTATCGATTTCAATTTTGATTTCGAAATTTTCCTTATTAAGTTATCGATTTTGATTTTAATTTTGTCCTCTTCGTTTATCAGTTTATCGATAAACTGATAAGAAATGCTATAAATAAAATTAAACATTTTTTAATTTTTTTTATACCCTTTACTTTACCCTAAGTCTCTAACCCTATTATTTCATCAACCACATTTAAGAAATGATCATGTTTAAAGCTCAAGGGAATGAAGTTCAAATTAATGGAAAATAGAATTAGTCGTGATGATGTATTTTTTTTTTATACCGATGGAGTATTGGTGGTATACATTTGATCCCTTACTTTAGTTTTGTTGCATGTGCTTGGTGACACAATTTTTATGTTATAAACGGTGTTCGTCTTATTTTAGCTTCTTTTGGTCCATATTAATTAGGCGTGTTTATAGCGATATACTTTCCGTGGAATCCCGCAAATTTTATTATTGGTGTAATTGATAAGCCCCAAAAATCAATAAATCGAAACCTTATTGAAACGATAACGATAAACATATGTACAAATCGATAATTCGATAAGTAATTATCGATAAGGGTCAAAATTAGATCGATAAATCGAATGCACACCTCTAGTTACAGCTTCTTCACCTCAATATTTTCTAATCTTTACTTCTCTTTCCACGTTGTACTTATGTTATGAATTTGTAGATTTTGTTGAATGAATTAAAAAACCGGGAAAAGAAACGTCATAAGAGTTATAAATGTAGTACTTACATGTGTTTGGCGCTGTTTATTGAAAGATTTCAAAGTTCTTGCCTCAACTACAACACAAGGCACTCATCAAATTAGCTTTGGGTTTCAATGGTAATTGCCTTTTAACACAGTTTTTTTTTTTTTTTTTTGGTTTAGTAATTTTTTTAAATTTTTTTATAAGGTGGGTCATATTTTTTCATTTGATTAAATGATGAGTAATATATGTAAACTTAATGCAGGTTTGAATGAGCATAGCAACTACGCAAGAGTACTTCTATCTGTCAAATCCAATACATGTCATATCATATCCAAGTAGAACAGAACAGGTTGTAAACTGCATCTAGAGGGGTTTATGTACTGTTCTTTATTATTAAAATTAAATACATTACTATTACCACGTGATACGAAATGAACTTACTGTTTTTCTATTTCTTGGATAGTATAGTCTATTAGAAATCTGAATTTAGTGACTTTTTAAATTGGCACTTAATGATATATGGTGGAATCTGAAAGTTAGGCTTCGAATATCCCATAAGATTTATCTTTATTCTATTTGTGGATTCTCATTCTCTTTTCTAAAATAGAACGGGCTAGTCAATTTTCGGACTGGTAATTCAAAAATAACCAGCGTTTATAAAGTCATTAAAAAATAATCTTTATTTAGTTGCAACATGGAAAGTTCGAGCATAATATACTGGAGATTAGTGCACCCGTGTATGAACTTTTAGCATATTATGCTGGAACTCCAACACGTGGAAAGTTTCAGTATAATATACTGTGCTCCAATCTCCAGTATATTATACTGGACCGATATAATATACTTGAGTATTTTTTTCAGATTTTGAACAGTATTTTTGTTTAGATTTATCTTTACATGACAAATGAGCAAAATTCGATTACTTTTAAAATAATAATTATTTTTGAACGACCACTTATAAATCTGACTATTTTTTAATTTCTCCCTTAAAATCCCATCAAAAGTTCTAAGAGAGTTACTGGTGTATTCTCTAGCTAGAAACACTAAATATTTCACTGAATGAGCAAACCATAGAATATATAATTTTCACCATTTTATGCCGCCATTTTCATGTACTTTCTTATATGTTCCAGGCACATTCATGTACGTGTAGGGGTGTATCTAGGTTAAAGGGTATGAACTTAAAGAGTATGAGTTCACGTCATGAACTCATGCTCCTCTCCTTAAATTATTTATAATAGTGTTATATTTTCTTAAAATTACTTAAATATATGTGTGTGCAATCATACTTACTCATATGGTGCAAGAATTATTGAGTGCACTTCTATGATTGAAATTGGCAGTTCAAATACTACTTCTCATGATCTTATTTTCGACACGAAGTATAAATATACATGTGAAAATTACTAAAATTTTAAAAAAAATAATAATAATTTTGAACTTTAGGAAAAGAAATCCAAATTATCACACAATCTCTTTTAACAGTGTTATTCAAGAAAGGTTTTTAGTTGGAGAGCCCTTATACTGCCCACCCCCCAAATCAAAGAAAACTTACCAAGTTTACCGCACAAAATTGTAAAAATTGCGTGGGATAATTACTTTTTAAAGTGGTATTTAGTTTTTACATTTGTAATGCTGAGCAAAAGTAGCACTAGCCTATTAAAATTAATATAAAAAGACAGTATTACCCTTTCATAATTTCATAAAGGTAAAGCGCAGAAAATTGCTGCGTGGAAGTTTATGTTTCTCTCGTTCAAGTGGGTGTTTTCTTCTCTCTTTTAATTTCTCTTATTTCTTAACACAATCTTTGGTAGACTGTGCGTTGTTCATAATTGTCGCCAAGAATGTATGGTTTCCTACAGATTATAATGGATGAATGCAATGACTGCCTCTATCTAGTACATAAGTAACAAAAACGGGGCAGAAACATAGGTAATAGCAAATTACGATGATTCTGGAAGAATTTTGTGCACTTAATTTGACATCAATCTTATATGTAAATTGCAATATTTTTTTTTGTGAAAAGATACAAATAATATTTGGTTTTCTGCTAGGTTATGGATCTTGGACTTACAGTTACAAGTTCAAAAGTTAAGGACACTTGGTCCTGGACTTCGAGTCCAAGTTCAAAAGTTAAGGACACTTGGTCCTGAACTTAGAATTATAAGTTCAAAAGTTAAGGACTTGGTCCTGAACTTAGACTAACAAGCTCAAAAGTTAAGGGCAATAGGTCCTGAACTTACAACTACAAGTTCAAAAGTTAAGGACAATAGGTCCTGAAGTCCTAAACTTAGACTAACAAGCTCAAAAGTTAAGGACAATAGGTCCTGAACTTAGGCTCAGAAGACCAAAAGTTAAGGACAATAGGTCCTGAACTTACAATTACAAGTTCAAAAATTAAGGACAATAGGTCCTGAACTTACAGTTACAAGTTCAAAAATTAAGGACAATAGGTCCTGAAGTCCTGAACTTAGACTAACAAGCTCAAAAGTTTAGGACAATAGGTCCTGAACATAGGCTAAGAAGCCCAAAAGTTAAGGACAATAGGTTCTGAACTTGGACTAACAAGCTCAAAAGTTACTTGGTCATGAACTTACAGTTACAAGTTCAAAAGTTAAGGACATGTAGTCCTGAAGTCGTGGAGTTAAGTTCAAAAGTTAAGGACATGTAATCCTGAAGTCTTGAACTTAGAGTTCAAATCCAGTACCGAGGAACATGCCAATCCATCCTCACGAAGAAGATCCATCTCCATAGCAATACTTCAGACAAGAACCATGTTCATGGAAGATCCATCCCTTAATATGATCAACTACTATGCTCACTGGGAGTGTAAAGACTCCAGATGGGCTTCTCTGATCCCAAGCGATATATCAATGCCAGAAGCATAAACAATAATATCATTATTGTGGCATACAGCTCGATCCCATACTGTATCAATATCCGTCTCTCAACCTCACTTAGTCAATACTCTCCAGTCTCACACACGTGGGCTAATATGTCATGACAAGCCCGAACAATGATATGATATGTCAAATAGTAATAATTGAGATTGAGGCATGATATAATATGATAATCAGGACAGAGTATAGAATGTACATGAACTAATGACATGACAGCAAGAAACGACCTCTCGGATCTCAACAATAATGGCATGAAGCCTTAACATGATATTTAGCATGATTTGCACCTTATCACCTTAATCACATGATTACAATACAATATCAACATAAAAGAGTAGCTAAGTGGTTCTATAGTATGATCCATGCCGCATTTCTCATGGTGCACGCTCACACGCCCGTCATTTGGCATTGTGTCACCTTAATAGTAATCATAGAATATATAGTTCGAGGTTTCGAACCCTTAGAACAAAGTTTGAAAGCGTTACTTACCTCAAGCCAAGACAAATCCTATCCCGCGACACCTTTTCCTCTTGATTCGGCCTCCAAAAGCCCCGAATCTAACCAAAATCAGTATATAACTATCAAAATACGCCAAGGGAACAAAGCCCATTCGAAATAATCAAATTATATAAAAATTCCAAAATTGGTCAAAACCCAACCCCCGAGCCCATGCCTCGAATTTTGATAAAAATCACAAAAATAGAATCCTCACACTCTCACGAGTCTATCCATACCAAGATCATCAAAATCAAACCTCAAATGGTCCCTCAAACACCCAATTTAACTCTCCAATTTCAACCCCTAATTTTTTAACTCTTTCTCTAATTTATCCCAATAATTTTATGATTAAACAATAAAATAATCACCATAAACACAAGGTACAAAGCCCAAGTAGCTTACCTCTCTATCAACACTTGACTCCATATTGAAATCACAGCTTGGAGCTCCAAAATTATACAAAAATGATGAACAAATGACTGAAAATTACGAGCCTTTATATATATTCTGCCCAGCATTTCCTTATCTGCAGGGCCATATCTGTGCCAAAATGACCACACATGCAATTTTAACTTAAGTCACCAGCTCCCGCACCTGCGCCCCAGGCATCGCACATGCGGGCTCACAGGTGAGGTAAATCCCTCTGCTCTTACGACAAAATCCGCATCTGCGGTTGCTCATCGCTCCTGCGAGCATCGCACCTACGGTCCCTTATCCGCAGGCGCAGAAGGTGAAAAAAAGCTACAACAACAATTCCACTCTAAACCTTCCGTCAACCACTCAAAACCATCCCGAGGTCCTCGGTACCTCGACCAAACATACCCACAAGTCATATTCCACTATTCAAACATATACAAATCTTCGTAACACTTAAAACAACATCAAATCATCAAAAGACCCTCGGATTCAAGCTTAAGGACTCCAAAAACTTTCGAGTTCCGATTTCGATAAAAAAGCCTATCAACGCTCATTCTGATGATTTGAAATTTTACACACACGTCATAAATGACACAACGAACCTGCTCAAATTTTGGAATTCTATTCCGACCCCGATATCAAAATCTTATCTATCAGCTGGAAAATGCCAATATTTCAATTTCGCCAATTCAAGCCTAAATCTATGCTGGACCACCAAAACACGTTCCAATCACGCTCCCAAGTCCCAAATCACCTAATGGAGCTAACCAATCATAAAAATTCAAATCCGAGATCCAATACTATAAAGTCGAAAATTGGTCAAACCTTTTCAATTTTAAGCTTCAAACTGAGAACTGTTCTTCCGAACTCATTCCGATTTTTCTGAAATCACAACTGACGATTTACGTAAGTCATAATAAATCACACGGGGCTAATCATACCCGAGAACTAGCGAGCGAAATACAAAAATTTAAAATGATCTATCGGGTCGTTACATTGTGTATATGATTTCAAGCGTCATCAAGTTTTGAAATTGAAAACATGACTGCCACATTTTGAGTTTAATTGAAGCAATAATGTATTTGAGTTGGCCATGAGATTTGAGTTTTGTTTAATGAAAAGCAGATAGGAAAGATTGACTAATGGAATGGTGCTAACAGCAACTTTAAAAGTAATTTTGAACTTTACGTGTTGGATTCTATTCGATGTTGCTTGGTAATTTGGCAACAAAAAGAATCAAGTTGTTTTCTGGACATTATTGTATATGATGTATGGGTTTTAAGAAGTTATTGGGAAAATAAGGGGATTTGCATCTATACCCATTTTTTGTGCCACTTTTTAACCTGTACTCGCTTTATAAAAAAATTACAAACGTACCCGTGTTTTCACATAACTTCAGCTGAAATTTTTGTCTTTGTAACCGAAAAACTTAAGCAGCTTTCCAGCTTAAGTTTTCCAGTTATAAAATAAATACTTAAGCTCTAGAGCTTAAGTTTTTCAGTTATAAAATAAAAACTTAAGCAGTTTCCAGCTTAAGTTTTCAAGTTATAAAATAAAAAGTTATGCAGTTTCTAGCTAAGTTTTTATTTTATAACTGGAAAACATAAGCTCTAACTGGAAAACTTAAGCTCTAAAGCTGAAGTTTTAGAGCTTAAGTTTTCCAGTTATAAAACAAAAACTTCAGCTCTTTCCAGTTATAAAATAAAAACTTCAGCTCTAGAGCTGAAGTTTTGCAGTTATAAAATAAAAACTTCAGCTTTAGAGCTGAAGTTTTTCAGCTGTAAAGGGAAGTTGAGCTCTAGAGCTGAAGTTTTCTAGTTACAACACAAAAATTTCAGTTTAGTAACCCGGAAACTTCAGCTCTAGAGCTGAAGTTTTTCAGCTGTAAAGGGAAGTTGAAGTTTTTTAAAAAGTGGGTACGAATGCAAACAGAAAGACAAAACGACTACAAGTTAAAGAAGAACGCTAAATAAGACGCCCCGTATAATTTTTACGATAAAATAATGAAATTCTGCCAGGCCTATAATGATAAAATTCATAAACTAGTTCATCTTTTCATAATTGATCCACCTTGTTCCTTTCACAGTAAATTCCATAACTTTAATCTTTGACACACAATCTCAAATCGTAGGAAAATAATTCGAACATCATAGTTTGCTTTAGGCACGTATTATTAAAATCAATTTTCATGATTATGCATGCGTTCACATGATATAATTATGATATTTCAAGCTAAAGGTAACGTATGTATTCGCGCAACTTTGGCAAATAATCTTAATAATATTGAAGTGTTATTAATTGTGTACACATTCGCGTAACAGGAGTACGAATTAAAAACATGAACACTCGTAGAAATGCTTTTAGGTGCGATTTGACTTATTATCGTGATTGTATACCCGTTCGTGTGGCATAGTTACAATTTCCAAAATTAATCGAGGTATGCATTAACGCAACTTCGGCGAAACAATCTTAAAATTAATAAAGCGTGACTAATTGTGTACACGTACGCGTGACATGATTTTAGCGCCCCCAAATAAAGCGGACTTACACACATGTAGTCCGTTTCAAAGATTAAATCCATACACGCTATAATTAAAAGCGATAAATTATAAAAATGCACATAGGTTCTAAAATACGTAAATAAACAATTTTGATTATGCCAGATATGATTAAAGCTACCGTGCTAAAATGACGAAACCGGGAATGCCTAACATCTTCTTCCGGGTTAACAAAATTCCTTACCCAGTCATCTCGTTTTGCATACTTTAAACAGAGTCAAACTTCCTTGAGTTGGGATTTAAAATTAACCGGTGACTTGGGACACCATGAAATTATTTCAAGTGGGAACTCTAAAGTTGAATAAAATAATTCCATTTCGATTAATTTCACTTAAATTGGCAAAACTTACCTTGTGCCCCTTTCGGGAAAAGGAGGTGTGACATCCTTTTTGGCCCGTTCTAAAAAGTAACGAATTTTTATTTGGTAACAATTTAACTTAAACTTATAATTCGATCATTAATGAGAAGTGTTTATAACCACACATATATTCTGGCCCCTTGACTTATTTAGGATCCAAAATTATAAAAATCTTCATTTTTTCTTAAATTTCGTACTCAGTCAAACATGTTTATAACCGATGGAGTAGATAGACTAGATATAGATAGATAAGGAGCATAACTGTCTGATTTTAAAATACAAGGGTGTAGCCGCAATTGACTCAAAATACAAGACTATACCCTAGAAAATTTCAGAGCCTCATTTTCTGTCTCTCGCCGAAGGTTTACCCAAATTTTCTTTTACTAATCAGCCACTGCTCCTCTCATCTAACCCTTGGTTTTGTTCCTCTCAGCACTGAATACTTTGTTACCGGTAACTATTCCTTTCGTCTTCTTATTTTGTTTCGGAATTTTCCCACGCACCATTTTTTTTATATATATTTTTTTATTTTTGGTTCATCTTGTTCTCTCATCTATCAGAGCAATTCTCTGCTTCTTTTTGTTTGTGTTTGAAAAAATTTATTTGTGCATTGACTTTTTTTGCGTGAAGACGAGGAAATTAGGGTTTTGGTTTATTTAAATAGTTGCAAGCATCCTCTTTCTTATTCTAGGGTTTTTCCTCAATTTTCCAATAATCTTAATCTTTGCGTTACTGATCCTTATGCCTTCGAACCGAACCAGTACTTATTGTGTTTGGTTTGTTAAGATTAAGAAGTATAAAAGCTAATGTCATAGCTAAAAGATTTGAAAATAGTAATTTTTTATTTTGTTTCAAAAATTTATAAGAAATTTGTCATGCTTAATTTATCTAGACAATATGTAACGTGTCTTTTCAATCATGTTTCTTAATATTTCCACCTTCTGAATTGAATTAGTATATCTATGCAGATAGTTGTTGCCCCTGTTAAAACAGATGAACAAGTAAAGGAGAATAAATAAGTAGCTTTAAACTCGTCCTTATAAATGCACTCTGTTTGAAAACAGATGCTCACTTATATCTTCTTGTGTAGTAGGAGCAATTTTTAACCTTTTTCTTAAGTCATAATATCAGTTATTAGAAAATAAATTGTACATAGTTTATCAACCAGTGTTGTGAGGAGCATGAAGTGAGTAAAAGCCAGTGTTCAAAATAGCGTGAAGCGAGAAAAGCAACAACCCCTATTTCGCGAAAAGCGAGAAGCGAGAAGCAAAGCGCCCGCTTTTTTGAAGTGAAGCGGAATTTAAAAAAAATAAATTAAACTAAATATGTCCTAGACAACAAATGTAATTGTAAGCAAATGTTCAATACTTTGAATTAAAAAACTAAATAGTAGCATCAATTAAAGCACAAAAAAAATCATATTCTTCAAGATTGTCAAGAGCAACATCAATGAAACCACAAAATGAACATCCTATTCTTCTACAAAATTGTCAAACTCTTGTATTCCAGTATCATTATTGTATTGCTCATCATCTTCGTCAATTTCATCTTCTTCATCAACTAGGGACAAAGTAGCTGCCTCTTTTCCCTTCCTCTGTGAACTTGAAGTTGAGGTACTCAAGTTGAGGTACTCCCCCTGGACCCTCTCAAACCATAAATCCTTTCCCCAATTCCACGCGCCTCTGCAACATTACCCCAAGTGATACCAGGAGTATCATCAAATACTTCTTCATCTGCATGATCTTTCGGGACTCCAGTTAGCCATTCATTAGCATCATCGATGTTGTCCAAACTAATTGGATCAATTTCATCGCGAGCGTTATAACGACGCCTCAATGTTCTATTGTACTTAATGAAGACTAGATCATTGAGACGCTTCAAGGTTAGTTTGTTCCTCTTTTTGGTATGACTCTGCAAATAATAAATAATTAGTAAGATTTGGCCAATTGAGATATAATTTAATTATCTCAATATACTAAATCTTTCTTATTAGTTGTTACATGCTCAAACACGCTCCAATTCCTTTCACACCCAGATGAGCTACATGTTAGACTTAGAACCTTGATTGCAAACTTTTGTAAATCTGGAGTGGAATGACCAAATTGCTTCCACCATTCAACTGTAGAAGTAGAACAAATTTTCAAAACATAATATTAATAAAGAAATAACTTGTTAACTATAAAACAACATATAAGCACTCGATCACCTGGTGACTTTGTCGTTCTTTGTCTAATGGCCATGTTTTTTCCAAAAAGTTGTTCAACATTCCTATAAATACTAAATTGCTCTGTGATTTTATCTTGCAGAGATTATTCAGGTACCAACTTCTCAATGCATTCATAGTATCCGGTCCACAAAGGTTCATCTCCTAGAATCCTCTCTTCATTGGCATAAAACAATTCCGGGTTCAAAACAAGTCTAGCTGCATGCAAAGGGCTATGAAGCTTACTATCCCACCTTTTATCTATGATCTCAAAGACTTTTGTATTTTCTTTGATCACTAAAAGAGTCTCGAATAGCCTCTTTTGCCCTATCAATTGCTTCGTACAAGTAGCCCATTGGTGGCCTTTTCTCCCCATCCACCAAACGAAGCACTTTAACTAAAGGACCACCAATCTTCAATGCATGAACCACATTGTTCCATAATGAAGTAGAAAGTATAATATCTGCAGATTCTCTCCCTCGAGCTTTCCTTCCATAAGCACTACTAGTGTACTCTTATGAAACAAACAACTTCTTCAAATTGCCTTTTTGCTCGTACATCCTAGCCAAAGTCAAAAAAGCAGTAGCAAATTTTGTCTTTGCAGGTTTCACCAAGCTTCTTTGTTGAGTGAATCTCTTCATCATGTTCAATAATAAAGGCCTTTGAACAATATATGAATGCACTCTAACTGCCTGATTAAAGACAGTACTGAAGGGTCTTTCCTTGAAAATATCACCAAAGATCAAATTAATAGAATGTGCTGCACAAGGAGTCCAATAGATATGCGGGTACGCAGCAGACATCAAATCACCAGCTTTAACATTTTCACTGGCGTTGTCCGTGACAACTTGAACAACATTTTCTGCTCCAATAGAGTTTATTGTACTCTTGAACAAGGAGTACATTTTGGTTGAATCAGTTGAAGAGTCGCTTGCGTCAACGGACTCAAGAAACAGGCTTCCTTTAGGAGAATTAACCAAGATATTGATGATCATTTTTCCATTTCTCGCTGTCCACTTATCCATCATAATAGAACAACCATACTTGTCCCATTCTACTTTGTGCTCCTCCACGATTTTGTTCACCTCTGCCACCTCTTTTTGTAAATATGGCCCACTAACTTCATAATAAGTTGAGGCTTCATTCCTGGGCCATATTGGCCTACGGCCTCAATAAAAGCAACAAAAGTGTCATTATAATTAACACAATTACAAGGAAGACCAGCATCATACATCCACCGGGCAAAGCAAGTAACTGCACGGTCCCTCAAAATCTCTTTTGCATCAACTTGAGGATTACCACTTTTTCCTCCCTTATCTCCGGATTTTTGCGGGAAATAACAATCCATAGGACCTTTGGTCTTGCTAGTAGATCGGGATCCACAACTAGAAGACATTGGTGGAAGCATCCTTCCCCGCTTTTGTGGAAGCGACGAAGCATCGTCACCTTCTTCTGTTTCATCATCATCATCAAGATTATAAAGTTCTTGTTCATGCATCATTTGACTCTTTAACTCTTTCTTTTTTTGAAGGTATGCTTTCAATTCTTCCTTCACATGCCTCGGTACTTTAGGACAAGATGCGACATTTGGATCACCACCGATTAGATGCGCTTTTTGACGATAGATTCCTCCATTTGTAATCTTATTACTAAAAAGACATCTAATGGCCATCTTGTTGGTCTCACTAGCTCTTACCGAGTAAGCCCAAGCCGGGTCTTTCCTATCTTCTTTTGGCGCCATTAAAATATCAACTACATAACACATAAGAAAGGCAATACGAAATAAGAATAAAAAATATATGCTTTGGCAGAAATTTGAGAAGAAATTTGGCCAGATTATGGGCAGAAACAGGGCAGAAAATTTCTGGAAAAAATTCGCCAGCATTTCGGCGCTATTTGGACGTTTAGAAAAAAAAAGAAAAAGAAAAAGAAGGAGAAGAAGATGATCAGAAGAAGAAGATTGAATGAAAATAAAAACATACCTTTTTAGTCTTGAAACTTGAAAGTTGTCCTCTTTTTGTTGTAATGTTGAAGAAGAAGAAGAAAAACCCTAGCTTCTTTGTTGTAATGTTGAAGAAGAAGAACTGAAGAAGAAAGATTGGTTGAAGAAGAAGAAGAAAGACTGCTGCTGTAATGTTACTGCGTTAGTGCTGACCCTTTTGGGTTTTTAAGTGAAATATGGCTGTTAATTTCAAGAAGAGCACGCTTCCATCGCTTCACTCGCTTCTTCCGCTTCATGCTTTTAGGGTTGAAGCGCACGCTTTATCTTACCTGCGTTGCTTCTAACCCTTGGAGCGCCTGACAAGTCGCCTCGCTTCGCTTCTCGCTTAAAGCGAGAAAGCGACCGCTTTCGTGAACACTGGTAAAAGCAACAAGCCCCTTTTCATTCAAAGCGAGAAGCGAAGAGCTCATTTTTTTGAATTGAAGCCAGAGCCTAATGTGATGAGGGGCAAGGCTTGTGCCTTACGCCCCTAAATTTGGGCTGGGGGTAGGGCTGTTCATTCGGATTGGATATATGAAATCCGAACCGATCCATCCAATTTTGGATTTCGGATTTCGGATTTCGGTTTGGATCGGATTTCAGATTGTGTTTATTAAAATTTTGGATTTCAGATCGGATTCGGATTGGTATATTTTATTCCTATCCAATTCGAAATCCGAAATTATTAGGTAATGTATAAATACTACACTTCAATTTCGAATAGTCAGTAATTTCTTTATATCTTTCTCCAAGTTATTACCTTTACAATTGCTAGATTTAGCTATATTGGCGCCATAGTAATCTCATAATTGCATAAACATGAATTTTTCTTAATGTATTGCCTCTTTTACAAAGAAAATATACAAATTAGTTTGCAACTTTAAGGCATAATACGATTCGAATCCGATCCGTTCCAAACTTTAAAATCCGATCCAATCCGATATAATTCGGATCGGATTTGGATTGCATTTTCTAGAATCCGAAATTCAAATCTGAATTGTGCTAATTCCGATCTGATCCGTGCACAGCCCTAGTGGGGGTCCCCATTTTTTAAAAGTAATAGGATTATAGGTATTTTAAAAAAAAATTAGTACTTTTAATATAAAAGTAGAGTTTTTTAATTTAAAAGGAAATAGAGCTCTTTAGATATGTAAATAAAGTAATAATTTGACATATATAAAAGTAGGTAGATGAATTATTTTCTCAACGTTTAAGTTTGACTCATTCATTAGATGATGTATAAAAATTTTACTCTCCCATCCATAATATGTCTAAGTCAATCTTTCTTTCCGGTTTTCCCCAATCTCTTCATATTTCAAAAACCCTATATATTTTCTGTCTTTCTTTTAATATTCCTACTCACCTTCTTTGTCCAAGATTTCATTATTCACTTTCTTTCTCCAAGATTTCATTAGTTCCACTGTTCAACAATACTTTTAAGCATCCAATAGTTTTATACTTTTATTGCTTTATAAAATCTTATCGATTAACAATATCTCAAGATAGATTATATGGGTTGGCTATATTATCAATTGAATAAGAATAATTAGAGAAAATTGTAAAAAGATTATTGACAACTTTGTATTTCAAAAAGCTAGAAGAATAGACTTCAAATGAAAACATATATATTAGTAATAACTTTCTTTTAAATATTTAGGCCTCATATTAAACTTTGGCTTTAGGTGTCGCATATCCTTGAGCGACCCCCGAAAGTAGAACTTAAAAAAAAGTACTAAAATAAATATTAGATATAGTGTGAGCGGTTGACTTTGGCAGGGTTGAGTCGTTGAGAAAAGGCAGAGGGTGGCCTAAGAAGTATTGGGGCGTGGTGATCTGGCAGGACATGGCGCGACTTCAGATTTTCGAGGACATGGCTCTTGATAGGATCATGTGGGGGTCGAGCATTAGGGTGTTAGGCTAAAGGGTAGTCGAGAGTTCTTCCCTCTTTGTACCAGATAGTCTGATAGAGTTTCGTGTAGGTTTGTTAGCGGTATGTTGTGTGCACCTTGTTATTTTGCATAGTTTTGTGTTATTGTTCTTTCACTTCTTTGTTGTTATTATCTTCCTTTTGGCATCTTTTGTTGTTACCTGCCTTTTCCCTTGTTTCTTTTATGATATTATTGTCTTTCTTTTATAATATTATTGTCTCTCCCGTTGAGTCGAGAGTCTCCCGGAAATAGCCTATATACCCATTTCGGGGTAGGGTTAAGGTTTGCGTACACTCTACCTCTGTACCTATTGCACTGATATCTTCTCTTTCACTCTCTTTCTTCATTCAGGCCCCACTAGTGGGATTTTACCGGGTATGTTGTTGTTTTGGTGCCATTAAAAGAACAACTTAAGAATTTGCAAAAAAAAATCCTTTTCTTTAGTTCATGAACTTCCAACTTGCAACCAAGCGTCCAATTCAAGCCTTAACCAATCCAGATACCAACCACATTTTGCACACAAGATCCAAATAACATAATAAACCTATACCAAGTTCCAAAACAACAATCTGATTCCGATATCATCGAAGTCAACCCCCGGTCAAACCTATGAACTCTCCAAACCTACAAATTACCAACTTTCGGCAAATAGAGCTGGATCACCCTAGGAACCTCAGAATCCAATTCGAAACACATGCTTAAGTCCAAAATCACCATACAAACCAATTGAACTAATCAAAATACCAATCCGAGGTACTCAAAAGTCAAACTTTGGTCAACTTTAAGCTTCCAAAATGAGACGAAGTGTTCGATTCACTCTCAAACCTTCCTGAAGCCAAACCACCCCACAAGTCATAAAACCACAAACACACAGGCGGAAAATATCAAATAGAGGATCGGGGCTCAAATACACAAAAAGTCTGGCCGGGTGGTTATCACAAAACAATTTTAACTTAGGTCTACTTCAGAATCATTTCTATTTTCTTTCTAGAGTACTAATTAGTGAACCACATCTAAATGTGTTACCACTTATTAGGCAGAACAACAAAAATGCCTCAAGCACAAAATTTGTTGAAAATAAGACCAGCAAGTTCATCATGTCCACGGCTTTAAATCATAATTGTGATAGGCCTTTGTAGCTGATGATCTGAAGTAAACAGTGAGGCACAGACCCAAAAGGTCAACTCAGGACCTGAAGTGAGAATCCATTGCAATGCTCTTGCGACAAAATTAATGCCTGACAATTTTTTCTCATCAATAAAAAGATCCTACCTAATGTTACTGCCGATTTTAGTATATGCTTTCGTAATTTTTTTTCCAGAAACTTTAGCCCACTAGGATAAACATGTCTGCCTTTCTTACTTTCTTCACTTCTTTGCACACGCTATGTTCTCTATTTTCTTTCAATAAACAGTGAAGGCGTGCAGACTGCAAAGATCACAGAGCATTTATGTTCCTATTGATATGAATATATCTGCCTCTCTTTTTTTTTTTCCCAAGTTCAGACCACTGGTCTAAAGATAATACTGATTTGAATATCTGCATTGATAATTTGTTCCCACTCGGCCAAATTTGCCACCAAATAATTCATATTCTTTAGATGTATGTCTAATGCCTTTGTTTCAATTGATGCAGGATGGATAGGGTTTGCATCTATATTGCTTACAATGGCAAATGGACTACAGATAACAAGTATTTGTATCATGAGATCAAATTACTTCTTGTGAATGATGGAATAACGTTTGAAGATCTTGTCGAAAAGATTTTTCAGGTCCTAAAACTGAAAAAGGGCGAGGTTCAACCAACTATTTGGTTTGACACGAATCTAGAAACAAGCAAAGGGATGCTAGTGACAAATGACGAGGAAGTTACTACTTGCATCTACTTGCTGAAAAATGATCCAAATTTTAAGACTTCCCGTTTCATTGTTGATATGGCGGAAAGGAACTCTTTGTCAGCAAGGTATTCAAAAACCGAAGAAGTCAATATTGTACAACACGAGGAAATGCAGATTGACAGAGATGATGCATTGATACCGGTTGAGCCAATAACGGAGTTTGAATCTCTGGCAACAAAAGAAAAATCTGTGGACACGGTACAATCAACGCATGGTATGAAACTAAGAAAAAGGTCCCTACCCAGAAAAGTAACAAAAAAAAGAAAAAGGTCGAGGAGTAAAAGAAACGATTGGCCAACAGTGGTTTTGGGAGGAAATGCTTCATTGGATGAAATAGCCGTGGGATCGCTGTTTGAGAACAAAGAAAGTTTGAAGAAATGTTTCACAAATTGTGCAATTCAATACCATTTCAAATTCAAGACCGTCAGATCGACCAAAAAAAGGTATTACCTGAAGTGTTATGATGACAACTGCAGTTGGTATTTGCATGCTTCACGGGTCCGTGATTCTGCATTATTCAAGATTTCGAAGTATGTAGAAGACCATAGTTGCTCTGCTGATGTGCTTCAGGCTGACCAACAACGGCACGCAACATCAAGGGTCATATCCGATTATATCCGTGAGCTTCTACCTGAATATGAAACAGAGATGACACCAAATTTTGTGAAGGAAGAAATGAGAAAGAGATTTGGGCTGAACATTAGTTACCACAAAGCATGGCGGTCAATACAATTAGCTTTTGGTGTGACAAAAGGAAGTCCAGAACGGAACAATGAATTGCTTCGCTCTGAATTCGAACAGAACAATGAATTGCTTCGCTCTGAACCATACAAGGAATTGCTTCCCTCTGAACCAGAACAGAACGACGAGTTGCTTATGTCTGAACCAGAACAGAAGAATTACTTGCTTCCATCTGAACCGGAAAAGAACAACGATATGCTTATGTCTGGACCAGAACGCAACAATGAATTGCTTCCGTCTGAACTGGAACAGAACGACGACTTGCTTCCGTCTGAATCAGAACAGAACAGCGAATTGCTGGTATCTGAACCATACAAAGAATTGCTTCCCTCTGAACCAGAACAGACTGATGAGTTGCTTATGTCTGAACCGGAACAGAAGAATTACTTGCTTCCATCTGAACCCGATCAGAACGACAACTTGCTTATGTCTGTACCAGAACGCAACAATGAATCGCTTCCGTCTGAACAGGAACAGAACAGCGAATTGCTTATTTCTGAACCAGAACAGAAAATTGAGTTGCTTGTGTCTATACCAGAACAGAACAATGGATTGCTTCCATCTGAACCAGAGCAGAAAAATGAATTGCTTCCGTCTGAACCATTGCGGAACAATGAATTGCTTCCATCTGAAGCATTAAAGACCAGTGAATTGGTTCCATCTGAAGAAAGAAATTCAGGAAGCGATGATCAGGCCGTATTAGCATAGGTCAAGTGTAGAGCACCATGTATTGTTCACCAAACATGGACAACTGAGAGCTGCTATTGGTCTTCATGCCAACTTTACTCTGGACTCTAAAAATTTATTTCGTAGTTACTACCTACTCTAGTTTTAACTGTTGTACAAAGGAAGTCTGGTCAGTTTCATTTTATTAGTTTTATTATGTTCCTTCTTAATGTTGTAGTTTGACAGAATATGTTTCTGGCACATGCTCTCTTTCCCCTGCTTTAGATGTAGATATTATTTTGGCTTTTTATTTTTATTTTTTTCGAGATCAATGTTACTGAGTAGTATTATTTATGCTATGATCTTTGTTGTCCTTAAATTCCAAGTTACATACAGCTATTCATAGTATCGAAATTCAAGAAATCGGGGAAGTTTTCTTCATTTAGGAGATCTCTTTATAAGTTTTCGCTGATTTCTTTTAAAGATTGTTTCTATGTATTAAACATTGTTGGGCAGATGAGACTTCTTTCTTGGTAAAATTTTAATGTGGCACTCAACTTTGCGTTACCCATTAAATTTGTATCCACTGTTTAAAAAAAGTTCAACCAGAAATAGAGGGTAAAAATAGAGGGTGTTATAAATTTTAACCCACATCAAAAATTATTTACACTTGGTAGTCTTAAAAATTATAAAATTTATACTTGTTATGAAATAATAAAAGAAGAAGAAGTATTGCAGAGAAAAAGAGAGAAGAAATTCTTATTGAATTTTGGGATGATTTACAATGGGATAAGACCCCTCTATTTATAGGGGGAAAATGACTTAGTTACAAAGTAAAACTTTCTACAAGATAGACATTCACTCCAAATAGAATTCTAATCATATTACTTTCCCTTGAATGTCTACTCAATAAGTAATGTACCTCATTAAAACCTTAACTAAAATAAAACCCAATGAAAAAAAATTCTAGAAAAGAAAAAAGAGTACACATATCTAATAATACGCCTTTTGGTTGCCTCGTTAAAAACCTTGCAAGGAAAACTCAGTGGGACAAAACCTTGTAAGGGAAAAAGAGCGCAACGCACATTAACTCCCCCGATGAGAGCATCAATACACATCATTGAGTCTTCGCATCCCAATCTTGTGCACTAGCTTCTTGAAGGTTGACGCTGGCAAAGATTTGGTGAATAAATCCGCCATATTAACTCCAATGAATATGTTGCACCTTGAAAATCCTCGCTATCACATTATCATGCTTATAATTATAGCAAGATACATTTGTGCACAAATTGCACTAAGGAAGTGGTACCTCAAGATAAAAAATTGTAGATACTTCAAGCAACTTAAATCCTCATGGATTGTCATATAAGTTAAGTCATATAATTTATATAATATACTTTAGATGCATATTAAGTTTTCATGTCATGCTAGACATATAAGATATCGAAAACTGATTGCACATACCATTGACTTTATACTTTCAAGTATTTGAACCGCACATCCAAAATAACATGTCTTTCATATGAAACCAATTCTATTCGAATTATTTCTTTAGACTTAAGATCCTCGTACATATTTAGCGCTATCATAGATTTCGTCGATAAATATTTTATATCAGTTTAAATATCTTTTCATAAAGATATAACATAGAGATCTCTTCATTCATATTTTCAGGTACCTGAATCTCGCATAAGATATTATGAGCTGTTATGTCATGTGATCTTCTAGATCACTTGCCTCCTTTATTATGATCATTTTGATCATTTTCTCACCCTTTTTATCAAGAAGTTTATTTGAAACCGATTGTCTATACGCTTTAAGCTTACCATAGACTTTGTCCTTCTAGGACTTAATATGAGCATTTGCAATGAGAATATAATTACTTTCTTTGGGTCAGCAAATGCGTCTGATATGCTTTGCAATAAATTGCACATGAATTATACTTTTATGAACTTCAAATTCATATTATTTTATTCGAGGATATAGATGTACAAATGATAATTCATTCCGCGTAACTTTTTCTCAATTGTTTTTCATGTCTCCCCCTCAAGTTAGAAAACTAACTTGTTTCCTCAACTTTGAGAATCCAACTTTGTGCGTTATGGTGTTAATCAAAATATACACCACACATTAATAATAATAAGATGGAATTATTTGGTTCCTGAACCTGAACCACTGTGAGGGGAGAAAATAATATACTTTCATATATAATGTATATCAAACTGATATATATAACTTTGTTCTCATAAACAATAGTTTAACTATTAAGTGGAGGCACTCAATAAATTATTTTGCTAAACCAACTGTGATGTAAACCAACTTATCAAGAAGAACTATCTTGAATAAAAAAAATCTGAAAATTATGTTGTAAATCAAATTATTGAGCAAGTTACTTCGCACACACCGTCCATGTTGGGGGTTAATAATAATTGCACATGTAACTATCTCATAGATGCATATTATGTGTTATACATGGTGAGTGAATGAGCTCATATTCACCTTTGATATTTCCAGCATTCATGTGATTCAATCCTAATTTTAGTTGGTCAATTAATTAATGGAACAAGCATTATAAGAGAATTCGTAAAGAACTTTCGAGTTCTTTAATATTTACCCATGTGAATTCTCATTTATTTTTGCACATCATACTTAAATTGATATGGATAAACCACATATGCCAACTGAATTATCAATATTGATAAACTTCAGGTCTACATCATGATGTGTGCAATTATCAATAAACTCCAAGTTTATCATGATATGTGTTTTTGTATCAATAAATATCCACTTTATTGTGGTATTTCTTTTATTTGTGTAGTACAAATTGAAAAATAAAACGGGTAGCTTTCACATACATATTACCCTGCTACAAGTTGTAGTAATAGAAGATATTAAATCTTTCCTTTATTTATAGTCTCAATATAATCAATCGCTTTCGCGTATACCTTGGCAACTGAATAAATTTCTTTGAGACTTACTACAACACAATACCTTATTGGTAATTAATTGTGTTTCTCCAAAGTAGTAATAATTAGCTCTTCCGGAGCTCTAAATTAATTTGGTACTACCACATATTCATCGTCATCCATATGGTGAATATTTCTTTTAAAGAGGAAGTTATACCATTATGGTTATGGTCAAAATTATATGCAAGATCCGTTTCTTGCATTACAGTTGTCTTTTAATAATCACAATGCCAAAATATTTTTGCGTACAATAGGTACGTGACCAATGACAATTCATTTAATAATAATGACATTGATTTTATATATCATCTCAAACCTCCTTCTAGAGGTGAGTGTGGTATATTCATTACCACTAGCACATTCATATTCTTTGAAGAATGAATATGAATTCATAAATCAGATGTTGTCACATTCACATCATGAATGAACCATAATAATCTATATGTGCTTTATAAATCTCATGACAAATCAATGATAAATATTACTTTTACATTGATGACAATTATAATTTCGTCTATTGCCACGTCCACATCCATTAATACCTTCATAGTAATAATTTTGTGTTCTTAAAGACTTATCATATACTGCTATCACATTCTCTAGAGGGAATAAGAATGAACAAATTCAATGGAACGGGTTTTCAATTCTTTGCCCACAATCAGCATGAAAATTTTACCACTTTGGGTGGTTATAATTTCTTTCAAACTCCATTAAAGTTATAATCAAACTTTGTTGTCTTTGATTGTATATAAAATCAAATTATAAAATTTTAAAAATTTAAAAGAGAAAAATAAAGTAAAATACTTACCTTAAACCTAGAATTTAAACATGAAGGAAATTCATAGAACAATTGACAATCATTATACTCAATCCCAAAGCTTCTACCCAATTGGTTAGAGTCTCGTACAAATAACGTGTTATGATAATAAAAGAAGAAAAGTAAGAAAAAGAGAGGAAATTTCAAGCTTAGCTCACATGAAACAAAGCATTGAATCCAAATGTTTACACTACTTTGATACCATATAAAATCAACTTTGGACATGGACCAGATTTTACCCTATCATACAATAACTTGGGTACTACAATGGAGCCTTCAATCATAGAAATCACTTTCTGCTTATACATTTTACACATAAGGGAGACCAGAACTAATGCTATATAATATAAGAAAATAAAACGTAAATGACCTGACTAGACGGTGACTTTAACTGCCAAAGAGAACAAGAGGATAGTGTCAAGAGTTCAGTGTGTTAATACACCAGATCGATACGAGAATAAGCGACAGAGCCAGCAGTTTCAAGAGATAACTGGCTCTTCTTGCAAAAGTAGTTCTTGAAACTAAATCTTGCCTGCATGACAATACCGAAATAGCACCATTTCCTCAACAAAATACCACCATGCTAATACCGAAATTCATGTTTTCACTCAATTGGATATGTACTTCCATATTTCACCTATTTGACCCCGGTCGTTTGATCTTCGCTTTAGTAACCTCCTGCATATTAGAACGCTCAACGAAATCAATACTTCAAAATTTTGAATAGTAAAGATTAAGCACTCTCTGACACCAAACTGTTGGCTGGGAGATTTCATGCAGGTTTTGTTGCTTAAAACAAATAGCATTGGAGGTGAGATTTGCTAAACAGTTCTAGTTGGCTAACTGATGTCATTTGGACAACAAAAATGCTTTTACTAGCTAGCTGATTTCTTTCAAACTTCAAGTACTTTAGCGGTTTGCACTTTGAAAGACCAAATTTATATGAAAACCACATTTTTAATCATTTCAATGCAAATACAACAACAACCCAGTAAAATCCCACAAGTGGAGTCTAGGGAGGGTAGTGCGTACGTAGACCTTACCTCTACCCCGAGGGGGTAGAGAGGCTGTTTCCGTAAACAAGATAATTTAGTATATACTTTCTTTTTCATTTGTTTATATTTCTGTATATGCTTTCCTTTATAACAATTAAGTAATCCCATTTCACTAGTCAAGATATAGGAAAGATTTCACTGATGGAAACCATAAGAAAGATGATTTGACATATTCCAATACTGAAAGTAAAAGGCACTCTCTCTGTCCCATTCAATGTGAAGGTATTTGACTGTACAGAGTTTAAGAAAGAAAAACTTTTGAAATTTGTGGTTTAAAAGAAGCCACAGATATTTGTGTGGCTATAAATTATCTCATTAAAGGTAATAAAGGAAGTTAAAGTTAAATTGCTTTTTAATTATAAATGTGCCATTCTTTTTTGGGTCAAACTAAAAAGGAAAGTGTACAACATAAAATGGAAATAGAGGAGTAACTCATAAAGAAAGAAAATGAATAGTTTGTTCCACAGAAATCACGTCAATGCCAAATTTATTCAACAATATGAAGGAAGGCTGCTGCATATCTCTTCGAGTACTTGAGACGCAGAACTTTCTGTTTTAACGGGAAAGGGTAAAGCAAAACCGAGACAAGAGATAAAAGTGGAAAGTAGGTCAACTATATTAGATAAGAGAAATTGGAACTAAAAACATGGGGAGCAGATTTTGTACTACCTCTTTCCATTTATCAGCTGATCTATCAGTTCTCGAGCCCGTAGATACTCTGATAGAATTCACCTTTTTCTTCTCCATGCCACCATCTTTAGGTGCCCTGCTCCAAATGTATTGCAACTCTAAAACTGATTAGTGGGATTGAACCTAATTGAGGCATAGTAACCATGCGAATGTATGTGTTTAATTCTCTCTACCTAGGGCTAGAAGTTTTACAGAAGTGTGTTTCGAAGGTTACTGGGAGAGTTACCAAGATCTATTAATTGAAGGGTTTGTAGAGCAGGATCCAAAGGGGAGTGCTAAATGAAGTTCTCATTCAACAACTTTCAATTCACAAGTACCACAGAATAATAACTGATGAAAATTCTTCCCTACAGACTTACTCCTGCAGTCATCTTAGCAATTTCACAGTACCGCCCCTGGACCAATTTAGAAGGGAAAATGTAATACACAATAATAAGCTAAAGAGATGCAAAGGAAGGAAACAACCTACATGAAAATTTGGCCGAGAAGGTAGATCTAAAAAAAATGATAACTCCGCCTACAACCTTATTTGAACTACTCTCTGTTTGTTTTTTTTGGGGGGGGGGGGGGGTGGAGAGGAGTAGATGTAAGTTTTTTTGATTTGCACCGGGTGTCCAAGTCTCCATGAGCCCCGACTAATCCCAGGGGTGCACAAGCCCTCGGCAAGGAGTTTCCCGCAAGTGCACCACGGTTAATTCAGGTTTTACCCAATCCAATGGCCCTCAGAAATTGTTTGCACCCAGTAGGTTTCGAACTTGAGACCTTGACAGGGAGCAAACCCCAAGCCTCAAGCCAATTGCCACCCGGCCAACCCCCGAGTATGGTAAAAATAAATAAGATAAAGAAGGTCCCAATGAACCCTCACTGAGTATGGTATGGTTCAATGGACGGCTTGAATTTCAGAAAGCATAATCCCTCCCCTAAGGGGCAGGGGGCAGTGCTGATCGATGTTTCAAATGGTTAAAAAGGAAACAAAAATAAAATTCAACAATCCACTGCTGCAATAATATAAGGAGGAAAAAAATCCGGCAGCTCCCTTTAAAATTCAAGAAATAACAGAAAGCATTGACTATAATGGGAAGGATCCCGAAATAATCTCTGAGATCTTACCCTGATGACAAATAAGTCGAACGAGCTCCTGATTGGCCTTTTGGAGTTATTTCCTTATTCGGCATCTTCCTTAATCTGCCATGGGATAACATAGTTATTTGCATGTATGAGATCCAATTTCCCTAATTGATTGGCACCAGAAACACTGA
Source organism: Nicotiana noctiflora (assembly GCA_032618575.1). Classification (NCBI taxonomy): domain Eukaryota; kingdom Viridiplantae; phylum Streptophyta; class Magnoliopsida; order Solanales; family Solanaceae; genus Nicotiana; species Nicotiana noctiflora. The sequence continues at coordinate 209,158 of JASVEL010006613.1, read as the reverse complement.
TCACGTCAAGGTACACTTATCATCTCGAAAAAATAGAATAAAATGAAATTCATAAATTCTTGCCTCCAGGTAAGTTTTTCCAAATGGAGATGTTGTCATAGCAGTGTTATCAGAGGCGAGTAAAAACCAACAAGTACCAGCTGGGGCTTTAAGCGCAAAACACAATTAAATCGTGAGTTTTAGTGAAGAAAAGCACAGATGAAGGAAAGAATTATATATGAAATGCAAACACTAACACATTTCCTCCTACATCACTTTTGTATCAATTCAGCTAATCTAATCAATCACTGAATACGAAACTTGTACAGAAACACAATCTTCAGTCTCAGGGCCAACAAAAACAGGTCTTCTTCATAGTTCATTTTATGGTAAGGAGTGTGCCGTGTCATTCCTTTGGCACAGGAAACCCCAATTGCGGTATAACTGTGTCCCTCCCCCTGGATCCCTCCAGAAAAGAAGTGCAAAACCCTTTTTAAGATAAGATTGAGGCCTGATACATATGTCAATTTGCCTAAAGAAAAATTCTGACGCCACTCAGTTAATTTGCATAAGACTCATATACATAGAATAGCTATGCTAAACAATTTGTAGGTAGGCAGTCGAAAAAAACCAGTATATGTTACCCATACAAGCTAGTCAAATAAGCAATTGAATTACCTTTCACTCTCCTTCTGAGGAGTCAGAGAAGTTGAAGTTTTCTGCTCGGATTCCTTTGACAACACCTAACCAAACAAATGGAAACCAACAGCTAAATACTTGGTGAAACATTAAGGCATTCTACATGAAAAAAAATATGTTTGAATGTTGAACCTGGTCTTGTCCACCATATGTCATATCTCCGGTAGATCTTCCTTGGTTAAAACTGTTCTGGAAAGCCCTAAATGCTCGCTTTACAATATCTTTGTCCCCCATCTTCTCCATGATTAAAGATTTTCTCATTGTAGTATTAGAAGCTGTAGAGTTTGGGGAACTCAAACTCAGAGACATGTGTAATGATGTCGGAGCTACTCTCCTGTTCTCTAGTACAGGAGAATGTTTACTCCTTTGCATTGTTGCACCGTTCAACTTTTTGTTCGAGGATTGAGAAGGCGTTGCACCATTCAACTTTTTGTTTGACGATTGAGAAGGCGACGACGCAACTGACCCAGGAACAACTTTCTTGCGGTGTGCCAAAGGAGTATTATGACTTCTTTGAGTTGGCGTTCCACTCACCTTCTTCACTGATGGTTGAGATGGAGTAATGACCTTAGAAGTTGATGCTTGCTTAGATGTTGGAGTGGAAATTCTTGATGAGGATTTTGTCACAGGTGACGTCAGTTTCTTCTTTGTTCTAGCTGATACCCGATCCTCCATAGTGTGTACCTGAAAATGAACAAGCAACACTTCCATAAATAACAGGAAAGAGAAAACAAAAAGAAGAGGAAAATAGGAATTAGGCTCAATAAGATAACTCGAAGTACCAATAGCCAGAAAAGTTCCAACATATCACCTTACGAGGCGCATTCTTTACGTTTGCACTAGGGGTCTTGCTTTTCTTAATAGAGGATTTTTGAGCTTGAGTATCCGCTTGTGGGGTCTCTACTACACTATCTTGACATCCTGTATCAGGATTCCGTTCTTCAACCTTATGAAGTTCTTCGTGATCACATGTTCCCAAGATAGTTTCTTCCTTAACTTTAGTAACTAATAAGCAATTACACTCCACATCAACGGAAATATCATCCTTTAACTCATCAATTCCCGGTATAGTTCCTTCTTTAACTTCAGTAACCAATGAGCTATCACACTCTACATCAACAGAAATATCCTCCTTTGACTCATCAATTCCTGAGATAGTTAGTACCTTAGCATTGTCAACTAATAAGTTATCACGCTCCACATCAACAGTAGTATCCTCCTTTGGCTCATCCACTTCATCACTAGTCTTCAAATCTTTCGCTGACATTTGCTGCTCACCATTGAATGAACTGAAATCACCATCAGAAACCTGAGGTTCCAATTCCTTTTCTACTTGTTGTGTTTCCTCCTCTAATTGCTCCAACTTCTTAGCGGCAATCTTCTTGTAATGTGCTTCAAAATACGCCTTCTTCTGAGCTACTGATCCAGGTGTCGAACACTTTTCAACTTCTTCAAGATACTTATTAGGGGAGAAAGATGACCATTTCTCCCAAGAAAGTGCATCATTCTCAAACCTTCCAAAAGAAACTGATACTTCAAGTCTAGGACCAGATACAGCTGACTCACCCATCTGCTCATTATAACACAAATCAGTGTAGTCAAAGGCGAAAAGCTCTAAAACGCGCTCTACGTCTATTTGGGCTTTAAGCCCATAGCGCACTTAAAGTGTGACCAAAGCGCACTTAAAGTGTGAGCTTTAGTTTAAAAAAGGCGCAATGAGGGGAAAAAATAAAAATTTATTCATTCATAATGTTTCCCTTACCAGCTAACACACTTATTTTCGATTATATTTGTTGTTTAGTGCCACTTGATTCAAGAGAGAACTCATGGGCAATGAGACACATGCCTTAGTGCCTGCTTTACACTAAAGCGCAACGTAAGCGAGGGGAAGCGCCCTCCTTGAGCTTTTCTGAGCTTCAGTGCTTAAGCGCGCCTTAAATGAGCCTTTGACAACAATGACACAAATCCATTCTTTATCAATAAACTCAAACAAGAATAACAATGACAACTCGCTAGGGCTTAAAAGAAGATCTAAGAGGATAATTGAATCAATAAAGGACAATCGATCGCACTAAGCTCCCATTATACGCAGGGTCCGGGGAGGGGCCGGACCATTGTGGACAACATTTTCACGGCTCGAACCGTGACCTCCTAGTTACATGGAGGCAACTTTACTAGTTACGCAAAGACTCATCTTCTAAGATAACTGAATCAATAGTTATTAACAAATAGCATACTCAAAGACACATTATTTGAAACAAAAATTATAAAAATAGACCTTTCTAAGTGATCAAAGAACAGAAAAATTGGTACCTTGTGCTTGACAACAGGAGTTTGCACAATGGATTCACCCATCAATCTACAAAGCTACCACAGGATTTCACACAATATACATATCATGACCTGTGAAAAAAAGAAGAAGCAAATTGAAGAAATTAAAGAAAGAAATATGCAGTTACAAGTTCATGTGCGTGTTTTGTACTGTTGCTTTACATATGCATTATCCATACTGCTTTTTTACAGTTATTTTCTTAAGGGAAAAAAAAGAGATTTTTTTGTCAGTTTGTGGATCTATTGGAAACTGCTAAAGATCAAAACTTTAATCACCAAGATTGACATATTATAAAAATGAAACAAACGAAGAAAAAAACACTAAAGTTGCATATAATTCTCACAATATGTACAAAAAGTCGTGTATCATCTTTTTACTGCAAGCCCCTCTTTCTGGAGACACAAACAAGAGTTGTAAAGTTGCAATCTTTGATAAGAAAAATGACCAAAAGTAAGAAAAAAGATTGATACATTATAGTACCAAATACTTTATTAAGTTGGTGGTGAAAATCTTGAAAAGATTTGTGATAATAACATAATGACAAATCTAACAATAAAGTTGAAAAGAATTATGTAAATTTTAAAAAGGGGTCTTACCTAAAATACAATTAAATTCAAAGGGGATGGAAAGAGACGGGTAAAGAAGATAATGATCAGATTGGGCATGAGGAAGAAGATAGAGAGAAGTAAAAGAGGCCCACTGAATGAAGAAACAGTGAGAAAGTACAGAAGAGTGAAGAAGCGTGATGTTGATGATGGTATGAATCTTCAAAGAGCAATTCATTCAATAATGGAGGCGCCTTAGGACACGTGGGGCCTTATTATTTATTAGTACACTACATGACTCGTTTGGACAATCTTTTACATAAGTGGTTAGTTGGAAAAGTAGTGAAAAAACGTTGTTAGGAGAAACAAAAACAGAAAAAATAAATGTTGGAGAAGCTCTCTTGAGGATTGAAGGGGTACAACAAAAATAATTTTAGGATAAAACTTTAGTATCAAGATACTTTATGTTTATCGAAAGATGGAACTGTAAAAAAATAAAGTTGATTTTTTGGAAGAATAAAAATTAAAGTTAGAAGAAGTTTCTAGAAAATTATGGAGTAATATCTTTAATATTAGTAGTACTTAAGAAATATCTAGCTATTCTAGAATTTTGGATATTTAAGAAAGATATTAGTAGAAGGTGATAAAATTATCTAGATTATTTTTGTATCTAGAATCATCCCTAGACAAGTATAAATAGGAGTAGCCCTAAGCATTTGTATTTAAGCCAAAATCAAGAAAACCTTCTTTCCTAAACAAAGTTCTCCTCTCCAAAACTTTTCTTCTCCTTTGAAAGCTTCCTCTTCCTTAGTTGAATCCTCCAATCTTAGTTAACGATCTTGGGCTAGCAGAAGGTTTCCGAATAATACTCTTCTTCTGCTATTCTTTACATGGTATTAGAGCCAGATTTCGGCTTCTGGATTTCAAGGTCGGTTAGTGGCTGATTCAGCTGGTTTCTCTAGATGGATTTAGGTGGTCGTGTTAATGGACTGGAGATGGAGTTATTGAACCAGTCCAATTACAAGGTATGGAAGAGTTGTATGGAGTCATACCTTGTAGGTGAGGATTTGTGGGAAGTTGTCAATGGGAGTAACATAAGTCCTCCCGCTGACGCACCGGAAAATAGCAATGCGCATAAGAAGTGAAATCATACTAATGCTAAGGCTGAATTTATCCTGAAAAGGTCTATCTCTTCTAATTTATTTGATCATATTATAAGGTGTAAATCAACTCATGAAATATGGAGGACCTTCGATCGGTTGTTCAACAAGAAGGATGAAGCTCGGCTACAGATTTTGGAGAATGAGTTAGCTAACACCACTCAAGGTAATCTCTCTATCGCCGAGTATTTTTTGAAGGTTAAAAATCTGTGTTCCGAAATTTCTCTATTGAATCCGGAAGAAGCTATCTCTGAAGCACGAATAAGAAGAATTATTATTCGTGGTTTAAAGTCAGAATATATTCCATTTGTTACATCAATTCAAGGATGGGTTTAACAACCATCTTTGGAAGAATTTGAGAATTTATTATCGTCACAAGAGCTACTAGCCAAACAAATGGCTGGTTTATCTATCAAAGAAGAAAGAAATGCTCTTGTTGCCGATAAGAGAAACTATAAAGGGAAATCAAGAGATAGCATGCACTTTCAGTTCTCAAGTGGTTCAAGCTTGTCGGGAAAGAAGGGGGAGTCTTCCAGTAACGATAAAAAGCTTTTAAAATGTTACCGTTGTGGAAAAGTCGGGCATATAAAAAGATATTGTCGATTCAAGGAGAGCAATATGGCTCAAACCAAGAAAGTTGCTGAATAAGAAGAAAAAGAAGAAGACCTGGGGAAAGTGTTTCACAGCAGAGACTCGAGCAATAAATGCCATAGCTTCCATAAATTTTGAAAGAGACTGGATCGTGGATTCGGGATGTGGGCACCATCTCACTGGAGATCAATCCAAATTCTCCACCTTTCACGAATACAGCGGACATGATGTCATTATTACAGCTGATAATACAGTCCATAATGTGGAGAAGGAAGGCACTGTTGTGATCAATGAGAATAAAAAAGATGCTATCACCCTCAACAATGTCTTTCATGTTCCAAGTATGAAGAAAAATCTATTTTCAGTTGCAAATGCTATAGATGCTGGAAATTATTTGTTATTTGGCCCACGTGATGTGAAGTTCCTCCGAAATATCAAGGTGCTCAAGGCAGATATCGTTCACTCAGGTAAGAGAGTTAATGATTTATATGTCTTATCTGTTTCTAATTCATATATTGAGAAAATGAGTAGCAATGATAATACACATCTTTGGCATGCTAGACTTGGACATCTAAGCATGGATAAATTAAAAGTTATGGTAAAGTTGAATCTAGTAAAAGGTTTGCCTAACTTAAGAAATTTTGGTGGAGGAGAGATTTGTGAAGGATGTCAATATGGAAAGGCACATCGTCTTCCATTTGACAGATCCTTTTCAAGGTGTAATTCCCCACTAGAACTGATTCACAGTGACTTGATGGGGCCAGCGAGAACTCCTTCATTCTCAGGTTATTCTTATATGTTAATCTTTATTGATGATTTTACTAGATTCACTTAGGTTTATTTTGTGAAGCACAAGTAAGAAGTTTTCAGTAAGTTTGTGGAGTTCAAAGAAACAGTTGAAGATGAACTCAATTCCAGAATAAGGCGGTTACAGACTGATAATGATGGTGAGTTCACATCAGATGAGTTTCTTTCCTTTTGTCATCAGCATGGCATTAAAAGAGAGCTGACATGCGCTGATACACTAAAACAAAATGGAGTGGCTGAAAGGAAGATCTGACACTTAATTGAGACATGTAAGAGTTGGCTTCATGCTAAGAATTTACTTAGAGCCTTGTGGGCTGAAGGTATGAAATGTGCAACATACGTGATTAACGGGATGCTGCTTTTTCCAAACAATATGAAGTCTCCTTATGAATTAATGTTTGGAGAAAAGCCTAGCGTGAAACACCTCAGGGTTTTTGGCTCTATTGTTATATTCACGTTCCGGATTCTCAATATAGAAAGTTGGATTCCAAGGCAAGGAAATGCATCTTTGTCGGATATGATAAAAGAAAAAAGGAATGGAAGTGTATGGATCCAAAAACGCATCTCCTTTTTGTCTCAAGAAATGTCATATTCGACGAAGTCTCTTTGTATTATGGAGTTGAACAAGAAGGGGCGGGTTATAAACCCATGAATCCTGAAGCATCAAATCTGCCTATGACAAGTACTTCTTTAGATAATACAATTGTTGAGGACTAAGAGAAAGGGGGAGCCCGAGAACTCAGCAACATGAAACTCAACAAGAAGATGATTCATGTGGTTCCGGAAGACCAAAACGAACTATTGTCAAGCCAGCTCGTTTCAGAGATGAAAGTTTCGTCAGCACATACTCATGATCTTTTACAAGACCAATTGAAGAACCTCCAGTATTTGGGGAAGCAAGACTAGCCAAAAAAACAGTGCTGAGATCTTCACCAAGACATATCCTAAAGCAACGGTTGAGTTCTTCCGCGACAAGCTTGGGATAGCTTCAAAATAATCACTTTAAGGGGGAGTGTGAAAAAATAAAGTTGATTTTTTGGAAAAATAAAAATTAAAGTTAGAAGAAGTTTCTAGAAAGTTATGGAGTAATATCTTGAATATTAGTAGTACTTAAGAAATATCTAGCTATTCTAGAATCTTAAATATTTAAGGAAGATATTAGTAGAAGGTGATAGAATTATGTAAATTATTTTTGTATCTAGAATCATCCCTAGACAAGTATAAATAGGAGTAGCCTTAAGCATTTGTATTTAAGCCAAAATCAATAAAATCTTCTTTTCTAAACAAAGTTCTCCTCTCCAAAACTTTTCTTCTCCTTTGAAAGCTTCCTCTTCCTTAGTTGAATCCTCCAATCTTAGTTAACGATCTTGGGCTAGCAGAATGTTTTCGAATAATACTCTTCTTCTGATATTCTTTACATGAACAATATTCTCAAGGTAAGTTATTTCGAGATAAAATAGTAAAATAAATAATCTCAAAATTACTATAACATATCAAAAAGACAATAAAAAAATAATATTACGATAACTAACCTCATCATACTTATTCCAGTATAACTAGCCTGTTTGGATAAGATTTTGGTTTAAAAAATAGTTGGGCAAAAAAAAACTTCTTTTTAAAAATAATATAAGGTATTTGACCAAGTTTTTGAAGAAATAAAAAATTACTTTTGAGTAGAAGCAAAAATATTTTTTGAAAAGCAAAAAAGAAATTCCCAAAAGTATTTAAAAAAAAGTATTTTAAAAGTACTTTTTAAAATATGAGTCAAAAACTAATTATTGCTCAAAAGTGCTTTTCAAATTTATTAACTGAACCTCACGAGCTTTAACTCGGGCTTCCTCCAGGGCCATCTCAAAGACGAAGCCCGTCCAACCCAGTTCCTTGTACTGCTCTCGAGGAATGGCAGGAAACTCAGAGGCATGATAAGTAGAGGGCCGTTCAAGAAGTTTGGTATTCTCGCCCTCCACCCTAGAAGTCAGGCTTTGAATTGTGTTCTAAATTAGAATATTATAATTTTTATTTAGAGTTGAATAATGTATTCTTATAATGTTCTCACTGTGCAATGAATATTTCTTTTCCGGGGTTGTACTTTTCTCTAACATGTTATGAATATAAAAAGATGCCAAAAGCTTCCAGTAGAGTTTTGTCTAAAAATTTATGTTTTACACTTCATATTTATCGGGTTATTCAAAACATAAGTAATTTAGAGTTTGTAGGATTTAAGAAAAAAGGAATTATGGTGGAGAATAGTAATAGATTTTGATTAGGAGATAGGTGAATAATCTTCCGAACCATATTATGAAATATATACAAATTCCTAAATATATTATTAATAAAATGGAGCAATATCAGAGGAATTTCTTATGGGGAACTACGTCAAAAAAAATGCATCTGATTAGTTGGGATATGGTCACTACTAACAAATATCAAGAAGGCCTAGGAATACAAAAACTTAGTACTAAGAATGATGCTTTGTTAGCAGGTCTTGCATGGCGGTTCCTCCATTCACCCAAATCACTATGGCCTAGGATTCTATCTAATAAGTATTTTTTTAAACATAATAGTCATAATTGTTCTAAAACTTGGACAAATTTCCTTAATGGATGGAATTGTTGCCAAAAGGGTTTACAATGGAGAATTAGAAATGGCAAATTTATTAGTCTTTGGCAAGATCCTTGGATTAAACCAGGCATATCCCTCCGATCTTTGGTCCATGGTCCTCTGACGCAGGATCAATTACATCTTACAATTTCTGCTATTATAGATCCATTAGGTTGGAAAATAGAAAATATCCCATTTGACCTAGATCATACCACTAAGAATATGATTGATGCAAATTATATATCAAATCTAGCCATTAACAATGACCTTTTATACTGGGGAACTACTCCTGATGGTATTTTTTCAATTAAATCTATGTATACTCAATTAGTAATAGATCAACATAAGTTTACGAGTCAAAATCGTAGTTACAATTGGATTTGGAAACTATCAATTCACCCAAAAATCAAGAGTTTCATTTGGCTTTTTTGTCACAATAGATTACCAACAAGAGCTTTCTTGAATCACATCAAAATTCTACCAACTGCCACCTGCCTATTTTGTGACAAAGAGGATGAAACTACAAAACACATATTTTTGGATTGTATAAATGCTAAAGCACTATGGAAACATGTCACGACCCCAAATCCAGTCGTGATGGCGCCCAACATACTGCTAGGCCAGCCTGACCAATTAACAACAATCACGGAGCCATAAGCTCACTTTATCCAATTTAAGCATACGAAAATAATTCAACAGTGATACATACATATTAAAAACAGGGAACAAAGTCCCAACACGTGCCAACTCCCATAGACCGAAGGGTCAAGAGTCATGAGCCTCTACGGAATATACAAGTGTAAATAGTGAATATAACTATGCACAAGTGTGGGATGATTAGAACAAAATATAGACAAATTGGAGAATCAGGTCCTGCGAACGCTGGCAGCTACCTCGACTGTCCAAAAGCACTCCCGAGCCGCAATGGAATCAGCTCTGCTGTAATGTACCTGGATCTGCACACAAGGTGCAGGGAGTCGGGTGTGAGTACTTCCAACTCAGCGGTAATAAAAGTAAATAATGCTGAAGGGAAGAAAACCACGCAAGGCACTATCTCTTGCTACACAATACATAACTATCATAAAACTTCAAAACACTATCATTTTATTCCTTTTCAGCATATGTGAGTAGATTATTTAGAAATCTCAATTTTTAGCTACTTTCTTTCATTATAACATACCAATACCTGGGAGAATCTCAAGCAGTGCAAGTCAGCACTCAAATCAGCCTCTCGGGCTCAGCACTCCTTAACAATTTATACCAGGAGATCTGGTCAATAAAGCAACAAATGCACATGTGCCAGTAAAGTATGAGTGCTAAAATGTTATGCCACGTAGTACACGTAAACCAATGTATGTATGCCATGCAATGCATATGACTGCTACGGCGTGTAGCCCGATCCTTTTGGGTACCCGTGCTCACCGGGGGTGTCCAGACTCCGGAAGGGCTCCTACAGCCCAAGCACAATACCAATATCACACCTGCTGCGGCGCGCAGCCCGATCCATATACCACCGCGGCGTGCAGTCCGATCCATGCATGTGTATGCATATGCTCACATGAATGTCATGCCCTAACATATGGCCCTCGGCCCCAATCAGTCTAACAAATAATCAAGAAAGCCCTACGGGCAACAATATCACATTAGCTCACAGCTAAAATATTATTAAGACCTTGTTCAAGTTTTTCATAAACTTATAAGAATGCTGAATAGCAAAAAATCCCATTTTAAACCTTAAATTAGAATAAAATATGCACAGTGTTATCAAAACAATGATACTAATCCCTGAAAGATTCAAATAATCGGCACGAAGCCCAAACATGATAATTAGTCCTATTCACTTCAACAATTAGGTGTTATTATTTATTACGCGGGACGGACCAAGTCACAATCCCCAATGGTGCTCTACCCCACGCCCGTTATCCGGCGTGCAAGTCACCTCAACACAGCAGCACTAAGATGTGCAAGTCCGGGGTTTACTAACCCTCAGGACATCATTTACAAGTATTACCCACCTCGAACCGACGAAAGCTCATGCCCGCGACGCCTTAGCTCCTCGAACCGGCATCCACGCACGTCAAAACTAGCACAAATCAGCACAAATATATCAAAATAGGCTAATGGAACATAACCCAATCGAAAGAACTCGAAAAATATCAAAAATCACGAAATTTGCAAAACCCGAGCCCCGGGCCCACATCTCGAAAAATTTCGAAACTCATATTTCCAGAACCCTCGTCTCGCCACGAGTCCGTACATATAAAATTTACCAAAATCGGAGTTCGATTGGCCTTTCAAAACCCAAATTTTTGTTTTCAATATCTAGGCCACAATCCTTCACAATTTCTACCCAAATTCATGAAGATTGATGTTAATTCTACCATAAAATGATGTTTTTGAGTCAAGAAACTTACCTCCGATGAATACCCGATGATTTCCCGATGATTTCCCAGCGTTTTCCCGTGATCAAAAATGGGGGTTTATGAAATGAAACTCGTATGTGAAATGTTTCTGGTTTTAATTCACCGCCTGGGACTTTTCTTCTACGCGTTCGCGTTCATTGCCACGCGTTCGCGATGCCCAGCTCCGGATTGACCTTCGCGAACGCGACCTCCCCAACGCGTTCGCGATGCACTAGTTCCCAGCCGTCTGATTTTCCTTCTACGCGAACGCGTCTCCCTTTCACGCGATCGCGATGGTCTCCATCTTTCTCCTACGCGAACGCGTAGGTCCCCACGCGAACGCGAGGCTTCGCCTGTTTCACCTTCGCGAACGCGGCCTTCTCCCACGCGAACGCGATGCATTGCCTTGCCTGGCCTTCGCGAACGCGGGCCTTGCCCTCGCGAACGCGAAGGCTAAAATCCTGCCCAGAGATCTGCAATTTTTCTGCAGATTTTTAAGTTCCAAAAATGCCGGATGATGGTCCGGATTCACCCCGAGGCCCCCGGGACCCCAACGAAAACCACCAACATACTCCAAAACACGATACGAACTTGTTCCAATCATAAAAACACCATCCTAAACATCAAAATCACCAATTACACACGGATTCAAGCCTAAGTTTCTTTAAAACTTTCAAAACTAACATTCAATCCAAAACCCGATCAAACGACGTCCGAATGACCTGAAAATTTGCAGACATATCCAAAATCACATAACGAAGCTACAGAAATTGTCGGAATTCCATTCCGACTCCCGGATCAAAATCTCACCTACCGTTCGGTTTTCGCCAAAATTTACCCTTAGCCAATTCAAGCCTATTTCTACACCGGACCTCCAAATTCAATTCCGATTGCTCTCCTAAGTCATAAATGATCTCCCGAAACTAGTCGAATCATCGAATCTGATTCCGAGCACTCTAACTCGATAGTCAACTCTAGGTTGACTTTCCATATTCAAACTTCCTTCAAACATGCTATTCGCTTCATTTTCAATTCAATTCACTCCTAACGCACCCGATAGGCTCTAACACTGATATAAAAGCATAAAACATGTAATTGCAACATGACGGGGTGGTAAATTCCCGTAACGACGAGCCGGGTCGTTACATTCTCCCCAACTTAAACAAACGCTCGTCCTCGAGCGTACCAGAGTGGTACTAGAAGCAACTCAATAGCTGAATGACCTTACCCAGCATATATTCGGGCGATCATACGTCACCCTATCTCACATAAGTCCGAAAACACCATATAGTCAAAATTTCACAGACCATCTGGACCATAAATCACATTGCACTTTCTGAAATCATATGCCAAATGCAAATCCCATGCCTATACTCAGGATACACTCGAATCCACCGCAATAACCCACATTCACTACTCCGGGTGAGATCATATGATGTATCGACAACCCCATCACTCGAGACGATAGTCTCTAATCACAACAACATGCCACAATAACCAACTACTAGTTGAAAACCTCTTTCATTAGATAGAGTCTTATTCCAACACCTCCATATCCTGCCCACGGAAGCTGAAGCACGCGATATACCGAACCCATCTCTCAGGTTAACCATTCGTGAATCTATTTCCCCTTTAAAACTGGTACCACAATAGGTTTCGGAGCCAAACCTCATTTTTTACCTTTCCTTTCTGACCAACTAAAATCACATATGCTCGCTCTCAATAATGACTCCAACGATCATTTCGATCATAACACACCGCACCGGTGACATGACACCTCAAACACCGGCCTAAGCCGCGACGAGCACAACATAGGCTCCAATAGAAACATCTGAACACACTCGAATCATGACAGCTCAAATCATGACAATTGTCTCCAGCAAATAGAGCTGCAATTCAGTTCCTCTGTGCCATCATAACATAGAACCGAGATCGCGTCTCGCATTATAGAAATAGAGTACCTGAATCCTCCTCGAGAGGTCATAACATCACGTGGCCTTGCCACGATTCGTGATTCCATCCCAACATTATTATTCATGAAGTACCTCAAGCCACTAAGCTCAAAACGGTTAGCCACGCACAGATCTAGGTCTTGAACCCACGCAATCAACCTCACCCACGGTGAAACAATTAACGTATGCTACTAAATTCTGAAAGGACACAACCGACGTGCCATTTGCCAAGCGATACTCAAAACGGACTTTTCCACAGAAGTGGGGAAGTATTGTATACCCAGTAGCATATAACTAACTATATTTTTCACAATATTCTGTTGCGGCGTGCAACCCGCTCCAATGACATACCCGTGGCGACGTGCCACCCGATCTAGATACCATACCTGTGGCGGCGTGCCACCCGATCCAAATAACCCGTGGCGGCGTGCCACCCGATCCACGCATAAATCTCGCAAAAGGAAATGCATAACGAGTCGAATTTTCTCATTATAGCAAACATATATATATATATATATATATATATATATATATATATATATATATATATATATATATATATATATATATATATATATATATAGCCTCAAGCTCGGCCACACGAAACGCATCTGACAACGTTTCTCAATACTGGAACTGAATCAATGGTAGATACCTCTACACTGACATCCGTCAATAAGGTCCAACTGACAAAGTAATGCCTACCAGTCGTCCGTTGGTCCTGGGTACAACTACTCTGTTGGAGCATACTCTGATGCTCTCCGCTACGCAATTTGTGCCATTTTCTGACATAGTCCATATCACATTAGTCTAGACAATCTGACCCATGACAACCAGTCAGCAATCAAGTATCATAATTCGAATTCGTCTTATCAAGTTAAGAGAGAGCCACTAGGACTTCCGATCTCCAATAATCACAAACGGTGTCGATACACATGATATACCACCACTGCAATAGGCGGACTAACGAGAGCTTCAAGTCTCCAACACGTATATAACACATGAATCACAATGCCGGATCCCGTACTCCACTGTACATATACATAACGCACATCAAGCGTCCATTCATACCACGACGGCCATTCAGAAATTTCACTATGCCATCAACGACTCAGTTATTATAGTCGATCCAACAAGAGAATACCACCATACCACTGGATATCATCAGTTTACATTGCCTTGTCCTTTTTGGATCATATTCCCTGCCAAGTTAATAGAATAGCAGTATCATTTTCTTAAATTATCAGAAAGATCGATTCTTAATTCACTTGCAGCTGTCCGCGCTGCTCAATAATTTTATTGACTTCCCATATATTATGAACTGATCTCAAAACCTAGAATATACCATTATCAACTTTTTCATAACACATCGCATATACAATACCATACTAAGATAACATGGAAATTCTTATCCCTTTCCTACGCCGCAAACATCGACGCACTCAACTAGTCAAGGACTTTTATGATCCCATATAGAGAAAACTCATTACACATTCCAAGCTTTGCATACCAACAGGAAATACACTCATTTTTCAAACCACATTAAAACACATCATAAACTCTTTCTCCCAATCACATTGCATAAGTTAAACTGCCAGGACTGAGTCCTTATACCCATATTATACCCATATCGGGTTACACGACTGCCAGCACTCAAAAGCTTTACTGCACAATATCTGCAAGACTCATTACTTCAACCACATACCAGGAATTAGTCGTATTCTTTATCATACCGCTTCGGTTTATTAACAAGTTGTTCCATTTACCCAGTTTCCTTTCTGATTCATCTTTGATTTAATATTAGCCATTATTGTAGCACCATAACACATCAACTCATTCCACACGAGACTCGTACATAAGACCACACGGTCTAAGACATATAGGCCACTGAATACTCTCTCAATATTTCCCAGAAAGATCACATCCTACCACACTTTATTTTGATGAACTTCTCGCGATTTTTAAATTGTTATCATTACTTCCCCATACGGATACCTAGAATCCCATCATTCACATGATATAACACAAGCCTTGATCTTCTCTAACGAAACCGCCATCTTTAGCCACATACACAAATCTTAAGGCACCTGACTGTTACAAGCAAAATCTTGAACACTACAAAACCATTCTCGGACATCATTCACCCTTATTCAGATGTAATTCAACTGTCCTATTAAGTAGGACCACTCGTGCCTTGTTAGAACTCTGACACTGCAGATCATGATTACATACGGATACAATTAGCTATCTTTCTTTTCTATACACCGAACATTCTTTACCAACATAAGTTCACAACATCCTAGCATTTCTTCATATTTACGAAGCACCATAACCTTTATCAAAATTTCCCAACATACCTAGAGACAGAGCCAAAATAGCACACGGCAGTGCAATCAGTTAATCAATAACAACCTCCCCAACTTAGCTCGGAGTCATACATCAAAGCACTTTTAGCTACTCATAATATTCTTACTCAAATGATGTCACAAAGTTCTAGTTAGATTAAACTCAAGTCATTTACAAGCTTCGGCGGAGATTCGAATCAGCAGAAATATTAACTCTTTTGCAATTCTTGCATTCATTCACACACAACAGTAACGCCCCCTATTTAGGTGACAGAAATCTTTCTAAGTCCCAAATTTTCCAAAACTTTCGGCAGAGTTTCCTTTGTAAATTGGCCTATCCACCTGCCAGAGAATCACCAAACCATTCTAACAATACATCCACAACTCAACAAGATATCACAATGTATTTCAACAACATTAAATCCCAATACTATACGAATCATATTATCACAATTTATACTTGAACCTCTGTTGTACCTGCTCGAATCATAACACATATCAAAATCACTTTAGTCTTCCCGCGTTTAAACTCGTTCCACTACACATAAGGCACTTTACCTTCCAATTAAGAGATATGATAATTATTTCTCACGCCCATAGCTAGGGCTACATATCAAATCACAATAAGAACTGAATACCTTACAGCTCTCCCATTATCAAACTGCCATTTGCACAATAAGGATCAGCACCGATCGTATGAACTTCATAATACCGACTCGCAAAATTAATACCTTGGTGCTCAAGCCATAGACAAGGATCCGGCCTCAAGTCCTCCCTACTGGCCCAACATGAACTCATGGAGATTATATCTCGCCTCTCGATCGGGGAATTGCAAGCCATAAGTCAATTATATTACTGAGCGCTCGATGCGTACACAGACGTGTGGAAGGAATTTCAAAAATTATATCTCAAGTCGAATCAAGTGCGCACGATAAGAATTCCAAGAAATGTGAAGTGTTTCCTAAAGGTTCGCAGCCTCCCGAGGATAAGTACAGGCGTCCCCGTACCGATCCACAAGACTCTACTAACCGGCTCAAGACTCACGAGGCCTAGTAAACCTAGGCTTTGATACCTATGTGTCACGACCCCAAATCCGGTCGTGATGGCGCCCAGCACACTGCTAGGCCAGCCCGACCAATTAACAACAATCACGGAGCCATAAGCTCACTTTATCCAATTTAAGCATACGGAAATAATTCAACAGTGATAGATACATATTAAAAACAGGGAACCAAGTCCCAACACGTGCCAACTCCCATAGACCGAAGGGTCAAGAGTCATGAGCCTCTACGGAATATACAAGTGTAAATAGTGAATATAATTGTGCACAAGTGTGGGGTGATCAGAACAAAATATAGACAAACTGGAGAATCAGGTCCTGCGAACGCTGGCAGCTACCTCGACCGTCCAAAAGCACTCCCGAGCCGCAATGGAATCAGCTCTGCTGTAATGTACCTGGATCTGCACACAAGGTGCAGGGAGTCGGGTGTGAGTACTTCCAACTCAGCGGTAATAAAAGTAAATAATGCTGAAGGGAAGAAAACCACGCAAGGCACTATCCCTTGCTACACAATACATAACTATCATAAAACTTCAAAACACTATCATTTTATTCCTTTTCAGCATACGTGAGTAGATTATTTAGAAATCTCAATTTTTAGCTACTTTCTTTCATTATAACATACCAATACCTGGGAGAATCTCAAGCAGTGCAAGTCAGCACTCAAATCAGCCTCTCGGGCTCAGCACTCCTTAACAATTTATACCAGGAGATCCGGTCAATAAAGCAACAAATGCACATGTGCCAGTAAAGTATGAGTGCTAAAATGTTATGCCACGTAGTACACGTAAACCAATGTATGTATGCCATGCAATGCATATGACCGCTACGGCGTGTAGCCCGATCCTTTTGGGTACCCGTGCTCACTGGGGGTGTCCAGACTCCGGAGGGGCTCATACAACCCAAGCACAATATCAATATCACACCTGCTGCGGCGCGCAGCCCGATCCATATACCACTGCGGCGTGCAGTCCGATCCATGCATGTGTATGCATATGCTCACATGAATGTCATGCCCTAACATATGGCCCTCGGCCCAATCAGTCTAACAAATAATCAAGAAAGCCCTACGGGCAACAATATCACATTAGCTCACAACTAAAATATTATTAAGACCTTGTTCAAGTTTTTCATAACCTTATAAGAATGCTGAATAGCAAAATACCATTTAAAACCTTAAATTAGAATAAAATATGCACAGTGTTATCAAAACAGTGATACTAATCCCTGAAAAATTCAAATAATCGGCACGAAGCCCAAACATGATAATTAGTCCTATTCACTTCAACAATTAGGTGTTATTATTTATTACGCGGGACGGACCAAGTCACAATCCCCAATGGTGATCTACCCCACGCCCGTTATCCGGCGTGCAAGTCACCTCAACACAACACTAAGATGTGCAAGTCCGGGGTTTACTAACCCTCGGGACATCATTTACAAGTATTACCCACCTCGAACCGACGAAAGCTCATGCCCGCGACGCCTTAGCTCCTCGAACCGGCATCCACGCACGTCAAAACTAGCACAAATCAGCACAAATATATCAAAATAGGCTAATGGAACATAACCCAATCGAAAGAACTCGAAAAATATCAAAAATCACGAAATTTGCAAAACTCGAGCCCCGGGCCCACATCTCGAAAAATTTCGAAACTCATATTTCCAGAACCCTCGTCTCTCCACGAGTTCGTACATATAAAATTTACCAAAATCGGAGTTCGATTGGCCTTTCAAAACCCAAAATTTTGTTTTCAATATCTAGGCCACAATCCTTCACAATTTCTACCCAAATTCATGAAGATTGATGTTAATTCTACCATAAAATGATGTTTTTGAGTCAAGAAACTTACCTCCGATGAATACCCGATGATTTCCCAGCGTTTTCCCGTGATTTCTTCTCCCTAGGGCTCAAAAATGGGGGTTTATGAAATGAAACCCGTATGTGAAATGTTTCTGGTTTTAATTCACTGCCTGGGACTTTTCTTCTACGCGTTCGCGTTCATTGCCACGCGTTCGCGATGCCCGGCTCCGGATTGACCTTCGCGAACGCGACCTCCCCAACGCGTTTGCGATGCACTAGCTCCCAGCCGTCTGATTTTCCTTCTACGCGAACGCGTCTCCCTTTCACGCGATCGCGATGGTCTCCATCTTTCTCCTACGCGAACGCGTAGGTCCCCACGCGAACGCGAGGCTTCGCCTGTTTCACCTTCGCGAACGCGGCCTTCTCCCACGCGAACGCGATGCATTGCCCTGCCTGGCCTTCGCGAACGCGGGCCTTGCCCTCGCGAACGCGAAGGCTAAAATCCTGCCCAGAGATCTGCAATTTTTCTGCAGATTTTTAAGTTCCAAAAATGCCGGATGATGGTCCGGATTCACCCCGAGGCCCCCGGACCCCAACGAAAACCACCAACATACTCCAAAACACGATACGAACTTGTTCCAATCATAAAAACACCATCCTAAACATCAAAATCACCAATTACACACGGATTCAAGCCTAAGTTTCTTTAAAACTTTCAAAACTAACATTCAATCCAAAACCCGATCAAACGACGTCCGAATGACCTGAAAATTTGCAGACATATCCAAAATCACATAACGAAGCTACAGAAATTGTCGGAATTCCATTCCGACTCCCGGATCAAAATCTCACCCACCGTTCGGTTTTCGCCAAAATTTACCCTTAGCCAATTCAAGCCTATTTCTACACCGGACCTCCAAATTCAATTCCGATTGCTCTTCTAAGTCATAAATGATCTCCCGAAACTAGTCGAATCATCAGAATCTGATTCCGAGCACTCTAACTCGATAGTCAACTCTAGGTTGACTTTCCATATTCAAACTTCCTTCAAACATGCTATTCGCTTCATTTTCAATTCAATTCACTCCTAACGCACCCGATAGGCTCTAACACTGATATAAAAGCATAAAACATGTAATTGCAACATGACGGGGTGGTAAATGCCCGTAACGACATGCCGGGTCGTTACAAAACACTTAGGTTTCATGACTCAAATTACTTCTCTCCTCCATATACGTAACACTCATTTGTGGGTGTATCAACTTCTAATGAGCAAATACACTCTCTTTCCATACACTATCAATCCACAAACTTATTTATCTTATACACTTTGGCATATTTGGCTCACTCGTAATAATAATCTTTTCAATCATAAAAAAGAAGCCATTTTCCATCTTAATATTACTTATCAATCAGCGAAGTTTACTTACTTAACTTCTTACCATTTTAAACCAACTCATAAATCTTTGGTAAGTAAAGATATTAAATGGAATCTACCTCTCCCTCATCATTATAAACTTAACACAGATGACGTTTTTTCAAAAAAAGGCTGGTATTGGAGGGGTAATTAGGAATTCAGACGCTGATTGGATAATAGGGTTTACTGGATCATCCCCTTATGTCTCTTCTATTTACTCAGAATTATACGCTTTGTTACAAGGATTAAAATTAGCTTTCGATTGTCAATTAGTACAACTCAAAATGGAGGTGGATGCACTTGGGCTTATACCTCTATTACAGTCCAAAAATATTGCCTTATCTAATTTGATTATAGATTGCAGGTTCTATCTAGACGAGCTAGGTAAACCACTTATCAAGCATGTATACAGAGGATAAAATTTGATGGCTGATCAATTAACTAATACGGGACATCTTTTTGCAGAAAATCACTTACCTAAACTTTTGGAAACTATTCCTCATTTTGCAGTGCTACTTTTTGAAAATGACAGGCCAGTTAGTCGATATAGTCATAGTAATTACTTACGTGTGAATGACTGTCATGATGATACTTCTACTAGGAAGGCCATGACATATATAAATATAAATACTACTAGCTCTACAGTTTGTACTAGGATGCCATATATGCATCACTCCTCTGTACACAACTTAAATATTAATAGTATTATCTTTGTTTACCAAATAAAAAAAGAGACCACAATGTATTTGGTTGAATTTATCTATCAAGTTTCAATTTGAGCATCGACGTTGGCTTCTGAGGCCATCTCCAACCTTGGCCCCATTTTTTGTCCCCAAAATGGGGATTTCCTTATTTTGGGACAACTTACTCCAACCATTCCCCCATTTTTTCCCCCAAACTTTTTTATATTCTTCTCTCTCTTATATATTATATTATTATCTTTCATTTCAAGTTTATTTTTTTAATTTTCATTAAATAAATTTCATCTTTTATTTATGGTAGTTGAAACTACCAGAAAGCTGTGGCTTTGCTGTTGTTGCTTTTCATTATTCCCTACTAATCTCCTTATTACACCACGATAAAAAGAAAATAAGTTAAACTATGTTCTATGTTTTACAAAATCCTATCTATATCTTCCACTTGATTCTTGTTCTTCCATTTGCATCTTCCAATCTTTGAGAAGACTCCTTGCTTTACAACTTGCTTCAAATATATTCCTTTATTCTGCTTGTACAACTTTAAAATGTATTCCCTTGTTCTCCAGGTGGGCGCCTGATTGCAAAACTTTGAAAAGATATTCCCTTGGTCTTCAGGTGGGCGCCTGCTTGCTAAAAAAATAAAGAAAAAGAAAGAAAAAAACTTTCTGCCCCAGTATGGGGCTTTAAAATCTATCATACTATTAACTGTTAGAAAAGAAGGTCTTCATTTGTGAAAAATATTGCCTTGTTATCCAGGTGGGCGCCTGATTGCAAAAATTAAAAGAAAAATATTCCCTTGTTATCCAGGTGGGCGCATGATTGCAAAATTAAAAGAAAAATATTCTCTTGTTATCCAAGTGGGCGCCTGATTGCAAAAATTAAAAGAAAAATATTCCCTTGTTATCCAGATGGGCGCCTGATTGCAAAAATTAAAAGAAAAATATTTCCTTGTTATCCAGGTGGGCGCCTGATTGCAAAAATTAAAAGAAAAATATTCCCTTGTTATCCAGGTGGACGCCTGATTGCAAAAATTTAAAGAAAATATTCCCTTGTTATCCAGGTGGGCGCCTGATTGCAAAAATTAAAGAAAACTATTTCCTTGTTATCCAGGTAGGCGACTGATTGCAAAAATTAAAAGAAAATATGCCCTTGTTATCCAGGTGGGCGCCTGATTACAAAAATCAAAAGAAAAATATTCCCTTGTTATCCAGGTGGGCGCCTGATTGCAAAAATTAAAAGAAAAATATTCTCTTGTTATCCAGGTGGGCGCCTGATTGCAAACTTGTGCTCCTTTGTGTGTCCACATTGGTCACATTCACTTTAAAGTGATTAGTAAGAATTTGAATCTTTGTCCCTCTTTTAATCAGTGAACAACTTGTTAGCATAAAATGGTGGTTAGCAACTGCATTCTTGTTGGCCTCGCTTCCACTCTTGCATTTGCCTCAGCTTGCTTTGTACTGCCTTGTTGTAATTTCTGGTTATTTTCCAATAATTTTCTAAGCTCAACTTTTCCATTGTAATTCCCTTTTGTTTCTCCTTCTCTTTTATTCCCTTTGGCTATATGACCGCCATATGTTATTCCATTTCTCCCGTCCTTTGAAGGACCCAATATCATTGTGCCATTTAACATGAGAATCTAGTAATTAGCTTTCAACTGGCAATGTCTTGTAGACAGGTTTTAAGCAAATAAAAATGAAATGCAATGACCCTGAGTTTGAGGGTAGGGATATTTTCGAAGTAAAAGACAAAACTTATCTGGGTAGGAAGGCTGATTCCTTTGACCATGCCATGCATTTGTATAACCGACCCAGTCTGTCCAACCAAATCCCTGCTAACTCTATTTCTCTTTTCATCAATCCAAACCTTACTTGACTTGCCGCTTTCCTTTCACAAAATCATTCCTCACTTTCGCCTTATGGTGCCTGTTAGGTTTTTCACCAATAAGACTCTCTCATTTATTTTTTTCAGCTCACGTCGCCTTATGGTGTCCGTTAAGGTTTTCACCAATAAGACTCTCTCATTTTATTTCTCTCAACTCACATCGCCTTATGATGCCCGTGAGGGTTTTCACCAATAAGACTCTCTCATTTTATATGTTCTTTTATATCTTCCATCTTCAAACTCCTGGGTATTGTTCATGATATGTTTTTCTTCATTCAATGTATTGTCATTTCCTTAAAATTAATCAAAAGGTCATTCCTTTGGACCGTAATGTGGCTTTTGGATGGGTTTAGAAAGAAGGGTATAAAGGCTCAAATTTCCATCTTGGTTTCAATAATTACAACTTTCGGAATCATATCCTTTATGATAAACATAACTTCTGCCCCAGTTCCAATTTTGGGGAACCTTGGATTTTCTTTCTGTCGTGACTGAACCTCAGTGTTGCTGCCTACGTACCCTTTCGGGATCAAGTCAAACGTAGTTCAGATCATAAGATCGCTTCATTGTTGCGATTTGACTTTTTCCGATTTTCTTTTTTTTTTTGTATATTCTCTTTTTTTTGTCATTTTTCTCACATATTTTTTCTTCTTTTTTTTCAACTTCTTTTTTTCATCTTTGACTTCATCATTGATTTTGAGAGAAGGGTATGAAAGAATAATATAATAAGGCTCAAAGGAATAGCAATGGGCAAAGTGTTTGGATAGAGATATAAAATGCCTTCATCATTTCAATTTCAAAAATATGACAAATACAATTATATACATGAAAGAAATCATACGTAATATCTCTTGACTGCATTAGAGTTAATGGCAGTCTCTACACATTTCTCTTCTACATCTATCAAATATAAAGCTCCGTTGGACAACACCCGAGATACCACAAATGGTCCCTGCCAATTAGGCGCGAACTTTCCTTTTGCTTCTGCACAATGTGGTAAAATAGTCTCAACACCAATTGTCCAACCTCGAATTTTCGTGGATGTACTTTCTTGTTATATGCTTTGGCCATCCTCTGTTGATATAGCTGTCCGTGACATACTGCTGCCAATCTTTTTTCGTCAATCAAGCTCAAATGCTCTAACCGGGCTTTTACCCATTCATCATCATCAATTTTAGCCTCCGCAATAATTTGATGGGAGGGTATTTCAATTTCTACAGGTATTACTGCCTTCGTACCATACACCAATGAGTAAGGGGTTGCACCAATTGAAGTACGTACAGTAGTGCGATAACCCAGTAAAGCAAATGGTGATTTTTCATGCCACTGCCTCGACTCTTCTACCATTTTCCGAAGGATTTTCTTAATATTCTTATTTGCAGCTTCAACTGCTCCATTTGCTTTAGGCCGATGAGGTGTAGAAATGCGATGCACAATTTTAAATTTTGACATGTTTCCGCCATGAGATGACTGTTAAGATTGGCTCCATTATCTGTAATAATCACCTTTGGAATTCCGAAGCGGCAAACGATGTTTGTATGTACGAAATCCACCACTGCCTTCTTTGTTACCGCTTTGAATGTCTTCGCCTCTACCCATTTGGTAAAATAATCAATGGCTACCAGAATAAACCTGTGCCCATTAGATGCTGGTGGTTCAATTGGACCGATGACATCCATGCCCCAAGTGACAAAAGGCCACGGCGCTGACATCGTATGCAATTCATATGGAGGGGAATGAATCAAGTCCCCGTGTATCTGGCATTGATGACATTTTCGTACATATCTGATACAATCTCGCTCCATAGTGAGCCAATAATATCCAACCCTTAGTATTTTCTTCGCTAAAACATATCCACTCATGTGGGATCCACAGGCTCCTGCATGTACCTTAGTCATGATTGTAGAAGCCTGCTACACATCTATACATCTTAGTAAACTCAAATCTGGGGTTCTCTTGTATACAATCCCTCCGCTGAAGAAAAATCCACTCGCCAGTCGTCTTATGGCTCTTTTTTGATCTCCCGTAGCTTGCACCGGGTACACCGCCATTCTCAAATTTTATTTGATATCATGGAACCATGTTTCACCATCAAGTTCCTCTTCTACCGTAAAATAATAAGCATTGTGATCATGAACTTGGATTTGTAATGGATCCACATAAGCTTTATCCGGATGGTGTAACATGGACGACAATATGGCCAGAGCATCTGCAACTTCATTGTGCATTCTTGTAATATGCTTGAATTCTATGGATTGAAACCGCTGACATAGTTCGTGTAGACATTGTCGATACATTATGAGCTTCAAATCCCTTGTCTCCCATTCGCCTTGAATTTGATGTATCAAGAGATCTGAGTCACCCATGACCAAAATCTCTTGAACCCCTATGTCTATTGCCATTCTTAATACCAATATACACGCTTCATATTTAGCCATATTGTTAGTACAGAAAAAGCGGAGCTGAGCGGTAACAGGATAATGCTGGCCCGTTTCTGAAATAAGCACTGCTCCAATTCCAACTCCTTTGCTATTGACAGCCCCATCAAAGTATAATTTCCAACCCGGCTTTTCTTCTTGTTCCAATTCTTTAATATTCATCGTTTCCTCATCAGGGAAATATGTTTTCAGTGGTTCATACTCATCATCGACTGGATTTTCTGCTAAATGATCGGCAACTGCTTGTGCTTTCATCGCAGTGTGAGTCACATAAATGATATCAAACTCTGTAAGCAGAATTTGCCATTTAGCGAGCCTTCCTATGGTATAGGCTTCTGGAAGATGTACTTCAGTGGATCCAAACGAGATATAAGATAAGTGGTGTAAGCCGATAGGTAATGTTTCAACTTCTGTGCAACCTATGTTAAGGCACAACATGTTCTTTCCAACTGAGTATATTTTACCTCGTAAGATGTAAATTTATTTCTGAGGTAGTATATTGCCTGCTCCTTCTTCACCGTTTCATCATGCTGCCCCAGTACACAGCCGAAAGAATTATCCAACACAGTCAAATAAGGGATCAAGGGCCTTCCAGGTTCTAGAGGAACCAACACAGGCGGATTGGCCAGATATTCATTGATTTTATCAAATGCATCTTGACATTCCTCAGTCCATTTTATTACAACATCTTTCTTCAATAATTTGAAAATAGGCTCACAAGTTGACGTCAACTGTGCAATAAATCTGCTAATATAATTCAACCTGCCTAGCAAACTCATCACATCTTTCTTGCTCTTTGGCGGAGGCAAATTCTGAATTGCTTTTATCTTTGACGGGTCCAGTTCAATACCGCACCGGCTTACCACAAACCCTAATAACTTTCCTGATGGTACTCCAAAAGCACATTTTTCCAGAATGAGCTTGAGATTGTATCTCCGAAGCCTCTGGAAGAACTTCCTCAAGTCTTTGACATGATCGTACTGGTTTTTGGATTTAATAATGACACCATCCACATAAACTTCAATCTCTCGATGTATCATGTCATGAAACATAGTGGTCATTTCTCTTATATATGTAGCTCCAGCATTTTTTAACCCGAACGGCATTACTCTGTAGCAATATATCCCCCAAGGTGTGATAAAGGCTGTCTTTTCTGCATATTCTTTGTCCATTAGGATATGATGATAACCCGCATAACAATACACAAAAGAACCAATCTCATGTTTGACACAATTGTCAATTAATATGTGGATGTTTCGCAATGAAAAATTATCCTTTGGACTTGCTTTGTTGAGGTCTTGATAATCAACGCACACTCTGGGTTTTCCATCTTTCTTCGGAACAGGTACAACATTAGCTAACCGGGTGGGGTATTTGGTGACCCGTATGACCTTTGCCTCAAATTACTTGTTCACTTCTTCTTTTGTTTTCACACTGATGTTTGTTTTGAACTTCCTCAACTTCTGCTTAACGGGCTGGTATTCCGGATAAGTGGGCAACTTATGTACCACCAAATCAGTACTGAGCCCTGGCATATCATCATAAGACCATGCAAATATGTCTTTGTACTCATGTAATAACTTTATCAAGTCCTCTCTTAGTGAGGCTTCCAAGTGCACACTAATCTTCATTTCTCGAATATTTTCCTCGTCTCCCAAATTAACAGACTCTGTCTCATTTAAGTTCGGTTTGGGTTTCTCTTCGTAGTGCCTCAAATTTTTACTAATTTCCTCCAAAACTTCCTCATCCTCATATTCCACTTCATTATCATGTTCAATTTCTTGTGTAACTATCTGATTATCAAGACTGGGTCGAGAATTCCTTATGCATGACACATCATTGAAATCAACAAAAACTGGACTGTACAAGAAAAGAAAAGAAAAGAAAATAAGGCTACCAAAATAGAGGAAGAAAGAAATTGCATTTCGTTAAACTTTGAAAAATAACAAGGTTTGGATACGTCCGACTAGACGGAACATAGGATTACAATTTTTGAAACAAGACAGATTTAGGAATGGAACATTAAAGCTAACTACCACAATTCCCTTCTGATTGGAAGAGGAGTAGCTTCCCAGTTATTTAGCCTGATCTGGGATCCAACAAGCTGAACGTCCATCCTGCTTGTGCCCTCGGCTGCCTCTATCATGTTCACGTATTCGAACAACCTCTCAAATCTTTCTAACAGCTCTTCATATGGCCTTATCTTTGCTTGGCTAGGCATGACCGTTGCCGGACATCTTTGTATACCAGGCTTGACGAAGGAATAGGAAAGTTTTGGGATAGGTTTGGGGAGGGTCCATCCTTTTTTTTCAATATTCTGGCTCTTTGTATGTCGGCAATGGTTGGTTTGAAACCCAAGCCGAAAGTATTAGTGCTACCCAGAAGATATACTGGCTGTATTATTCCTTGCAGAGCAACTCCTAAACCTTTTCCCGAAGAGAACCCGTTCTTTAGAATTTCCTTAGCAACCATGACTGCCGCGGGGGCTACCTTGGGTATTGGGATGTTTTCGCCTTCATATATTTTAATCACAGACACAGTTTCCATCACTTGGTACACCCAAGGACCTTTGTCACCCTTGACTTCTTTAAACGACGTGCTGGTATTGCAAGCATTATCTTCACCATGCACTACTAACTCTTGCTGATCCCATTCAAACTTCACCATTTGATAAAGTGAAGAAGGCACCGCTTTTGCAGCATGGATACATGGACATCCTAACAGGTGATTATAAGATACGGCAATGTCCAACACTTGAAACTCCATGGTGAATTCTACCGGTCCGATGGTGAGTTCTAATATGATGTCTCCGACAGTGTTCTTCCTGCCTCCATCAAATCCTCTCACACATATGTTGTTTTTGTGGATTCTTTCGTGATCAATCTTCAGTTTGCCCAAAGTAGATAAATGACAAATATTGTTACTTGACCCATTATCGACCAGGACACGGGTCACCATTGATTCCTCATACTTCACTGTAAGATATAATGCCCTATTGTGCTCTGTCCCCTTCAATGGCAGTTCATCATCTGAAAATGTTATCCTGTTTGCCTCGAAGATTTTATTTGTGATCTTTTCTAAATGACACACTATGATCTTTTCTGGTACATAAGCCTCATTTAGTATCTTCATTAACGCCTTTCGGTTTTTATTAGAATGAATCAACAGAGATAACAAAGATATTTGAGCTGGTGTCTTCCTTAGCTGCTCAACTATGGAATAATCCCGAGCTTTCATTTTCTTTAGAAATTCCCCGGCTTCTTCTTCAGTGACTGCTTTCTTTACGTTGGCCGAATTGTCTTTCACAACTTTTGCCTTCCTCAATTCATCGGGAGCAAAACATCTCCCTGACCGGGTCAAACCATGGGTGTCACACCTCCTTTTTCCGCACATAAGGTAATGTACCACTGTTTAATATAACACCCCGAAAGGGATATAATAATAATCAGTGAAGGAGTTTTTCCACTTAAAGGACTGTCGGAATGGGATCAATTTATTTAATTTTTTAGAGTCGGCACTTGGAAAAATAATGGTGTCCCAAGTCACCGGTTAATCCCGAACCGAGGAAATTTATGACTCTGTATTACAGTCTGCGAAATTAGATACCTGGATAAGGAATTCTGTTAATTCGGGAGAAGGTGTTAGGCACTCCCGTATTCCGTGGTTTTAGCACGGTCGCTCTACTGCAATTTTTGTTTTTATCTGATTTTTCTTTGTATATTTTAATTATGTGCTTTCATGTTCTGCTTTTCGATTTTAGAAGAATCGCGACGTCACGAAAACACATTTCGAGTTACACCGCAACTAGTGCGCCTGTGACTTTAATGCGTTTCAGTTTCACCGAGAGTAAGATTTGGGTCACATAAATGCGCACCCGTATTCGGGAAAGTAATTTTATTTACCAATCGTGCCTGAAGAGTCTATTGTTTTTGTTAGCTTCGGGAAAGACCGTGAAATTTGCTAAACAGTCCTTCCAAATCTAAATTCCCATAACAATTATTTGAGGGCCCCGAGTATTTGATTTTCTAACGAGGCTCATCTTATTATGCTATTTAAGGTTAATCCTAACATAACTATGATTTTTATTTAATCGGTCTCTAATAATATAAGAAAAATCCTAATTTTATTATTAAGGAATGCCATAGCTTATCAGTTAAATATTAATGAGCCTAATGCTATTTTTACCTTAAGTCCAAGGAACTCAATTGATATATGCTAGATTAATTCTTTTCAGTGACGGGACCTAAGACAGGCTTAAACATAAAATCAGAATATGCCAATCGTTATATTAGAGGGATCAAAATCCCTTAAAAAAACCTTTCAAACTCACGTGAATCAGCTATTATATGTTTACGGTGGAATGTGAATCTATTATATACCCAAATTGACTCAACTATTATGTACAGCGAAGTGTGAATCTATTATTTTGTAGTGAAGGATGAATCAACTATTATATGTTTGGAACTTTTATTTTTTATCGAATTGAATCTATTATATACCCAAATTCCTGTTAGGCTAATTACTATGACTTGCATTACTAATGCTTTTTAGCTTTCTCTATCACAAAATTGAATCCTTTAGAAGATGAATTCTTATCAAATTAATATTAAATTGACATATCTTAACTAATATACTAAACCAACTGACCAAAATAACAGATTTTACTAAATAAACACATTTTTTAGGTTGAGTTAGTTGTCATGCATTAATGTCTAACATTTTCTTAATCATATCCCTGTAAATACAAGACCTATGCGGCTATCTAGTAGCCCGTAACATGACAAGTTAATTGAAGAAGAATTAACCTAACAATACACACTTCGAAACAGTGACTATTTGATTCCAGCATGCTGATACATTATAGGATAGTGATGCTAAATGAATGGATTTCCTGTAATTAAATATGAGCATACTCACTTCCTTATCCTTGAGTATAAATGAAATCACAGTGCTTTCTGTTTTCCAAACTACTACTTTTGAATTACTGATTTTAACACACTCATCTATTCAAGCTAAATCGAAACAGCACTATTAAACATACAAAAAAAAACTCATATGACCATAAGAAAACCAATTAACAGTTCTTATACAAATTCATGGTAATGAACTATAAATCAATTACAATTCAAACTAAGTGACTGCATCTAATTGAACAACCG
This sequence comes from Nicotiana noctiflora, assembly GCA_032618575.1. Lineage (NCBI taxonomy): Eukaryota > Viridiplantae > Streptophyta > Magnoliopsida > Solanales > Solanaceae > Nicotiana > Nicotiana noctiflora. The sequence goes on along the minus strand of JASVEL010006613.1, from coordinate 179,291 downwards.
AATGAACTTCATTTATTCGATGCTTGAGAAATACAGTTGTGTACCTGGAAATGGCAATATAATGAGAAGAGGAACAGATCAGCAACAACAATACCAACAGTAATACAACAGCAAGGATCAAATGTGGTTCAAACAGTCGACAGCCTAGGAACAATTGTAGCAGAACCAAACAACCACATCAACACCAAACAAATAAGAATTTCAAGCAATATATGCAATGATTTTTATCCTGTAAGACCCAGCAGTGATAACCAACACTCAAATACCCAATTGAACTTGAAACTGAAACAAGAGTTCAATGGAACAGTATGTTCAACTCATACTCTCAGGTATCGAATCTGTTTTCAATTTCCAAGGGCAAAATCTCAACTTAATGTCTCAGCTCTCTCTATTTCTCAAATGAATCCCTATCTCTCTGTTTTTTTGATCTCTCTCTCTGTAAGTGTGTTCCGTTTCTTTTTTCTGATTCTGCCTCCTTCTTTTATAGACCAACACAGATTCTTTTTATATTCAAAAGTGTTTTAGCTTTCCCCATGTTATTCCCTTAGCCCATGTGAACCCCTTAATCCTTTTCATCATTCTTCCCTCACTCTTTTGCTGTTTTTCTTTTAAAAATACTCAAAGCAGTTTAAAACTGATGCTGGCAGCCCACTTTTATCATCATCCCATGTTATCTTTTCTTTACAACTCTTAGGGGCACTCACAAGATTAGTAAAATGCATTAATTTAGGTGTTCCTCGGTACTTACTGGACAGAACAATTAAACTAATCACTTTTAGAAAATTTGAACTCTAAATTACCCCTGGAATCCTTGTGTTATTTAATACACCTGTGAAGTCTGATTTAAACAACAACAAACAGTCACAACAACAAACAAACAGCAAAAACAAATGCTTTCAAACACCCCTAAACCAAAGTCACAACAAACTCCAAATTTTTGATTCAATTACTGTCTTAGACTTATGAAACTAATCGTCAATGGGCGACTAATCGATTTCAACGCGTAACAATCAATCGATAAAACAGTGACTTCAACAAGTCTCGGCAAAAACAGAAGAATTGTGAAACTAATTATTCGACGACATTAGTTGATTTGATCACAACATATAACACATATAATTAACAACAATTAATCATCGAATCAGTGATTCAAAATTCTCAGGCAAACAAATAAAAACACAAAATTAAGTATTCGACAGACCTTATCGAAACGATTATGCAAACTATAACTTAGTACGTTCCAACAAACGAAACGAGAATGACCAAATAAAGGTCTTATGGGGTAGAAGAAACAGAAAATCTACAAAAGAGAAGCAGAAAAAATAATAAAAATATAAAATAAAAACTCACACAATTAACAAACAAATAACAAAATTAAATAGAGCTAGAAGAAAGAAAGAAGGAAAATACCATGATAGAATAGATTGAATTCGACCGAGCTCTGGACCATCTTGTATTTGAGAATTTTGAAGTCATATGGGCCTTAATCGAGGTGTTCTCGGCTGAGAGCACCTAGATTAAGGTCCATCGGACCTCAAACTCTTACCAATTTTGATTGAAAATCCCGTTTTTGATTTTTAGGGTTCATATAGTCATTTTTAGGGCTTGTCCGGTTAAGGCCAGATTCGAGCCTAACCAAAGTCGGTAGGGGTATGAGGGAGGTTAAGGGAGTGGCTGGTGTAATTTTGGGCTTGATTGGGATAAATTCCGGTTTTGCCCGAATCTTCAAATGAAGATTCGAACCATTTGGCGATGATTTGAAGAAAAAGGGTTGTAGATTCGTATAGAGGGGGAAAAGGGGGTTCTGGGGTGTTAATTTGGTTGCCATTGGCCTAACGGAACCGCCGTGATGCGATTTTCGGTAGGCGGAGTGCGGCAGAGTATGGCGGCGTTACAGGGGTTTCTAGGTTAGAGGGAGACAGTGAAGGAGATCGTGGGTTTTGGCTTGGGGGGGGGGGGGCTGGGCAGGATATTAGGCTTATATATTATGTGCTGGGATTTAATCCTGGCCGTTTGATCAAACGAGATGAACGGCGGGGATCATTTACTTAGTTACTAACAGCGTCGTTTGGTTAAGTGGGGGATTGGGTCCGTCCGGGCATGGGTCGGGTTATTCAAAACGGGTGACGGCGAAGTGATATCAACCGTTGGATCAATGAAGGTTTCACGGGCGAGATCTATTGATGCTGAAACGACATAGCTTCAACGCTAAGCTACGTCGTTCCGTTGGTCTTACAGATCCCTGAATTGGACCGGATGGAACAGCTCCTTGGGCTGAAATGGCTTTGCAAAATTGGCCATTTTCCTTCTTTCTCTTCACCTAGCCACATTTAAGTAAAAAATCATTCTAAACAAATAAAATTACACGCTTGTTGATTAATATTCACACTATTAATATTTAAATAAAGTCATCTAATGACAAGGAGCAAGGATGTGAATTTTTGTAAATTTCATTTTAAACACCTTATGGTCAATTAATTCTTACAAACGCTCAATCAATTCTTACAAACTCTCAATCAATTCTTACATGTCCGCAACACATATTTTTTGATCAATTTAATCAATAAACACATACACAAAGACATGTGCTAACGTCAAACAAAGATCACACAAAATCCACGAAATCAAACTACAACACAAGACTATTTTATTTCACAATTTTCTGGGAGTAATTGTTGTGAGGGCAAAAATCATGTGCTCACAATGGGTTTCACAAATCTCCCCTTGATTTTCTTTCCTTTATACATGACAATTACCTTGTCATAATTCCAAGGCACGATTTTAATGTTCACTATCGGTATCTGAACGACTGGCTTGATAACAATTGACTCTAGATGCGCCCCTTTTACAGTCAATACAGGCTTCACCCCGGGCACTATCACTTTTATAGGTTCAGGTTCAACTGCCACTGCTGGCTGACTTACAGGTGACCTGACTGATATTTTCTCACTTACGACTTTCTTCTCTGTCTTGTTGCTTGCTTTGATCATCATTACAGCCTGGGAGGGCTTCTTGCAACTTCCTCCTTGTACTAGCTCTATCATGTGGGTCTCATGGTGCACATGCAAAGGATTCTGTGTTATATTAGGAGCCTTGGGAGCTTGAACCTCAATTCTTCTGGAGTCAATGAGTTCTTGTATTGCAGACTTCAGGTGCCAGCATTTTTCAGTGTCATGTCTTGGGGCCCCTGAACAATATTCGCAATGGATTGATTGATAAAAATTTCTTGGTGGAGGATTAGGAATTTTAGGCTCTATGGGGTTTAGCATCCAAAGTTGTCTTAATCTGTGGAAAAGGCTGGTATATAACTCACCGAGGGGAGTAAATGTTTTATTTCTTTGAGCCCTGTCATTCTTGACTCCAGGGTTAGGACGAAAACTGGTTCCATTGGGATTTTTATAGGTTTTTGGTGGCGGGTACGTGTTTTGAGTGTGGTAGATATTTTGAGGTGCTGGGGTTCGCCATGAAGGAGAAGGTGGTGGGTAAGATTGGGCGTGATGGAGAGAAAACTGAGGACCAAGAGGAGGGTAATAGTGTTGAGGTGGGCTATATGGTGTTGATGGGTAGGGTTGATGCGGGCGAGGCTGGTGGTAATATGGGTTGGGGCCTCGGGACCAAGACCTCCCTTCTATAACTGCCACTTCTTCTTTCTTTTTCTTCCCGGTTGCTCCACATGTTCCCATCTGGATTGCCTGATTTGTAGCCTTGATGGCTGAATAGCTCATGATTTTATTTGATTTCAATCCTTCTTCAACAAAGCTTCTCATTTTTACCACCTCATTGAAAGTTTTTCCGATTGCAGATACAAGATGCCCATAGTATGTTGTTTCCAAAGCTTGCAAAAAACAATCTACCATCTCTCTTTCCTTCATCGGTGGGTCTACCTGAGCCGCTTGCTCCCTCCACCTAAAACCATACTCCCGAAAACTTTCTCCGGGCTTATTTTCCATTTTGGTCAATGACAACCTATCCGGGATAATTTCCAAATTATATTGAAAATGGTTCACAAATGACTGAGTTAAATTGTCCCAAATGAACCATCTGGTATGATCTTGATGGGTGTACCATTCAAGTGCTGAACCGCTGAGACTTTGGCTGAAGTAAGCCATGAGTAGTTCATCTTTTCCTCTAGATCCACGCATCTTGCTGCAGTATCCTCTCAGATGTGCTACCAGGTCACCATGGCCATCATACATATCAAATTTTGGCAGTTTAAACCCCGCTGGCAGTTGTACTTCGGGGAACAAACACAAGTCCTTGTAAGCTACGCTTACTTGACCCCCTAAACCCTACATATTACAGAATGATTGCTCAAGGCTCTTTACTTTCCTGGTCATCTCCTCCTGCTCAGGATTTCTAACGGGTTTTTCCTCTTCCGCCGTATCGATAAGAGGGGTATAGGAATCATGCTATCGGAAAGTGGGCTCCGGAGGGTAATAATGGTTATCTTGGATATGAAATAGTGGTTCACTGGAGGATTTGTGTAAGGTGGATGGTGGTGGTGCCACATATACAGGAGCAGCCCGTGGTGGTGGTGGTGGAGCTTGTTTAGGGATCGGGGGCGGTGCTTGTGATGTGGTTGCGTAGTAGGGTGGATACGTAGGGTAGGTAGAAGATGAGTTCATAGTGGGTGGATATTGTGCTGGGATGGGTGAAGGGATGTATGTGGGGTTGGATGGGTAGGTGGATAAGGGTTGTCCCACTCGACCAAGCCTGGTACATCTTAGACATTTGTTGTTTAAGCTTGTACATTTCCTCCTTCATGCTATTCACATCTACTATTTCCTCCTCTTGCACTGGGTCCATGATTGTCGCCTCAATTTCTTGAGTAATCGACTTCGTCATGCTCTTGGAACGAGTGTTGTAATTGTGATGTGCCAGAATGCCAGTTACTAACCACTTTATCTGGTACTCATCAACGACAAAACTTGTTAGTGGTTAGGCCATAATAGATGAACATCACAGGTTTCAAAAACGTAAATTTTGCATGACAATATGCGTCATCCCGTCATTGTCGTCTTTCTTTTGACTCGCCAATTCTTTTGTTTTTTCGGCTTTCCTTTTCTTTACTTTATTTCCACCAATGTTCTTTTCTCTCTTTTTTTCATTTCATTGTTCCCCTTTTTTCTTTTCGGTCCTATATGTTTGCCAATCGCACAAGCATTTGCATGTAAGGAAAAGTAACGACAACTTTTGGATTTTTCAATTTCATTAATACTCAATCATTGATTACAAAAGATTACATTGTACTACAACCTTCTAAATGCGGAAATAAAAATACAGAAAAAATGCATGTCCTAAGAATACATTAAAGTTCCTAGTGCCCGCGAGACATCGTTCGGTCTTATCGCGGGCCTATATGCTAATCCCCTTTGGAGTTTATCTATATCTCTCGTCACTTGCTTTACAAAGATCATTGTTGAAGCTGCAAATGTGGACTGGATCATATCTTCGCACATCTGGCATTTCCGTGTAATATAATGAGCAATGCTGACAATTCTTTCTCTGATCATTCCTTTCTCTTGAAGCAACCTCCCTATTTGTTCTGCACGGGCGTCCAGATTCTGCTGGCTTTTTTCTTGAAGCTGTTGCAGTTCCATTTCTAACCAAGCCATGGCCATATAGCAGTGTTCTCTTTCTATATCAAATTCTTTTACTTGTTTGCTACTTTTAACCTTGGTCGTGACAATCTTTTTCCTTAGCCGGACAACTTCAACATTATATTCATCTTTTAATTGTTGGATCATCTGAGCCCTTTCTTCAGCATTTCTGGCCAATTGTTTCCAAACCCCGATTAATTCCTTCTCGGCTTTGTCTAGATCAAAACTGTAGTCGCTCACTTTTCACCGCAAGTTATCAATCAGTTTTTCATCTCGGGCATGTCGAGCTGAGGTTTCGATTGCTCCTCTCATTTTCAAAATCTGAGCTTTCAATGCCTCATTTTCCTTAATCAGTTGTTTCTTTTCACCCTCCTCGGGCGCTGCTTGTAAGTTGCTTTCGAACTTGAGGTCCTGAACTTGCTTTTCTAACATACTGATTTTGGCTCGGTATTCGTTCTCCTTGGCCAACCAATCCTATTGATCCTTTGATAGCTCGGCAAATTCTTGAATGTGAGGTCTTTTTGTTGGTCTTTCATGCTCAAAATCTTTTCGGTACTACGCGAAATAACCAGGTGACACTTCACCTCTGGCCCGATCCCTTAAACAAGTGTCCACTTCCAAACATTGGCATTCATTCCATATTTGTCGACTTTTGCCTCAGGAAATTGCCCATTGGGACTAATCTCTATTGCTTGAAAGCTGAGATCCCCATCTTTTGGCACTATTTGATATCTTCCAAGTTGTCGTAATACTCGATATGCCGCATAAGGTTGGATGCTTTTGAGTCCAATTAAAAGAAAGTGTGATCCTTCTGCTGGCATGTATATGACTTCATTGATGGGAAACCATCCGAATGCCCATTCTATCTGACTAGCAGTAAGTGATCGGAAGTATGTGATCCAACCTTTAGACCCTTCTGGCAACTTGGCCTCTTTTGTCCTCACGTAGAATTCTTCCATACAAGTTTTTTTTGATGATCCATAACTCAAAAATTGAGGGTAATAACATATATGCTCGATCATCCAAATCTATAGTAGCAAATTACACCCCTCGAAGAAATCTTCTCCAGCTTTGCAGGCTGTGAGAGCACGAAAGATATCGACCACTATTATTGGCGCCAAAGTATTGTTGTCCTGTGTAAGGAGGGTGCTGGAAATCTCGACAACTCAGATGTCGATGTTCTCGTCTTTCCTTGGAAATATTATCAAACCCAGAAAGGCTACCATGAACGAAAAACGCCTGTGTTCCTCCCATTTAGCCCGACTTGCTTTGCTGCAGAGTTTGTTTGTTGGAACATTAAATCCTTCAACGTGGCCATATCTATGGTATATAAAGTTCGTAGTGCAAAACTCGTTGACCAAATCTTCATTGTGAATGTTTCTGGCTATTTTCAAAGAGTCGAGGAATCTGTGCACAGTGATGGCTCTTGGAGCGACAAGATATTTGTCTTTCAAAGGGAACTCATCCTTTCCGATGTAGTTAGCAATTTCTTCTAGTGTCGGAGTAAGCTCAAAGATCGAAAAGTGGAGCACATTGTGTGCGGGATCCCAGCAAGCGACTAAGGCTCGAATAATGTCTCCCCGAAGTATGATATCAAGCAGCCGGGTAAGACCTTTCAAATATTTTTTGACCTCATCTTGTCCATCTTGACCCAAGTAGTTCCACCACAATCGTAACTCCAAGGGGATCTTATTCATTAGTGAAAAAGGTTCGTTTTGCATTGTGCTCATCGTGCACATTTGTTTAGGTGATTTAATTTTCAAAGAATTTTTTTTCTTTTTTTTTTCAAAAGAAATCCCTATTTGCGAATACAGCCTTTCAATACTTCATCCGAAGATTTTAAGGCTATATTTATTATTTAAGGGAAATGACTTCAAAAGTGGCCATTTTTGCGCAAACAGCCTTCCGGAGTCCTTTCGGAACATTCGGCTATTTTCAAAAAACAGCATCACTTTGATTTATTAACATTTTTTGGTCATTTTGAAAATGGGTGCTTGGACCCGTCAAGGGTTGCCTACGTATCTCGCCTAGTGGTGAGAATCAAACCATCGTAGTTCGGTCAAATTGTTTTTAGACCAACTATATTGACAAAATTGAATTAACCCGACTATTTTCATATTTTTCTCAAAATTTTGGCAGTGTTTCGTTAGTATTTAAACATTGTTTTTCTAGAAATTGCTATTTTTCTCTTTTTCATTTTTAGGTATTTAGCCGGTCAACATAATGGCCCAGGACAAATAAATGCAACACATAATCATGCTTGATCTTTTATATCCGGGTTACCTGTTCTAGACCCAACACCTGTGTTGAGTCCCTTAAGTCAGATATGATGCAAATAATTGTCCTAGTTCTAGGCTCAATATACTTATTTTTCAGTGGTACTAGACTGTGTACCCGAGTGGACAACTCGGATCGAGGAGGGGTCTACGTACCGGGGACCCGCGGGATCGTTCGGCTTTATAACTTTTCCGGCCTCTGTTTCTTATTTAGGGTATTGACTTAACAGAAATGGGAGTCTCAACCAGTAAGAACATCCCCGGAGGTAAGAAGAGAAGGATTTTCGGCACAATTTTATATACAACTCACGTAATATCAAAAGCGATAAACACATAGCACATTGATCAAAACACACAATGAAATCAGATATAAGCAAAAACAGCAATTTTACTGAGCTCGAATTCTTAAACCCTGAACCGAAGTTCTGGGTTTCTTATCCCCAGCAGAGTCGCCAGAGCTGTCACACCTCCTTTTTACATGGTCATGTATGCTTTCGCACAATGCCCTATTTTGGTTTTACTACAGCCCGAGAAAGGGATATAACAACCAAAAGGGAAGGAGTTTTTACACTTAAAAGACGGTCGGAATGGGATTTATTTATTAAATTTCAGAGTCGCCACTTGGGAAAATAATGGTGTCCCAAGTCACCGGTTTAATCTCGAACCGAGGAAATTATAACTCTGTTACAGTCCATGAATCAGAAATCCGGATAAGGAATTCTGTTAATCCGGGAGAAGGTGTTAGACACTCTCGGATTCCGTGGTTCTAGCACGGTCGCTCAACTGTTGTCTTTGTTTTTATCTAATTTCTTCATATGTCTTGCTTTTATGTCTTATTAGTGTTCCACTTTGTCATTTTTAGAAGAATTGCGACGTCGCGAATATGTACTTCGAGTCACACCGCACCAGTACACTTGTGACTTTAGTACATTTCAACTTCGCCGAGATTTGGATTGGCCGTATTAGGAATGTATAATTATACAAATCGTGTCTAAAGTATCTACGTCTTATTAACATTTGGATAGACCATGAAATTCGCTAAATGGTCCTTTGATTTTCTATATTTTTTCATTTGGTATTTATGGAGGGCCCCGCAATTAAGCATTTATGATTTGGTGAGGCTTAACTCCATTTTTTATTAAGGTTCATCATAAGTATACTGCATTCTCTAGTTTTGATTTTTTCATCCTAATGTAATTGTTATCAAATTAATTTCATAGCATTGTGTATAAAAGTCCAGGCCATATTTTATCGCTGGGCCTGGACTTCAGACTGGCTCAAGAATCTGCAGCCAAATACAACTGGGTCTCTAAAGCCCAGTATTCATCTCTTTTTCTATTTATAGGCTTAATTGCCATTTAATTTTGATCAGGGCCTGATTTCATAGTTGGGCCCAAATCCTTCACATTTAAGGCTAAACAGGAACTAATTATCATTTTAACAATACTTAATATCAATTTTGTACTCAATCACTACTGATTTTAGCATTTAACAATTAATTCAGAATGATGATTTTGTTATTCAACTGGCAGAGTCCGATCTTTAAATATTATTACAACGCTAACTGTTTCTATCATTTTTACTCAACTGAAGAAAACAATATTCTAGTTTTAACTAAGAAGGTTCGAATTACTATCAAATTGCAGAATCTCAAAACGAATTTATAACTATATCAGCTTAAGTAAGGATAAACAACATTCAGTTGCAATACAAAACTACTTATACTCTTATAATTGACTGATCCTGATCTAGAATTGAATTACTAAAACATCCAAACATTAATATTTCATATCTAATTCGTGATAGCTTCAAATCCAAGTGACTTAACTACGTTTATTCCAGTATTTAAATCTTAGATTTAGGTGATCATTTTTACCTAGCTTTTTAATTCTCTAGTTTATATCACTATTACTACTACCAAAATTAAAGTGTAATTGTCCAGTCCACTACTTATTACAATCAGATCCTAATCGAATTACAAGGATCTAATTACTTTAAACTATATAACGAAATAATAACACATATATTTAGCTAAACATGATATTTCTTTTATTTCTCCAATCAGCAGCTCAATTACAGCATCCAGGGCATAGTAATGTATCTGGTTCAAGTAACAATCGATGAGTCTAGGGTTGGAGAAGAAGGAAAATCAGCAATAGCACAATGATATAGCAACAGCAACAGGAATGAATCGACACAGCAAAATCCCAAAATCCAGCAAATAGATCAGCAGATAAACCCGAGCAGATTGTAAACCCAGCAAAGTCAAAATAAACCAGTAGAAAAATGACCAGCAGAGATTCCCAAAGTAATACTTGAGTTAGCAGCTAAGTAGAAGATTAGTAGCACTTCAGTATATAGGCTTCACAGCTTTAATAATTCTGAAATTTTAATTCTAAAACTCTCAAACCTTTCTGAATTTTCGAACTTCTCTCTAAATTCTCCAATCTCTAAATTTCTGAACCCTTTTACTTAGGCCTGAAACAGCCTATTTATAGAGTGAATAGGGAGGGAAATTTGAATTAATTATTCATATTTCTCACCCCTACTCTTTTTCAATTATTTCAGTTAAGTATAGGGTATTTTTAATAAAAATGCACTTGAAACCCTGCTAGAAGGTTCCAGGTTATTCTTTACTGTTCTATTGGGCGAAAATGACTTAGCTGCCCTCACTTGCTAAGGATTATTACTTATTTACCTTTTAACTATGCCTATTTTACCCTTTATTAATCATTTATTTACAGTAAAACCAAGCCCAATTGTCCCTTATATCCTCATTACTTCTATATTATTCTCAATAATATCATTTCCCATTCCCTATTTACCCTTTATAGTTATAAGTTTTTACCTGACCTACCCTTAGGTCTGTTAAGACCCAGGGTGTCTTAGCTTGGCATTTAAAATGTAACCACTAACTGCAATTTATTTTTTAACCTATTTTAAGACTAAGTAGTATTTACAGAATTAACTACTTTCAGAAATAGCCATAAATGGTCAAAACAGTCAACATTCATATCTATCGCAACAATAGCCTATTTTATTTACACGCCTAACCTTATCAAGACAAAGTGTTCATTGCTCAGAAAAACCACACATATAAACCATACTGCAGAACTAACCATTTTCATGTAATTTTTGCAAATATAACCATATTTTGACTAATTTTAACTAACAAAAATTCAGAGAGACAATAGATAATGGTTGAATCATGATTAATTAATTCTTTAATCGAAAACATGTTCTTTTACACAAAGACAAGTAAAACAGCTAATTAATTAGTATGTTTTAACACGATAGTCTTAACTAAAACTAACAGAAAACCTAATCAAGCACAAGGAGGTCATGCAACGATTTAGGCAAATATTAACACAGAAACAGAAGCATAGAAAATCGGAGATGGTTGAGATACTTATCTTTGAGCTTCTTTTCCTTTCCTTTCCTTTCTTTTCTTTTCTTTCTTTCTTCTTTTCTTTCTTCTTTTTTACTTCTTTTCTTCATTTTCTTCCTTTTCTTGCCTCTTCAGAGACTGTGGGTCTCTCTTTAGTAGATATCCTAGGTAGACCCTTGAAAACTAGTTTAGATGTGGTAAGGGTGTGTTTGGAGACTAGGGTTAGGGTTTTGAAATGTTTCAAGTTTTGGGTATCCGCCGGAGTAGGGTTCCGGCGAGACATTTTTAAAGATCCGAGGGGTTAGGCCAAGATTCGAGGTACGAGGCTTAGGTGGGGTGAAAGAGGTGTTTAAGGCGGTTTAGGGGTGTAATTTTTGGAGACTGGTTCGTACTTTAGGTGGTCGCCGGCTAGGGTTCCGGCGACAGAACTTCAAGAATCTTGGGGAAAGGGTTTGATATTTGGATGAGGTTAAGGATAAACATGTGATGACCAGGACCATCGTTACGAGGATTACCACCATGTTACCCCTTCATTTATATGTTTCATGTTTTTATATATGTGTTAGAGTCTATTGAGTGAATTAAGATTGATTCTGGTTGAAAATGAGGCATATAACCTTTTTGAGTGAAGCTTGTTTATGAAAAGTCATCCTGGAGTTGACTATGTAGTTAGAGGGCTCGGAATCGAATTCTAATGATTTGGTTAGTTCTGGGAGGTGATTTGTGACCTAGGGGAGCGATCGGAATTGAATTTGGAGGTCCAGTGTAGAAATATGCTTGAATTGGCAGTGTTGGAATTTTGGCGGAATCCGATTGATTGGTGAGATTTTGATTTGGGAGTTTGAATGGAATTTCGATAGTGGCAGTAGCTTCTTTAGGTGATTTTGGATATGTCTGCAAATTTTCAGGTCATTCGGACATCGTTTGGTTGAGTTTTTGATAGAATGTAGGTTTCGAAAGTTTTAGTTGAATCTTAGGCTTAAACCAGCCTTAATTTGATGATTCGTGTGTTTGAGGGTAGATTTTTATGATTGGAACAAGTTCATGTGATGATTTAGAGTGGATTTGTATTTTTGGTTGAGGTCCCGATGGCGTCGGGATGATTTCGGGAGGTCAAACAGAAGAATTTTGGTATTTTGGAACTGCTGTCATAAATTTCAGCAGTGTTTCTGCTTCTACGGATTGTCTCGCAGAAGCAAGATTGGACCTGGCCGGGCATGGCCGCAGAAGCGGATATAAGAACGCAAGAGCAGGCTCGCCTCTGCGAACCAGTGAACGCAGAAGCGAACGTAGGCAGCTGGGTGAGAATCGCAGAAGCAAAGCGTTTTTCGCATAGGCGGTCGCGCAGGTGCGAGACCTGGACTGCAGAAGCGAATTGGGGCAGTTAAGTGATTGTCGCAGAAGCGGACTCGCAGGTGCGAGTCCAAGACAGCAGAAGCGGAAATCGTGTCTATGTTAAAGAAACAGAAGGGTAAAAATTTCAGAATGTTATATCACGCTAAAGCTTAAACCAAGAGGCAATTTGGGGTGATTTTAGGAGGAAATCGAAGGGATTCTTCAGGTAAGCATTCATGGACTTAATTTATGTTATTACTTTGTTAAATTATGGAGTTTATACCTGAAATTGGAAGATTAGAGGTGTATTAATGGAGGTTTTTGCTCTAAGCCTGTGTTATTGAAAATCATCGATTTGAATGGGCAAACAGAGTCCGATTTTGATAAACTTTATATGTATGGACTAGTGTTGAGATAAAGATTCCAAAAATGTAACTTTTGTAATTTTTCGAGAAGCGTACCGAAAGTCGGGTTTTGGCAACTTTGTGGTTTTTGTTGTAATTCGAGTTGTTTCGATTGGGCTATGTCCCTTTAGCCTATTTTGATGTATTTCTATTGATTTTGATCAGATTCTGCACCCGTCGAGGCTGATTCTCATGGCAAGGGAATTGCTGGCTAGTTTTCGAGCTGAGTCGAGGTGAGTAATAGGTGTGGGTGACGACCAGCGGGTCCGAAACCCCGATATATCATAATGTGACGTTGTATTGAGGTGAGACACGTACTCTCCTATGAGTGCGGGGTCGAATGTAATTGGGGACTATGGCTTAGTCAGACCTGGTGATACTATATTGTGTTGTTGGCTATTATTGAGCCGGTAAACCTCCTACTTGGATGGTTGTGGATATCTTTGGGATGTGAGCAAGTTATTGGGATCCCACGAGGACCGTTACTATTATTTCTACTATATTGGCATGGTATTATGATACCAGTCATGAGCTATTACTGTTTAAAAATAGTTTTCCAAACTCTGGAATTTCTGAAATACTGTTTTCTACTAAAAATGGTAAAAAGAGATTTCAAATACTATATCTGTGCCTGTGAGGCTTGCATTGCATTGTAGCTGGACTGATAGTGTATCGGGCTGCCGCTGCAGCATATCATCTTGGGCTGTAGGAGCCCCTCCGGAGTCCGAACCCCCATAGTGAGCACGGGTACCCAAATGGGTTAGGCTACACGCTGTAACGGTCATATTCATGCATTGCATTGCATTTAGCTATACTTGTTATTCTGTTAGCTGATATTGCTAGTTTTGATACTGCTCATGTTGATAATTGATACACGATATTGTTGTATAGCCTTGCTTAGTGTTGTATTGGGTTTTCTTACCTTCGTTGTCTTACCCTTTCTTATTACCACTGAGTTGGAAGTACTCACACTACTCCTTGCTCATTGTGTGCAGATCCAGGTACATCACAGTAGAGCTGACTCTACAGCTGCTCGGGGAGCTTCATTTGGACAGTCAAGGTAGCTGCTAGCGTCCGCAGGACCTGACTCTCCAGTCTATCTTTACATTCTTGGACTATTCTACACTTGTAGTCACAGTTGTATACACTATCACAACTATATATATTCTTGTAGAGGCTCATGACTTATGACTCCTGATTCGGTGGGAGGTTTATACTGGTTTTGGGATACCTATTCCCGATGTGCTAGATGCTATTTCATTATATTGGTATTGTTTATGCTTAAAAGGGTAAAGTGAGAGCTGATAGCTCTGTGTTATGAATGGTTGGTCGGGCTAGCCTAGCAATATGTTGGGCGCCATCACGACCGGGTTTTGGGGTCGTGACAAGTTGGTATCAGAGCCTAGGTTACTAGGCCTCATGAATCTTGAGCTGGTTGGTAGAGTCTCGTGGATTAGTACGGGGACGCCTGTGCTTATCCTCTGGAGGTTGCAGACCTTTAGGAAACACTTCACATTTCTTGAACTCTGTCGTGCGATTTTGTTATTCCAAGAACTGAACTTCTACATTCTATTCTCTCGCAGATGGCGAAGACTCGTGCTTCAGAACGAGGTGGATGGCCACTATTGCCATCAGCTAGAGGCCGTGGTCGAGGCCGTGGTCGTGGTCGTGGTAGAGCACCAGGGGCTGTGCTAGTAGACCCACCCGTTGTCCCTATTCAGGAGCAGCCCCTAGTGGTCGAGGCTCCAACAGAGCCAGCTCAGGCCCAGACGATGTCTATTGTCATTCCCGGCCTTCAGGAGACTTTGGCCTAGATATTACCAGTCTATTTTGGATTGGCTCAGGTAGTATCAGCTACCGCTACAACAGCAAAATCCGAGACAGGGGGTGGTCATCAGAACCCTGCAGCTCGCACACCAGAGCAGGTTGTGCAGGAACTTTACATGCCTGAGGCAGTCCCAGCTCAGGCAGTTGCACCGGCTACTACTACAGCAGCGACATCTCAGACCGGGGGTGGTCATCGAACCCCAGCAGCTCGTACACTAGAGCAGGTTACAGGGACTTCAGACGCCAGAGGCAGTCCCAGCTCAAGTAGTTGCACCAGCTGTTCCAGCTGCACCAGCCCCAGAGTATGTGGTACCGGTGATGCCTGACGACGAGTAGCGTCGCTTGGAGAGATTTGGTAGACTCCACCTACCTCATTTCAGTAGTACTGAGGGCGAGGATGCCCAGGGTTTCTTAGATAAGTGCCAGAGGATGTTACGTACAACTGGGATTCTTGAGTCCAGCGGTGTTTTATTTACTACCTTCCAGTTTACTGGTCCAGCATTCGAATGGTGGGAGGAGTTTGAGAGGCGTAGGCCTGCAGGAGAAGCACCTCTTACCTGGCAGCAGTTTTCCACTCTTTTTTAGAGAAGTATGTACCTTAGTCCCGTCGAGAGGACCTACGTCGCCAGTTTAAGTGGATAGTGCAGGGCGACATGTTAGTGACCTAGTATGAGCTAAGGTATACTTAGTTGGCTAGCATGCTATTTGGATGATCCCGACAGATCGGGAGAGGATCAGGAGGTTCATTGATGGCCTCAACTATTTTATTCGCATCTTGATGACCAGAGAGAGAGTATTATCATCATCGTTTGAGCAGGTTGTTGATATGGCATGCTCTATTGAGGTGAATCGTCTCCATGAGCGAGAGGAGAGGGAGTCCAAGAGGCCTCAAGGCTCTGGCAGCTTTAGTGGTGCTCCATCTAGAGTGCAGTTTCATCAGGGCAGAGGTCGTTCATCTAGACCTCCTCAGTCAGGTTGCCCAGAGCACAGTGGAGATTTTTCCGGCCGTGGCCGTCAGGGTTATCAGCAGGGCCAGTCTTCACTCAGCGTCCTCCCAGCTCAGAGTTTAGCAACTTCTTCTTCAGCCCAGGATTCATCTGCCGCGAGCGGTTCCCTTCAGTCTCATTCTCCAGCGCCAGGCGGTTGTTTTGAGTGTGGCGAGTTTGGCCACATTAGGAGGTAGTGTCCTTGACTTCGCAGGGATAGGTCTCAGCGCCAGGGATCAGCCCTCCTCTTCAGCAGCATCTCAGGCTAGTAGAGGAGGAGGCCAATCTTCTAAAGGTCACCCATAGGAGAGGAGAAATCGAGTGGGGGCCAGGCACGTTTCTATGCACTCCCTGACAGGTGTGATGATGTTGCCTCTGATGGAGTGATTACAAGTATCATTTTAGTTTGTCACAGAGATGCCTCTATTGTATTTGATCCCGGGTCCATATATTTGTACGTGTCTTCTTATTTTGCACATCATTTGGGTGTGACTTGGGGTAGTCTTGATTTGCCTTTTCATGTATCCACCACAGTGGGTGATACGATTATTGTGGATCATGTCTATAGATCCTGTGTTGTTTCTATTGGGGGTCTGGAGACCCAGGTGGATCTGTTATTGTTAGGTATGGTATACTTCGATGTGATTTTGGGCATGGACTGGCTGTCTCCGTGCCATGCTATATTGGATTGTCCTCCCAAGATAGTTACATTGGCTATTCATAGTATTCCTCAGATTGAGTGGCGGGGTTCGACTGATTACGTCCCTAGCCGTGTTATTTCATTCTTAAAGGCTCAGAGAATGGTTGAAAATGGGTGTTTGTCGTATCTAGCATGTGTGTGCGATGTGGGAGCTGAGACTCCTAGTATTGATTATGTGCCTGTTGGGAGGGGCTTTCCAGATGTATTTCCATCAGACCTACCAGGTATGCCACTGGACAGGGACATCGATTTTGGTATTGTCTTGGTGTCGGGAACTCAGCCCATTTCTATTCCTCCTTACCCGATGGCACCAGCTGAGCTGAAGGAATTGAAAAAACAACTTCAGGAGCTTTTGGATAAGGGGTTCATTCGCCCTAGTGTGTCACCGTGGGGTGCACAACTGTTATTTGTTAAGAAGAAATATGGTTCTATGCGGATGTGCATAGATTATAGACAATTGAACAAGGTAACATGGAAGAACAAGTATCCCCTACCACGCATTGATTATTTATTTGATCAGCTACAGGGAGCGAGGGTGTTCTCGAAGATTGATCTCCGTTCAGGCTATCATCACCTGAAGATCAGGGACTCAGATATTATGAAGACTGCATTTAGGACGCGATATGGTCACTATGAGTTTCTTGTGATGTATTTTGGGCCGACCAATGCCCCAGCAGCATTTATGCATCTGATGAACAGTGTGTTCAGGCCATATTTGGATTCATTCATGATCGTATTCATTGATTATATTCTACTTTACTCTCGTAGCCAAGAGGAGCACGCTCAGCATTTGAGCATTGTGTTGCAGAGGTTGAGGGAGGAGAAATTGTATTCTAAGTTCTCCAAGTGTGAGTTTTGGCTCGAGTCGGTAGCTTTTCCGGGTCATGTGGTTTCTTGTGATGCTATTCAGGTTGACCCAAAGAAGATAGAGGTGGTGCAGAGTTGGCCTAGACCGTCCTCAGCTATGGAGATCCTGAGTTTCCTTGGTTTGGCGGGATATTATCGCCGGTTTGTTCAGGGATTTTCATCCATTGCTTCTTTTTTGACTAAGTTGACTCAGAAGGGTGCACCATTCGTGTGGTCGGATGAGTGCGAGGAGAGCTTTTAGAAGCTCAAGACAGCTTCGACTACAGCTCCAGTGTTAGTGTTGCCATCAGCTTCGGGTTCATATACCGTATATTGTGATGCCTCGAGAGTGGGTATAGGTTGTGTATTGATGCAGGAAGGTAAGGTGATTGCTTATGTTTCTCGGCAGTTGAAGCCTCATGAGAAGAACTACCCTATTTAGGATTTGGAGTTAGCTGCCATAGTTCATGCCTTGAAGATTTAGAGACTATTTGTACGGCGTGTCCTGTGAGGTGTATACCGATCATCGTAGTCTCCAGCATTTATTCAGACAAAGGGATCTTAATTTAAGACAGCGGAGATGGCTTGAGTTGCTCAAGGATTATGACATCACTATTCTATATCATCCGGAGAAGGCCAATATGGTGGACGATGCTTTGAGCCGAAAGGCGGTAAGTATGGGCAGCATATTTCATTTGGGGAGAGACCATTTGCTTATGATGTTCAGGCGCTAGCCAGTCGATTAGTGAGATTAGATATTTCAAAGCCCAACAAGGTGTTGGATTGTGTTGTTTCTCGGTCTTCTTTATATGATCGTATTCGTGAGCGCCAGTATGATGATCCACACTTGCTTGTCCTTAAAGACAGAGTCCATCATGATGATGCCATATATGTCACTATTGATAGCGATGGTGTATTGAGGATGCAGGGTCGGATATGCGTGCCCAATGTTGATGGCCTTCGTGAGTTAATATTGGAGGAGGCTCAAAGCTCACGGTATTCTATCCATCCAGGTGCCACGAAGATGTACCAGGACTTGAAATAGCATTATTGGGGAGGAAGATGAAGATGGACATAGTGAGTCATGTAGCACGGTGCCTCAACTATCAACAGGTCAAGTACGAGCATCAGAGGCCCGGTGGTGTGTTTCAGCGTATTGATATCCCCGGGTAGAAGTGGAAAAGGATCACTATAGACTTTGTTAATAGACTCCCTCGGACAACGAGGAAGTTTGATTCAGTTTGGGTGATTGTGGATAGGCTGACCAAGTCAGCTCACTTCATTCTTGTGTGTACTACGTTCTCCTCGGAGCGGTTAACTGAGATATTCATTCGGGAGATTGTGCGACTGCATGGAGTCCCAGTTTCTATCATATAAAATATAGGTACTCAGTTTACTTCGCAGTTCTGGAGGACATTTCAGCGTGAGTTGGGATCCTAGGTTGAGTTGAGTACTGCATTTCATCCTCTGACGGACGGACAGTTCGAGCGTACTATTCAGATCTTGGAGGATATGTTGCGAGCTTGTCTTATTGATTTCGGCGGTTCATGGGCTGATTATTTGCCTCTCGCAGAGTTTGCCTATAACAACATCTACCAATCTAGTATCCAGAAAGCGCCGTATGAAGCTTTATATGGGAGACGGTGTAGATCTCCAGTTGGTTGGTTTGAGCCCAGTGAGGAAAGTTAGTCCAGGATTCTTTGGACAAGGTGAAGGTGATTTAGGAGAGACTTCGCATAGCTTAGTCGCGCCAGAAGAGTTATACGGATCGGAAGGTTCGGGATGTGTCTTATTCTGTGTGTGAGAAGGTCTTACTGAAGGTTTCGCCTATGAAAGGCGTCATGAGATTTGGGAAGAAAGGAAAGCTCAGACCGAGATTCATTGGCCCTTTTGAGATTCTCAGGAGGATTGGAGAGGTGGCCTATATGCTTGTTTTGCCACTCAGTCTATCGGGAGTTTATCCGGTGTTTCACGTATCCATGCTCCGGAAATATGTTGGCGACCCAACGCATGTGTTGGATTTTAGTACTATTCAGCTTGATGATGACTTGACCTATGATGTGGAGCCTATAGCTATATTGGGTCGTTAGGTGATGAGATTGAGATCCAAGGACATTGCATCAGTAAAGGTCCAGTGGAGAGGTCGGCCCATGGAGGAGGCAACTTGGGAGATCGAGTAGGAGATCCAGAGCAGATATCCTCACTTATTTGAGTCTCCAGGTATGTATCTTGACCCGCTCGAGGACGAGCATTTACTTAAGTGGGGGAGAATGTGACGACTCGGCCCGTGGTCATGAGGATTACCACCCTGTTACCCCCTCCATTTATGTGTTTCATATTTTTATATATATGTTAGAGTCTATTGAGTGAATTGGGATTGATTCTGGTTGAAAATGAGGCATATAGCCTTTTTGAGTAAAGCTTGTTTATGAAAAGTCAACCTGGAGTTAACTATGTGGTTAGAGGGCTCGGAATTGAATTCTGATGATTTGGTTGTTCCGGGAGGTGATTTGTGACTTAGGGGAGCGATCGGAATTGAATTTGGAGGTCCGGTGTGGAAATAGGCTTGAATTGGCTAAGTTGGAATTTTGGCAGAATCCGATCGATAGATGAGATTTTGATTCGGGAGTCCGAATGGAATTGCGACGGTGGCAGTAGCTTCGTTAGGTGATTTTGGATATTTCTGCAAATATTCAGGTTATTCGGACATCGTTTGGTCGGGTTTTTGATAGAATGTAGGTTTCAGAAGTTTTAGTTGAATCTTAGGCTTGAACCAGCCTTAATTTGATGATTCGTGTGTTTGAGGGTGTGTTTTTATGATTGGAACAAGTTCGCGTGATGATTTAGAGTGGATTTGTATTTCTGGTTGAGGTCCCGGAGGCCTCGGGATAATTTCGGGAGGTCAAACGGAAGAATTTTGGTATTAGGGAACTGCTGTCATAAATTATAGTAGTGTTTCCGCTTCTGCGGATGGGGAACCGCAGAAGTGGATCTGCAGGAGTGAAGATTATCTCGCAGAAGTGAGATTGGACCTGTCCGGGTGTGAGCACGTGATTTTTGCCCTACATGAGAATTACTCCCAAAAGATTCAAAATAAAATAGTTTTGTGTTACATCTGATTTTTTGTCGACTTCGAGCATTAGCATTGGTATGGGTGTGTTTGTTTAGCTAGAAAATACAAAAGATATAGGTATATATAAATACGCATTGCATATTCGGGGATTAATTGAGCGTTCATAAGAATAAAGTGGTCATAGGAATTAATCGTAAGAAAATCACGGAAGATGTGCATTTTTGTTTCTTGGTCATCATGTGATTTCGTTTGAATATGTAAGTTGTGTTAGTTGTTAAGTGTTAACTAATAAGGTGTAATCCCATTTCCTTTAATTTTATTTGTTTGAGTTGGCTTTGTAGTTAATTGGGGGTTATTTAATAAAGTTTATAAGTGGCTGAAAATGCATAGGAAATCAGGCCCAAATCGACCATTGGCCCAGTCTAGAGACCTGGCCTCAGAAGCGTCCGAACGACGTCGTCCCAGGCCTTCCATCGGGACCGTTGATCAAACAGATCTAACGGTCCAGCTCATCTCTAGCATCGTGGACACGACACCGTTTCAGGTGTTTAATCTGAGCCGTCCACTTTCCTTTGATCGGACGATCCTAGGCTACTCTCATTAACCCGGTCCGTTTCGATCTGGGGCAATCCGTCGTCCAAACGGCGTCGTCCAACTTAAGTGAAAGATCCGGGCCGTTGATTTCATTTGATCAAACGGCCAGGATTCAATCCCAGCCCCACTATATATACCTAATTCCCTACCCCGCCCCCTTTCAGACCCCCTACCCCTCGACCATCTCTAACCTTTGGAGACGGTTTCACAGCCTCCACCCATCTCCGCCTTTGACCGCCGGTCGGGAATCGTCTCCGCCGGCGGCCGATGCCCAATTCCTCCCATCTTAACACCAAATGACCCTCCGAACACCCTGAGCCCAAATCCACAAACCATTTTCTTCGAATCATTCCCTGTCTTCTCGAATCTTCATTCGAAGATTCGAGCTAAAACCAAACTTATGCCAAACCACCCCAAACTCACCCCAAACACTCCTCACACCTCCCTCACACCCCTATTAACCCTAGTTTAGTTCGAATCAGGCCAGAACCAGTCAAGCCCCAACACCCGCCCTCAAGAACCCTAAAATTTAAAACGACGAATTAGGCCGAGTTGATCGAGATTTCGTGGTCCAATGGACCTTATTCGAGGTGTTCTCGAGTGAGAACACTTCGATTAAGGTCTATTCGACCTCAAAGTTGCCAATCCGAGTTCGAGTCTGGGTTACCAACAATTCCAAGGTATTTAGGTTCTTTTCTTTCATTCTATATGAATGTCTTGGTATGTATACATGTTATACTTGGGTTACTTGATTGGCATTTTTCTAGCACTTCTCTGCTCTTCTCAACAGACCTTTTATTCGGTCAATTCCCATCTCTATCTGTTTTTAATTCAATGTTGTGATTGCTTTGTATTTTAGTTTATTTAACGTCGACAAATTAATTAGCTTGTATGTTTGCTCATTCATTGGTCCGCCCGTATGCAATTCATCAGTCTGTGGCTCGGTTGTTTGTCTGATTCTAGATTAGGGGTTAATTGGATATTAGTTGATAGGGTTTAATTAGTATTAGTTTTTAAATACCCTGCCCATAAGAGAGGCTAGTGGAACCTGCCGTACAGCAGGGTATCCCACTAGTCTCCTGCGATCAGTGTTTTTAAATGTTAAAATCCATACAAAGACACTTAGTAGTGGGGGGTTCAGAGAATATAATGGGCAAGGGTTTAGTTTAAGTGTGGCACCATTAGGATTTGAAGTTTAAAAACTATATAGATAGAGGGACTGGCAATGATGGAGGATATACACAGACATAGATACAGATAGCAGAGTATAGGACATACACGAGAGTCTCCAGCTTGAGTTCAATGTTTTCAGTTGATTCTAAAACTAAAAGATAGCTGGGATTCTTTGTTTCTGTTACATACTCGGGTATAGATAATAGGCAGAAATTTTTGGGCATTTGGGATCGTTGTTTGAAGTTAATTGTGGTTCAATCAGTTGGGTACACAAGTCTCCTGAGGGCATTTCCGAAGTATAGGGGTCTGTTTGATTTGGAATTCTTTGCTATTGGGTTCTTTGAAGTAGTTGAGCCTTTTGCCGTTGGTTTCTCTTTTGGAGTCTGTTCTGGGATCATTTTGGTTGCTGTGGTTACTGCTATATTGCTGATTGCTTTGTTGTTTGTCACTGCTCACTCTTCTTCCCATTTCCATATTCCAGGTACACATTCATAGTTCATCTCAATGTATCCCTCAAACTGGAAGTAAATGAAGTGTTGTTCGATTCATCTGAATAATTTCCATTAGTACATTTTAGTGTTGACGGAACTATTTTCAGTTGTAGTTAATTAAGGAATGTTTGAACTGTAATTAGGGATTGTTGGACTGTTATAGTTATATGAACACTCTCTTAGCTTTACTAGTATAAAGTGCTTAAATGTGGCTTGTTTGACCATGGAAATTAAATCTGAAATAAGGAATTAATTCAGTGTTGTTAATTCAGTCCTATTACAAGCATTAGAATGTATTAGCCTGTTTAAATCTGAAATAGTGTACTCGCAACTACAGGAAATCACGTACAATTGGCAGTTTTAAAAATTGATTGGTTCATTTCATTGATTCATTTCTAGGTTCAGTTTATAAAATAAATTCCATGATGCGTTTGACTGTAGAAAATTGTAGAATAGGTATGTTAATTTGTTAAAAGCACGAGCTGAGTATGTATGCAAAAATGGATTAAGATTGACAGGCCTGGATTCGAGTGTTAAGCCAGCCCACTTACGGCCTGGAATTTAGCTTCGATTTATGTGTAGGCTAAACTGGACAACCTTAGTTTAATTAGAGTTCGGGCCTAAAGTCTATATTTGTAAGGCCCAACGTTGAAGCAGTCCTAATGAACTAACCACAATTGGGTTTGGGTAACAGACCTAAGTCAAAGGGCCTCCAATAATAGCAATTCCCTTGCTTAGATTTGGGCTTAATATTGAGGCCCGGATTCCATTTGCTTGCAATAATTATTAATCAAGCTCTCTTAGAGATAATACATAATAGAAAATTGTAGTTGCTGTAGGTTGTTTTTTTGTTAAAAGAAAATAAAGATGAGCTGAGCCTCGCTAAACAAAACAAACAAGTTGCAGGGCCCTCATAAATGTATATGTAAAATACTTAGATTTCGAGATGCGCCGTTTCTTAGCGAATTTCGCGGCATTCTAAAAAATGTAAATAGGTAATCGCTCTAGGCGCGTATTTCAATAATTTTACCTTCTTAAATACGGGTGTGCATTTCATGCGGCCCAAATCCAAATCCCAAAATGTTGAATAAGAATATGTCGAGGATCCGGGTGCATTTCATGTGACGTGATTCAAAACATACTTTTTAGGCAACATTTTTTTTGTAAATAATAATGATAATAAAGGCGGTAAAGGGATATTAATTTGGATTAAGTACATAACTGTTAAAGTCAGATAAATAAGCCGAATATGACAGTTAAGCGACCGTGCTAGAACCACGGAATTCGGGAATGCCTAACACCTTCTCCCGGGTTAACAGAATCCCTTATCCGGATTTATGGTTCGCGGACCGTTAAATAGAGTCAAACCCTTCCTCAATTCGGGTTTCAAACCGGTGACTTGGGACACCATAAATCTCCCGAGTGGCGACTCCGAATCTCTCAATGAATGAATCCCGTTTTGGTTGTCCTTTAATTGGAAAAACTCTCTTTTATATATCGTGCCCTCGCGGGTAAGCGTAAAAAGGAGGTGTGATAGCTCTGGCGACTCCACTGGGGAAAGCAAACCCAAAACCAATGGTTTAGGGTTTAAGAATTCGAGCTTTGAATAATTGTTACATTTGGCTTATTATTATCTGATTTTATTATATATTTGTATTTGATGTGTTAAATGTTGCTTTTTTACCGCTTTGATATTTTGTGAATTGTACATATAAACTGTGCCAAAACCAATCTCCTCTCTGAGTCTTCTAAATCATGAAGAAGGGTGCACTTCGTGTGACTTCTTTTCTGTATAGTGTCTAAAATCCCACTTTAGAACGAGGTTTGGACAAGTTGCAAAACCGGGGAAGCTTCTGTATTCCCGGGTTGCTGCCTCCTCCTCGGCTCGAGCTGTCCGCTCGGGTAAGCCAGATCTAGAACAATAAACCCAGGTTTTTTAAACCTAGAATAACAAAGCTTCATGCCGGATCCCTAGTAGGAACGTTTATTTGCATCATGTTGCATTTGACTTAGGGGACTCAACACGGGGGTTGGGTCCGTCTAGGACAGGTGACCTGAAATGAAATGCATCCTGTTTGTCCTACGCATTTATATGCTTCTGACTTGCATGCTGACCGGCTTTAGATAAGGAAAATTAAAAATAAAAAAAATAAAAAAAAAAAAAGAAAGAAAGAAAAATAGTGTGTTTTATTCTTGAAATAGATAAAAATAGTTTACTTGTTCTTTTAGTAAAATGAATAAATAAATAATGTAGTTTGTTTTATTAAAACCGAACTACGTGGGTTTGATTCTCATTGGATGTGAGATACGTAGGCAACCTTTATCAGGTCCAACTTCACCTTTTGCAAAAATAACCAAAATATCGAAACTAACTCTTTCGTACTAAATAAGTCGGTGATGCTGTTTTCAAAAATAGCCGAATGTTCCCGAAAGGGACGCCGGAAGGCTGATTTCGTATAAACGGCCACCTTTGGGTCAATTTTTTGATTTCGATCAATTTACCCCCACAACCTTAAAATCTTCGTCCCCGAGACGTTGAAAGGCCGTGATTGAAAACTGAGTTTTTATTTAGCAAAACAAAGTTGTTTTTCTTTATTCAAATCACCTTAATAAATGTGCAGGATGAGCACGAATCAGAATAAATCATTTTCAGTCTTTAGCGAGGTCCCTCAGCAGCTCCACATATGGTGGAACGATTTGGAAGACAGTAGCAAAAAGATAGTGGAAAGAATTTTGGGAGGTTTTGTTAATCTGCTGAATATCAAGCCAAGGAAAGACATCATCGAGGCGCTGATATCGTTCTGGGATCCGACCCGCAATGTGTTCCGTTTTGTCGACTTTGAACTGACACCCACGCTAGAGGAGATTGCAGGCTATGCAGGATTAAATGGTAAATTAAGAGGGCAGTACCTGCTTTCACCAAGACCGGTATCTCCGCATGGGTTTCTGGATATGTTAAGCATTAGTCGGAAGGTGAAAAATGATGATTTATTAGGAGGATGTTGCGATCTCCAATTCTTATACCAACGGTACGGCACTCTTCGGGGTTTTGAAGAGTCAAACCTTGGACTAACTCACGCAGGGAATAGAACCAAGTGGGAGGCCAGACGAATTCTAGCATTCATAACGACATTCTTGGGGATTGTGATTTGTCCACGCGAAGATAAGAAAATAGAGATAAGTCTTGTAGGAATAGCCGATGTTGCAATCAAAAAGGCTACCAACACGGTAGTCCCTTTGGTTTTGTCCGAAATCTATCGAGCCTTGACTGTATGCCGAGAAGGGGGCAATTTCTTTCAAGGATGCAATCTGTTACTCCAATTGTGGATGCAAGAACACCTCCATCACCGGACACAATACATGAACCATGGGTTGACTGGAAAAAACTGTATTAGGGGTTTTGAGGAACGGATGATAGGCGATGTATTCCCCGAAGGCGTCGAAGCATGGCTTGCACGACTAAGCTCAATAGAAGCCGATCAGGTTGAATGGGCGTTCGGGTGGTTACCCGATACCGAAGTAATATATATGGCAGCCGAGGAGTGTTATATTCTTCTGATGGGGATCCGCAGTGTCCAACCATATGTTCCTCATCGTGTATTACGTCAACTAGGAAGGTTTCGGGTTATTCCTACCGATCAAGATCTGAGGAAGTACGCCATTGAGTTAAGCCCAGGAGTCGTATTCCCCGAAGAAAATATTAGAAAGTTGTGGCATGAATGTAGATTCCTTGAGCCTAAAACTATGGTTCGTGAAATGGCCAAGGGTGAGGTAGATCCAAAGTACAATGTGTGGTTCGGGAAAAGGTTTCAGATTCGTCGGAAATGTTCTGAAAGAGCCCATGTCCAACAGTTCACGGAAGATTCACAGGAGCAATGGAATTAGCTAGCAAAGGAGGAAGGGTACATGACGAAGATTGGTAGGATAGAACAGCAGGTCCGGGACCTTCAATTCGAGAAGAATATGCAAGCTGCCGCCGACGAGGGAGATAAAAAGAAGTTGGAGCAAGAAAATGACTTTTTGAGAGCTCAAATCCAGCAAATGAAAAGGGATGCTGACAGACAATTGAGGAGTAGGTCAGACGAAAAATTGATAAGGAGTTTAAAAAATCAAGTCACGGATGTCCAAAAAGAATTAGAAGAGTCAAAGGCCCAAACAATGAGGATCCGTACTAGCTGGAAGAGGGAGGCACATCAACAGGCACTTCATATACAGCAAGTGGAAAAAGATTATACCGAGGTCATCACCAATCTAAGAGAAGCAAATGTTATCCTCAGGGAACGGGTCTTCAAACAAGCCCGGGATGCCAGGGCAGACCTCGACCGTTGCCACAATTTGATGGCCCGACTGCAAGAACAAGTGGATAGGCTCTTACATCAGGTCACCAATAACGCTCGAAGATTGGGGGCGAAGAACCAGCGGATAGAACAACTACTCAGAGAAAGGGACATGATCAAAGACAGAATTGGAGAGATCGGGCATTATGTCACCATGAAGTGTTTAGCTTGTGAACAAATGCCCCGCGCCGCCCTTTTTGCTTCGATTATGGACTATGTTCATCAGATCATGAGAGAGTTAAGGAGACTGCACAGGGACCTCACACCAAGGCCCGCGGCAAGGCCGGACGATGCCTCGCGGGCCCCCAGGAGTTTAAGAGCATTAGGCTATTGATTAAAAGATGTATTTTTTTACTTTTGTTGACATTTTCAGTATTTTATGTTTTGTTGAGTCAAGCATTTCTCTTTTGTTGTTGATTATTGTAAGACATGTTTTTTTTTTATGAGGATTCCAGAATTTCGCCACAATCTTGTTACCAGAACTACGCTCGGTCTGATTTGTGCGGGGACGTGATACGTAGGCAATCCACATAAGATTCGACCACCACTAGAAAGAAAGGAAAAGAACATGAAGGTTAATAACAATAAGGTTTTCACGATAATTGAAAAAAAAAAAAAGAAAATGGAACGACGCATGCGATAAGAACATATAGAAAGGGTTAATTGATTAGGTGCATTGCATCCCAACGTGCGATAACATGCCTGTTAAATTCAGTAAACTAACAAAGTTTGTTGCAATCCAGAAAAGTTTAGCAGTTGGTTTGACAGAATATACTGGCCGACCACCATTACCGTACTAGATCTAAAGGGCCAATTCCAGCAAGTATGTCCAGCTCCGGTAAAAGTCTCGAGGAAGAGAAGTCAGAGATGCAGATCATGAAAGAGGAGGTAGAACGGTTGAGACATCAGATAACAGAGATGCACCTAGCCTGGGCTAGGGACAGTCCTCGCCAAACCTCCCTACTCTCGCCTCAGCTCCAGAACATCCACCCATTGATCCTTCGACAAGCGCCCCGATCTATCCATACTATCAAGGGGAAAACCCTTATACCACCCACACTCCACCAGCCAAACAAAATCCTCCTCCCCCGGTCACCCCTGTTTTTGTGGCACCTCCACCTGCTCCTCTGCAAAGGCCGGCCAGCGAACCGCATGGTCAGATCCATGACAACTCTTACTATCCTCCAGAGCCTACTTTTAGGGCTCCCGAACCGCAATCACATACCCCTCACTGGGATAATCCGGCAGAACCGGAAAAGTACTTCCAAAGTTCAAAACATGAGGAAGTTATTCGAAAAGTTAAAAGCCTGGAGCAGTCCTTCAGGAATATGCATGGTTTGGGCAACCAGGTCAGTGTCGCTTACAAAGATCTATGTCCATTCCCGGATGTACAGTTGCCGGCCGGGTTTAAAATGCCCAAGTTTGACCTATACGAAGGGCATGGTGACCCAGTAGCCCATCTTCGAGGTTTTTGTAGTAAGATGCGAGGAGCCGGGGGCGAGATGAGATTCTGATAGCTTACTTCGGTCAGAGCTTGGGGGGTCTGCACTAGAGTGGTACACTAGGCAGGATCCCAGCATATGGTTTACATGGGATGACTTGGCTCAAGCATTCATCGGCCGGTTCCAGTATAATCTTGAAATAATCCCCGATCGCTTATCATTGCTAAAGTTAGAGAAGAAACCCGCCGAAAGTTTTAGAGAATTTGGTTTCCGCTAGAGGGAACAGGCAGCAAGGGTAGATCCGCCTATGAGAGAGAATGAGATGGTGGATTATTTCCTGGAGACACTAGAGCCAACCTTCTTCGGACATCTGGTGACGTCCGTAGGTAAGTCATTCACTGAGGTGATAAATATGGGGGCTATGATCGAGGAAGGCTTGAAAGCCAACAAGATCATGAGCTATTCAGCGTTGAAAGCCACCACTCAAGCTATTCAAAGTGGTACCGGAGGAGTGCTTGGGAAAAAGAGGAAAGAAGAAGTCACGGCAGTCGAGTCCGGAACATGGTTCAGAAACAGAGGCCCCGCACCCCAGTATAACCCGCCACAACCTCACCACCAAAATTACCTCCACAATCCATATAACTACCCGCAACACTACTATCCGGCACCTGATCCCCATTTTACTGTCCATCACGCTCAGTCATATGCCACACCTCCCGTCCATGCACCATGGCGTGCACCAAACCCGCAAAATAGTTATCCACCCCCAAGAGCCTACAAAAACCCCACGGGCGCGAGTTTTCGTCCGAACCAAGCATTCAAGAGCGATAGGGCGCCAAGGCCAAAGACTTTCACTCCCTTGGGAGAGTCTTACACCAGTTTGTTCCACCGGTTGAAGCAAGTTGGGTTGCTAAATCCGGTCGAGGCTAAGCTACCTAACCCTCTTCCAAAGAATTTGGATCATTCAATAAATTGTGCATATTGTTCAGGATGTCCGGGGCATGACACAGAAAAGTGTTGGAGGTTGAAAACAGCTATCCAGGAACTCATCGACACTCGCAGGATTGAGGTCCAGACTCCAGCAGAACCCGACATCAACCGAAATCCACTCCCAACTCATCATGAGACCAACATGATCGAGCTGGTACGGGTAGAAGGGGGAAAGGAGAAAACCTCTCAGACTGTAATGATTATCAAGTCTAGTGGGGTAGGAATGAAAAAGGGGTCAAGCCTTGATGAGTCACTCATTTGCAAGAAGGACGTACAAGAGGGGTTGGAAGCAGAAAGGGGAAATGCAAGCGAAGTACCGGTGAGGCTGGGGGGAGCAAGAATAGTTGTACCAGGGGTAGCAACCAAACCCGTCTTGACGGTAGCAAGTGTTCGAGTGGATCCTTTCATCATCAAGCCAGCAATACAGTTGTCAATAGCTGATAGCAAAGCTATTCCATGGAATTATGATCGGGTCACGACAACCTACAAAGGAAAAGAAGTTAAAGAGGAAGTCTGCGAAGCGCAAGGTTTGACCCACTCAGGGAGATGTTTTGCCCCGGCGGAATTGAGGAAGACTACTCCGGCAACACTGGAAAAGCCGGTAACTGACGAAGAGGCAGAAGAATTCCTGAAAAAGATGAAGCTGCATGATTATTCTGTCTTAGAACAACTGAAGAAAACCCCTGCGCAAATCTCATTGCTATCCTTGCTGATACATTCTGAAGAACATCGGCAAGCTTAGATGAAAGTTTTAAATGAGGCCCATGTATCTGATAAAATCTCTGTGAGTCATTTGGAAAAGATTACCAATAGGATCTTCGAAGTGAACCGGATCACCTTCACCGATGATGAGTTGCCTGGAGGAAGGCACCGAGCACAACAAGGCTTTATATCTTACGGTAAAATGTGAGGAGTCGGTGGTTACCAAAGTCCTAGTCGACAATGGGTCCAGTGCGAACATTTGTCCTCTCTCTACACTAAACAAATTGAAAGTGGATATCGGCAGGATACGCAAGAACAGCATATGTGTCCGAGGGTTTGATGGAGGAGGCAAGGCGTCGGTCGGGGACATAATGTTAATCTTGACAATCGGACCGGTGGAGTTCACCATGGAATTCCAGGTGCTGGACATGGTAGTGTCATATAACCTTCTGATAGGGCGACCGTGGATCCATGCCGCAAAAGCGGTTCCATCCAGCCTACACCAACTAGTCAAGTTTGAGTGGGACCAACGGGAGATCGTAGTCCATGGAGAGAATGATCTACAACCAGGGCACCATCGTCCCCTTTGTTGAGACAGAAGAGGATGTTGGGCCATGGGTATACCAGATCTGCGATGTGGTATTCGCCAACCGAGTTCCAGAAGGGGAATGCATTCCCAATGACGGAATAATTACTGCAGACGTCATGGTGGCTCATGAAATGTTGAGAAACGGTTTCATACCCGGCAAAGGTTTAGGTGCATCTCTGCAAGGAATCATACAACCGATATCTGTGGTCGAAAATGTGGGAACCTTCGGCTTGGGATTCAAGCCAACAGCAGAGGACATCCAGCGAGCCAAGAGGAATAAGCAGAAAACATGGGTGCTCCCGAAGCCTATTCCGCGCCTTTCCCGATCTTTTATCAGATCAGGAGTAAGAGGACGTCCGACGACAAAGGTTCCCAAGTCCTATGGTTAGGCCAGACGAAGAGTTCTTAAGAAAGTTCGAGAACCTATTCGCGGATGTATGCATGCTAGAGGATGGCGAAGGATCCAGCCATGCCGAGATATAGTTTGTGGGATCGAAAGCAAAGTTGAATAATTGGAAGGCTACTCCTCTCCCTGTCCGGAAGGAGTCTTGGTAGTTTGTTTTGGATTGTTTTCGTTCGAAATTTTGTGTTGGGGTTGTCCCCGAAGTAAAATCCGTTTGTTTCAGTTCATTTTGATTTGAGTTTGCAAGCTTGTTTTTCCTTGTACTGTTCCCATTAATGAAGTTTTGTTCCCTTCGTTTCTAATTTTGTTTATTTTCCTTCTTTTTACTTTTCTGAGCAGCCTCCTTTCAACTGATCTTAATGATATGGCGTGCTTAAATATTAATCAACCCAATCTAGAAAGTCAATCTGGTTTGGAAATAATAATGCATGAAATAAGAAGTGACGAGAGTGAATCGGAATACGGCGATGATGAAGCCGTAGAGGAAATCGGCAAAGAATTAAGTCACTTCGAGGAAAAGCCCAAACCTAATTTGAACGATACGGAGGTTGTTAATCTGAGGGATACAAATGATGT
Organism: Nicotiana noctiflora; assembly: GCA_032618575.1. Classification (NCBI taxonomy): domain Eukaryota; kingdom Viridiplantae; phylum Streptophyta; class Magnoliopsida; order Solanales; family Solanaceae; genus Nicotiana; species Nicotiana noctiflora. The sequence continues at coordinate 147,559 of JASVEL010006613.1, read as the reverse complement.
TAAAGAAACCAGAATAAGTGTCCATATTGAGCCCAACTTGAGGGAGGAGTTGATCAAAACACTCATGGAGTTTAAAGACATTTTCGCATGGTCGTACGACGACATGCCAGGACTCAGCACTGATCTAGTGGTTCACAAATTATCCACTGACCCGGCATGTCCTCCCGTCAAGCAAAAACTGCGAAAATTCAAGACGGAGATGAGTGTAAAGATCAAGGAGGAAGTAACCAAGCAGTTGCAGGCGAAAGTCATTCGTGTCACTCGATACCCCGAATGGTTGGCTAACATAGTACCGGTGCCAAAGAAAGACGGAAAGATCAGAGTATGCGTGGACTACCGCAATCTCAACAAGGCGAGCCCTAAGGATAATTTCCCGCTTCCCAATATCCATATCCCGATTGATAATTGCGCCGGACGTGAAATCGGATCCTTTGTGGACTGCTACGCGGGATATCATCAGATCTTGATGGATGAAGAGGACGCAGAGAAGACGGCTTTTATCACACCATGGGGGACTTATTGTTACCGGGTGATGCCGTTCGGTTTAAAGAACGCAGGGGCAACATACATGAGGGCGATGACTACGGTATTTCATGACATGATACACAAGGAAATTGAAGTGTACGTGGATGATGTGATCATAAAATCTAGGCGTCAAGAAGACCATGTTGCCGACCTCAGGAAGTTCTTTCAAAGACTTCGAAAATATGATATCAAGCTCAATTCGGCCAAATGCGCATTCGGAGTTCCATCAGGAAAGTTGCTAGGATTCATCGTCGGCCGACGGGGCATTGAGTTGGACCCATCCAAAATCAAGTCCATTCAGGAGCTACCCCCGCCAAAGAATAAAACAGAGGTAATGAGTTTGTTGGGAAGATTAAATTACATCAGTAGGTTTATTGCTCAGCTTACAGCAACATGTGAACCCATATTCCGTCTGTTGAAGAAAGACGCTGCGATAGAATGGACGACAGAATGTCAGGGAAGCGTTTGACCAAATCAAAGGGTATCTGTCAAACCCACCCGTACTGGTTCCGCCCGAACCGGGTAGACCCCTGATTCTTTATCTAACGGTCTTGGAGAATTCGTTCGGCTGCGTACTGGGGCAGCATGATCTTACTGGCAGAAAGGAACGAGTCATTTACTACCTCAGTAAGAAATTCACGGTCCACGAGGTTAAGTACACTCATTTGGAAAAGACATGTTGCGCTTTGACTTGGGTAGCCCAAAAGCTGAAACATTATTTGTCTTCTTACACCACTTACCTCATTTCGCGTTTGGATCCGTTGAAGTATATTTTCCAGAAACCTATGCCTACGGGGAGGTTAGCAAAATGGCAAATATTACTTACAGGAGTCCGACATCATATATGTGACAAGGACGGCTATGAAAGCTCAAGCCCTAGCCGATCACTTAGCTGAGAATCCCGTCGATGACGGATACGAACCTTTGAGGACGTATTTTCCGGACGAAGAAGTATTGCAAATTGATGGGTTGGAATTAACCGAGGATCCAGGGTGGAAGCTTTTCTTCGACGGAGCGACGAACGCAAAAGGAGTCGGAGTAGGGGTCGTGCTTATCTCTGAAACAGGACATCATTATCCTGTTACTGCTCAACTGCGTTTTCATTGTACCAACAATATGGCTGAGTACGAAGCATGTATCTTAGGGTTGCGATTAGCGGTGGACATGGATGTACAGGACGTCTTGGTCTTGGGGGACTCGGACCTTCTGGTACATCAAATTCAGGGAGAATGGGAAACCAGATATTTAAACCTTATCCCGTATCGTCAGTGTTTGCATGATCTGACCAAGCGCTTTCGATCAGTAGAATTCAAGCACATCCCAAGGATGCATAATGAGGTTGCCGATGCTCTAGCTACTTTGGCGTCAATGTTACATCACCCGGACAAGGTTCGTGTCGATCCATTACATATTCAGGTTCGGAATCAACATGCTTATTGTAATATGATAGAAGAAGAGATGGATGGTGAGCCATGGTTTCATGATGTCAAAGAGTACCTCGGGTTAGGAGTATACCCAGAGCAGGCAACTGGAGATCAAAAGAGAGCTATTCGGCGATTGGCGAACGGATTTTTCCTTAGTGGAGGGGTGCTGTACAAAAGGACCCCAGATTTGGGATTGTTGAGATGTATAGATGCAAGTCAGGCCACAACAGTAATGACAGATATACACTCGGGAGTTTGTGGGCCACACATGAGCGGATATGTATTGGCAAAGAAGATTCTTCGAGCAGGATATTACTGGCTCACTATGGAGCGTGATTGTATAAGTTTCGTGCGAAGATGTCATCAGTGTCAGATACACGGAGATTTGATTCATTCCCCACCAACCGAGTTGCATACAATGTCAGCTCCATGGCCATTTGTTGCATGGGGTATGGATGTTATCGGACCTATAGAACCCGCGGCCTCCAATGGGCACAGGTTCATTCTGGTAACGATCGATTACTTTACCAAGTGGGTGGAGGCCAAAACCTTCAAATCAGTGACCAAGAAGGCGGTGGTGGACTTCGTACATTCCCACATCATCTGCAGGTTTGGAATTCCAAAGATAATCATCACAGATAACGGTGCCAATCTTAACAGCGGATTGATGAAAGAGGTATGTCAGCAGTTCAAGATTACACACCAAAATTCCATACCATATCGTCCCAAAGCGAATGGTGCGGTTGAGGCAGCAAACAAGAATATAAAGAGGATATTGAGGAAGATGGTAGAAGGGTCTAGGCAATGGCATGAAAAGTTACCATTCGCACTGTTAGGTTATCGCACTACCGTCCGGACTTCGGTAGGTGCAACTCCTTACTTGTTGGTGTACGGGACCGAAGCAGTAATACCAGCAGAAGTTGAAATCCCATCCCTCCGAATTGTCGCTGAAGCTGAGATTGATGACGATGAGTGGGTCAAAACCCGATTGGAGCAATTGAGCTTGATCGATGAAAAGAGATTGACAGCAGTATGTCATGGCCAATTGTATCAAAGGAGAATAGCAAGAGCATATAACAAGAAGGTACGTCTCAGGAAATTTGAAGTGGGACAACATGTGCTGAAGAGAGTTCTACCACATGAGGCCGAAGCGAAAGGCAAGTTCGCTCCAAATTGGCAGGGACCATTTGTTGTGACTAGAGTATTATCCAACGGCGCTTTATGTCTAACTGATATTGAAGGAAGGTGCACCGATATGGCTATCAATTCCGACACAGTCAAGAGATATTACGTGTAATTCTTTAATGTGTTTGTCAACGTTTGGTTTCGTTTGTGTGTATTTGGCATTTTTCGGAGAATGAAATGACAGAGGCAATTTTTCTACTACCCAAACACTTTAACCCTTGTTTTCCCCTTTGAGCCTTAATTATTCTTTCATATACCCTCTTTTGGAATCCTCAAGGAAGATGTATGACAAAATAGAAAAAGAAACAAAGAAAAGAAAACACAAGAAAAAGTGAACTACGTTCGACCTGATTCCTCAAGAAGGATACGTAGGCGCCACACGGCCCGGTCATAATAAAATAAAAATCAAAGATTCCCCAAGCAACAAAACTAGGGCAGAAGTCATGTTTTGTTTGAAGATAGTGTGGATTCCGAAAGTTGTAATGAGCTACCCGTTGAGGTTAAATCCCTTTTCTCTAGCCTCGTACACTAAAACCGCATTAATGACCAAAAATACCTCTCGATCAGTATTTGAGAAATGCCAAGCCACGCAAATGAAAGCCAAGAAGGACACTCCGATCCTCGACTGAGTCCAGGATTCTCAAGCTAAAAATGGATAGCCATTTAGAGGGAGTTTCGTGGATAATACCCCAGCCTGGGAAGAAAGCAAAATGAGAGAGTCTTAACGGTGAAAACCCTCGTGGGCACCTTAAGGCGAAGAAAGCTAAGAGAAACAAAATGAGAGAGTCTTACGGTGAAAACCTTTACAGGCACCCTAAGGTGACGGGAGGTCGAGAGAAATGAGAGAATCTCATTAGTGAAAACCCTTTGAAGGGCACTATGAGGTGACAAGGCGAGATAGTTACAAGGTGTCTATATGAGACAAGGTTGGGACATTCGTTTGCTTCTAGCAAAACGCAGTCATCAGAAAGTGATTGACATAAATAGACTAGGTAAATTAATCTCAAAGGCGCGGCATAACCATTGGATCAGTTACACATTCAGATAAGTTTTTCCTAGTTTTGAGTTCAGAAAAGTTTTCCCTTTCTTTTGTCATTCGCGGTCAGCATTCTTTATCTATCATTTTTCTCTTCTTTTGTTTTCGAAAATTGACTTTTCGAAGCTTACAACCAAGTCTCCCAAGGTGGTACAATGAAGATGAATAGGCGTGGAACGAGGCAATAAGGCAAAAGTCGTTCCGATATTAAGATTGGAACGACAGGTTGATTGGAAGGTTCACGGGAATTATGGAGTACGATGGACACATATTACACATCCGGAAGATGATTTCTCACAACAGATCATCGACTAAAAGGGTCGGATCAAACCGAAGGTTGGAATAAAAGGGAGAGATGAGAGACCATCTGTGGAAAGAGCACCATCCCCAGCAAGTGTCAACGTCGTCCCCAAAAGTTCAAGGGAGGCCAAGCAGTTGAAAGAGCAAAAGGAAAATTGCCCCAACAAGAGTGGCACGACCACTCACTGCGTTTTGAAACTAACAATTTTTCTTTGATTTAAAGCAGGAAAAGAGGGTTCGTCGGCGGAAAAGCATGCCACGTAGAAGGTCATCAAACTGGGGAAGAAAATTTTCTCCCATTGCGAAAATTTTCTTGAAGGCAAATACCCAGTGGATAAGGATAACGAGATTTCGGGAAATACCAGTTCCGAGCAGAATAGTTTTGAGAGAGGCCAGACAACACGAGGGGGTGATTTTTGAGCCTGGTATCATCCCCAGCAGTTGTTGGGAAAATGAAACACTAACTTCGAGATTCCCCCAGCAGCATTATGTCCCATAAATTTTTCAAGGAAGCAGAAGCGTGAGTCCCGGAGGAGGTCTGGGAAGAAGGAAAAGGAAAAGGAAAAGGGGTCCCCCGCCAGGGTAATCCTCAGTTGATGACATTTCAATCCCCGGTGAGTCCGAGAGAGAACGAAAGGTGAAAGAAATAGAAAAAGAGGAAATATTTCCCCAGCAGCATCATCCCCAGCAGGTGAGTAAACAGTTCCGAAGATATCTCCAGCAGCCAAAGGAAAAGTAACACGACCCCGTGGGAAAGAAATCCCAAGACAAGGTAATTCAGAAGAAAAGGGTGGCCCAAGAGACGATGCGGGAAGAAGAAAATGGTACAAGAAACAAAGGAAGGCGATAAGGATGGGATGAAATTAGTGAGTTGTAGTTGAAGTCGGGGAGCCCGCCTGAAGAATGGAGTGGCGATTTATTTTGAAGTTGTAGTTGAAGTCGGGGAGCCCGCCTGAAGAATGGAGTGGCGATTTATTTTGAAGTTGTAGTTGAAGTCAGGGAGAGCCCGCCTGAAGAATGGAGTGGCGATTTATTTGTGAAGTCGTAGTTGAAGTCGGGGAGCCCGCCTGAAGAATGGAGTGGCGATTTATTTTGAAGTTATAGTTGAAGTCAGGGAGCCCGCCTGAAGAATGGAGTGGCGATTTAATTTTGAAGTTGTAGTTGAAGTCAGGGAGCCCGCCTGAAGAATGGAGTGGCGATTTATTTTGAAGTTGTAGTTGAAGTCGGGGAGCCCGCCTGAAGAATGGAGTGGCGATTTATTTTGAAGTTGTAGTTGAAGTCGGGGAGCCCGCCTGAAGAATGGAGTGGCGATTTATTTTGAAGTTGTAGTTGAAGTCGGGGAGCCCGCCTGAAGAATGGAGTGGCGATTTAATTTTGAAGTTGTAGTTGAAGTCAGGGAGCCCGCCTGAAGAATGGAGTGGCGATTTAATTCTGAAGTTGTAGTTGAAGTCAGGGAGCCCGCCTGAAGAATGGAGTGGCGATTTATTTTGAAGATTGTAGTTGAGGTCAGGGAGCCCGCCTGAAGAATGGAGTGGCGATTTATTTGTGAAGTCGTAGTTGAAGTCAGGGAGCCCGCCTGAAGAATGGAGTGGCGATTTATTTTGAAGTTGTAGTTGAAGTCAGGGAGCCCGCCTGAAGAATGGAGTGGCGATTTATTTTGAAATGGTAGTCGAAGTCAGGGAGCCCGTCTGAAGAACGGATTGACGATTTATTTGTGAAGTCGTAGTTGAAGTCAGGGAGCCCGCCTGAAGAATGGAGTGGCGATTTATTTTTGAATTTGGTTGAGGAAAGCGGTTAAGTGTAACGGAAATCCCCAGCATGAATCCTAGTTCGTAATCAAAAGGAAGGCAACAAGGATCAGAAAGACAGGTTCAGACTTCGAAGGAGAATAGTTCGAAGATCACAAAGAAGGGACCAATGGTCGGAGTTCGGCAATCAAGATAGGCCGAGATAACAATTGTCAGAAGAGAAGAAGCATGTGAAGAAACATCAGAGCCCGCAAGATGGCAATAAACATGACAAGATCAAGCTGAAAAGATAGATAAGAATTCGCAATAGTGTAATTTAGTCTAGCTTCTTATTTTTTGTTTGGTACGATGTAATAAGGAGGTCAGTCAAGCAGTGGCAATAGCAGCAACAGCAGTAACAGCAAGATCACAACAGTCATGGTAGTCCCAGCTACCAAAACTTCCCGAACTACATTGACCTGATTCCCTTTTAGCCAGGGATATGTAGGAGACCTTTGAAGCAAGGTTCGGTCAAACTTTTCCAAAAAATGCTTCATACGGAGTGCTTGAACGGGCAAAAATCGCTCGTATCCGCTCACTTATCTTTGCACGAAAACTCTTCATGTTTCCGCGCAAAGAGGGGCAGCTGTGAGCACGTGATTTTTGCCCTACATGATAATTACTCCCAAAAGATTCAAAATAAAATAGTTTTGTGTTACATCTAATTTTTTGTCGACTTCGAGCATTAGCATTGGTATGGGTGTGTTTGTTTAGCTAGAAAATACAAAAAATATAGGTATATATAAATACGCATTGCATATTCGGGGATTAATTGAGCGTTCATAAGAATAAAGTGGTCATAGGAATTAATCGTAAGAAAATCACGGAAGATGTGCATTTTTGTTTCTTGGTCATCATGTGATTTCATTTGAATGTGTAAGTTGTGTTAGTTGTTAAGTGTTAACTAATAAGGTGTAATCCCATTTCCTTTAATTTGATTTGTTTGAGTTGGCTTTGTAGTTAATTGGGGGTTATTTAATAAAGTTGAGAAGTGGCTGAAAATGCATAGGAAATCAGGCCCAAATCGACCATTGGCCCAGTCTAGAGACCTGGCCTCAGAAGCGTCCGAACGACGCCGTCCCAGGCCTTCCATCGGGACCGTTGATCAAACAGATCTAACGGTCCACTTCATCTCTAGCATCGTGGACACGACACCCTCTCAGGTGTTTAATCTGAGCCGTCCACTTTCCTTTGATCGGACGATCCTAGGCTACTCTCATTAACCCGGTCCGTTTCGATCTGGGGCGATCCGTCGTCCAAACGGCGTCGTCCAAACGGCGTCGTCCAATTTAAGTGAAAGATCCAGGCCGTTGATCTCGTTCGATCAAACGGCCAGGATTAAATCCCAGCCCCACTATATATACCTAATTCCCTGCCCCGCCCCCTTTCAGACCCCCTACCCCTCGACTATCTCTAACCTTTGGAGACGGTTTCACAGCCTCCACCCATCTCCGCCTTTGACCGCCGGCCGGGAATCGTCTCCGCCGGCGGACGATGCCCAATCCCTCCCATCTTAACACCAAATGACCCTCCGAACGCCCTGAGCCCAAATCCACAAACCATTTTCTTCGAATCATTCCCTGTCTTCTCGAATCTTTATTCGAAGATTCGAGCTAAAACCAAACTTATGCCAAACCACCCCAAACACTCCTCACACCTCCCTCACACCCCTATTAACCCTAGTTTAGTTCGAATCAGGCCAGAACCAGTCAAGCCCCAAAATCCGCCCTCAAGAACCCTAAAATTTAAAACGACGATTTAGGCCGAGTTGATCGAGATTTCGTGGTCCAATGGACCTTATTCGAGGTGTTCTCGAGTGAGAACACTTCGATTAAGGTCTATTCGACCTCAAAGTGGCCAATCCGAGTTCGAGTCTGGGTTACCAACAATTCCAAGGTATTTAGCTTCTTTTCTTTCATTCTATATGAATGTCTTGGTATGTTTACATGTTATGCTTGGGTTACTTGATTGGCATTTTTCTAGCATTTCTCTGCTCTTCTCAACAGACCTTTTATTCGGTCGATTCCCATCTCTATCTGTTTTAATTCAATGTTGTGATTGCTTTGTATGTTTAGTTTATTTAACGTCGACAAATTAATTAGCTTGTATGTTTGCTCATTCATTGGTCCGCCCGTATGCAATTCATCAGTCTGTGGCTCGGTTGTTTGTCCGATTCTAGATTAGGGGTTAATTGGATATTAGTTGATAGGGTTTAATTAGTATTAGTTTTTAAATACCCTGCCCATAAGAGAGGCTAGTGGAACCTGCCGTACAGCATGGTATCCCACTAGTCTCCTGCGATCAGTGTTTTTTTATGTTAAAATCCATACAAAAACACTTAGTAGTGGGGGGTTCAGAGAATATAATGGGCAAGGGTTTAGTTTAAGTGTGGCACCATTAGGAGTTGAAGTTCAAAAACTATATAGATAGAGGGACTGGCAATGATGGAGGATATACACAGACATAGACACAGATAGCAGAGTATAGGACATACACGAGAGTCTCCAGCTTGAGTTCAATGTTTTCAGTTGATTCTAAAACTAAAAGATAGCTGGGATTCTTTGTTTCTGTTACATACTCGGGTATAGATAATAGGCAGAAATTTTTGGGCATTTGGGATCGTTGTTTGAAGTTAATTGTGGTTCAATCAGTTGGGTACACAAGTCTCCTGGGGGCATTTCCGAAGTATAGGGGTCTGTTTGATTTGGAATTCTTTGCTATTGGGTTCTTTGAAGTAGTTGAGCCTTTTGCCGTTGGTTTCTCTTTTGGAGTCTGTTCTGGGATCATTTTGGTTGCTGTGGTTACTGCTATATTGCTGATTGCTTTGTTGTTTGTCACTGCTCACTCTTCTTCCCATTTCCATATTCCAGGTACACATTCATAGTTCATCTCAATGTATCCCTCAAACTGGAAGTAAATGAAGTGTTGTTCGATTCATCTGAATAATTTCCATTAGTACATTTTAGTGTTGACGGAACTATTTTCAGTTGTAGTTAATTAAGGAATGTTTGAACTGTAATTAGGGATTGTTGGACTATTATAGTTATATGAACACTCTCTTAGCTTTACTAGTATAAAGTGCTTAAATGTGGCTTGTTTGACCATGGAAATTAAATCTGAAATAAGGAATTAATTCAGTGTTGTTAATTCAGTCCTATTACAAGCATTAGAATGTATTAGCCTGTTTAAATCTGAAATAGTGTACTCACAACTACAGGAAATCACGTACAATTGGCAGTTTTAAAAATTGATTGGTTCATTTCATTGATTCATTTCTAGGTTCAGTTTATAAAATAAATTCCATGATGCGTTTGACTGTAGAAAATTGTAGAATAGGTATGTTAATTTGTTAAAAGCACGAGCTGAGTATGTATGCAAAAATGGATTAAGATTGACAGGCCTGGATTCGAGTGTTAAGCCAGCCCACTTACGGCCTGGAATTTAGCTTCGATTTATGTGTAGGCTAAACTGGACAACTTTAGTTTAATTAGAGTTCGGGCCTAAAGTCTATATGTGTAAGGCCCAACGTTGAAGCAGTCCTAATGAACTAATCACAATTGGGTTTGGGTAACAGACCTAAGTCAAAGGGCCTCCAATAATAGCAATTCCCTTGCTTAGATTTGGGCTTAATATTGAGGCCCGGATTCCATTTGCTTGCAATAATTATTAATCAGGCTCTCTTAGAGATAATACATACTAGAAAATTGTAGTTGTTGTAGGTTGTTTTTTTGTTAAAAGAAAATAAAGATGAGCTGAGCCTCGCTAAACAAAACAAACAAGTTGCAGGGCCCTCATAAATGTATATGTAAAATACTTAGATTTAGAGATGCGCCGTTTCTTAGCGAATTTCGCGGCATTCTAAAAAATGTAAATAGGTAATCACTCTAGGCGCGTATTTCAATAATTTTACCTTCTTAAATACGGGTGTGCATTTCATGCGGCCCAAATCCAAATCCCAAAATGTTGAATAAGAATATGTCGAGGATCCGGGTGCATTTCGTGTGACGTGATTCAAAACAAACTTTTTAGGCAACATTTTTTTTGTAAATAATAATGATAATAAAGGCGGTAAAGGGATATTAATTTGGATTAAGTACATAACTGTTAAAGTTAGATAAATAAGCCGAATATGACAGTTAAGCGACCGTGCTAGAACCACGGAATTCGGGAATGCCTAACACCTTCTCCCGGGTTAACAGAATCCCTTATCCGGATTTATGGTTCGCGGACCGTTAAATAGAGTCAAACCCTTCCTCAATTCGGGTTTCAAACCGGTGACTTGGGACACCATAAATCTCCCGAGTGGCGACTCCGAATCTCTCAATGAATGAATCCCGTTTTGGTTGTCCTTTAATTGGAAAAACTCTCTTTTATATATCGCGCCCTCGCGGGTAAGCGTAAAAAGGAGGTGTGACACCGGGAAAGTCCGCAAAAACGGCTAGGAAATCGCAGGAGCGGGCTCTCTTCTGCGAACCCATGGCCGCAAAAGCGGAAGTAGGCAGCTAGGGGATCGTCGCAGAAGCGAAGTATTATTCACTTAAGCAGTCTCGCAGGTGCGAGACCTGGACCGCAGAAGCGAAAGGGGCAGTTAAGTGAGATGTCGCAGAAGCGACAAAATTGTCGCAGAAGCGGACTCGCAGGTGCGAGTCCAAGACCGCAGAAGCGGAAATCGTGTCGGTGTTAAAGAAACAGAAGGGTAAAAATTTCAGAATGTTATATCACGCTAAGGCTTAAACTAAGAGGTAATTTGGGGTGATTTTAGGAGGAAATCAAAGGGATTTTTCAGGTAAGCATTCATGGACTTAATTTATGTTATTACTTTGTTAAATTATGGAGTTTATACCTGGAATTGGAAGATTAGAGGTGTATTAATGGAGGTTTTTGCTCTAAGCGTGGGTTATTGAAAATCATCTATTTGAATGGGCAAACGGAGTCTGATTTTGATAAACTTTATATGTATGGACTCGTGTTGAGATAAGGATTCCAAAAATATAACTTTTGTAATTTTTCGAGAAGCGTACCTGAAGTCGGATTTTGGCAACTTTGTGGTTTTTGGTGTAATTCGAGTTGTTTCGATTGGGCTATGTCTCTTTAGCCTATTTTGATATATTTTTAATATTTTGATCAGATTCTGCACCCGTGGAGGCCGATTCTCGTGGCAAGTGCATTGCGGACTAGTTTTCGAGCCGAGTCTAGGTGAGTAATGGGTGTGGGTGATGACCAGCGGGTTCGAAACCCCGGTATATCACTATGTAACGTTGTGTTGTAGCGAGACACATACTTTCCTGTGAGTGCGGGGTCGAATGTGATTGGGGACTATGGCTTAGTCCGACCTGGTGATACTAATTGTGTTGTTGGCTATTATTGAGCCGGTAAACCTCCTACTTGGATAGTTGTGGATATCTTTGGGCTATGAGCCAGTTATTGGGATCCCGCGAGGATCGTTACTGTTATTTCTATGATATTGGCATGTTATTATGATACCAGTCCGGAGCTATTACTGTCTAAAAATGGTTTTCCAAACTCTGAAATTTCTGAAACACTATTTTCTACTGAAAATGATAAAAAGAGATTTCAAATACTATATATGTGCTTGTGAGGCTTGCATTGCATTGTAGCTGGACTGGTAGAGGATTGGGCTGTGTGCCGCAGCATATCATGATATTGTGCTTGGGCTTTAGGAGCCCCTCCGGAGTCTGAACCGCCATAGTGAGCACGGGTACCCAAATGGGTCGGGCTATGCATCGTAGCGGTCATATTTATGCGTTGCATTACATTTAGCTATACTTGTTATTCTGTTAGCTTATATTGCTGGTTTTGATACTGCTCATGTTGATAATTGATACACGATATTGTTGTATAGCCTTGCGTAGTGTTGTATTGGGTTTTTTTACCTTCGTTGTCTTACCCTTGCTTATTACCACTGAGTTGGAAGTACTCACACTGCTCCCTACACCTTGTGTGCAGATCCAGGTACATCACAGCAGAGCTGAGACTACATCTGCTCGGAGAGCTTCACTTGGATAGTCGAGGTAGCTGCTAGCGTCCGCAGGGCCTGACTCTCCGGTCCATCTTTACTTGCATAGTCTATTCTACACTTGTACATGGTTGTATACACTATCACAGCTATATATATTCTGGTAGAGGCTCATGACTTATTACTCCTGATTCGGTGGGAGGTTTATACTGGTTTTGGGATACCTATCCCCGATGTGCTAGATGCTATTTCATTTTATTGGTATTGTTTATGCTTAAAAGGGTAAAGTGAGAGCTGATAGCTCTGTGTTATGAAAGGTTGGTCGGGTTGGCCTAGCAATGTGCTGGGCGCCATCACGATCGGATTTTGGGGTCGTGACAAAACGGGTATAAAACGAAGAGGAGTGTTTAGGGAATGGAGGCCTGAGCCTGAGAAGGTGAACGGAGGCAGACCACCGGTAGGTTTCCGGTGGTCTGTGGAGAGGGAAAAGGGTTTCAAGGAGGCTAGGGTTTCATATGCAAAAGGGGTGTCTCTATAATGAATATGAAATGAATGAAGGGAGGGATATATATTAAAATAAGATATTGATTGCTAGTCGTTGGATTACACGAAATGAACGGCTCAAATCACTCCCTCTTCAAACGACGTCGTGTTGTTTAATTTGATCCTTTACCTTGTCCGTTAGATTTAATCCTTGGACGGTCGAGATTTATTTAGCTAAACTACGTCGTTTGGTTTAATTGTAACACCAACCTTATCTGTCTGATCAATTAAAACGAACGGCTGTGATATTTATTTTATACGGCGTCGTTTGGTTTGCTTAATAACCGCGTTATTTGGTCCATTGATTGATCACATCAACTGTCCTGATTCATTATTTTATACGGCGTCGTTTTTTTCTTTGCAAGGCTGGCCGGCTGGATTAACTGGGCCAGGCCTTGTTAGTGTTATTTTTGGGTTGGCCTTTGCAATTGGCCCAATATTTTTGTATAATTCTATTTTCTGGTATTTATCCATTTTTGTATTTTCTAACTTGTATTTATTTACTTAATTTATGCATTTTCCTTGTATTTTGTACATGTTTTCTTAGTATTATTTCTAGTGTATTTTCCTCTTATTTTAATTTTTTGTATTTTTCTTAGATTGTTTAGTTTCTATCAATTATCCTATATATTTTGGTATTTTCAAATTGCGTTTTATATTTTTTGTTCCAATTTTTTCACCTTATTTCAACGACTAAAACACACACTAATTATTTTCTATGCAATAATCAACCAATTTAATTCAAAAATCATTTTTGTATTTTTTATTTTGGAATTAATTGCTTGGGGCAAAAATCACATGCTAACATTATGTATTTTATGCTATTTTAGTATGAGTCTATTTATAATACTAATATATCGTCTCTTATTGTTGTCTTGAGCCGAAGGTCTCCTGGAAACAGCCTCTATGCTCCTCAGGGTAGGGATAAGATCTGCATACATATTACCCTCTCCAAACCACATTTGTGAGATTATACTGGGTTGTTATTGTTATTGTTGAAATGACTGCGAACAGGTAACTATTTAGGTTAATTCTTCTTTCCCAAACAAAGTATTCCACCAGAAATAGTATGATCTCAAAGGTTGTTAAGTTTTTTTTTTTTTTAAAGTAGTACTTGCCAATTGAGAAGAAATTTGCTTTTTTAATTGGAATCATCCACACTGAACCCTTGCTTTTGATAAAGAAGGAATATATAAAATTATTTTTGGTTATTTCCATACTATTCGCAGGTTTAGATAACAAAATTTAAGTTTTGTTACAGTTTGAATCATCTCAATTTTATTTGGTAACGGTGATGTATGGATTAATTTTCACACACATGACTATTCCAATTTTTTGGATTGTATGAGTAAACTGTATCTTATTTGTACATATTTGAAGCATCTAAATTTTATAAAGCTTAATAAGCTTTCTCTGGTAGTAGGCAGGGGTGTACGCAGAGTTTTTTATAAGCGGTGTCATCATTAAAAAAATAAAATACTATAACAACATGATAAATAACAAGTTAAGTAGAGTAACACAAGCAAATTCGATCACTATTAAAATTATAGTTCGATTCCTGTAGAATCTAAATTTTAAACTAAAGATGCTTTAAAACTAATGTAAGGAGCGGTTTCAATCCCCACCTTTTTGGGTGAAAATGTACGCGCTAGCCATTACACTAAGTACACTTATTTTTCCATTGGTGTTATTTAAATTTTATATCCTTTTCTGCGTCTACTTTTTATGTGTACTTATTAAGATTTTTCAGCGAAGCGGTGTCGGATGACACCGCTTGGAGTAACGTACGTCCGCCCCTGGTAATAGGGAGTTTAATAAATTGATACAAGACTGCGGTAACTCTAGCTCTCATATTTGCATCAGTAGATAATTAAGAGACCACAATGTATTTGGTTGAATTTATCCACCAAGTTTCAATTTGAGCATCGTCATTGGCTTTTGAGGCCATCTCCAATCTTGCTCTCATTGTTTGTCCCCAAAATGGGAATTTCCTTATTTTGAGGATAACTTACTCCAATCATTCCCCTATATTTTTCCCAAAATTTTTTATATTCTTCTCTCTCTTCTATATTATATTATTATCTTTTATTTTATTTTTATTTTTTATTTTCATTAAATAAATTTCATCTTTTATTTATCAAAATTATACACCAAAGTTAAGATATAATATTAATATTATAAAAATATTACATAAACATAATTAAGTGTATATAAAAAGATAAAATAAAATATTAAATAATAAAATAATGGTGAATAGTAATGGGGGAGATGAATAGTGTACCCTTATATTTGAGGGAACACTATTCGTCCCCCATTTTTTGGGACAAAAATGGGGAGGATTGGAGGATAATTTCCCCCAAAATTACCTCCATTATGGGGGATGTGGCAAGGTTGGAAATGCCCTGATGAATTATTCATTATCGAAAAAAAGAAAAAAAAATTATAATACTTGCTTCCCTGAAACTATATTTTTCATTATGCCTATTTGTAAGAAAAAGAAACCTATATATATATATATATATATATATATATATATATATATATATATATATATATATATATATATATATATATATATATATATATATATATATTATCAATTCGTATCCATTTATATGGTTAAGTAATAAATTGAGGCGATTATATAAATTAATTAACTTTGTTCACGTGACTAAAATATGTAAATGATAGTTGCCTTGTAACCTTCACTGATTTGATGTAAATATTAAAATATATTGGAATCTTTCGCGACAACTTAAATATTACCAAAAATTTATATCTATATCTATATAAATATCTAAAATGGGAAATTGGCCAGCTGATGTGGCATCCCTATATGGCCAACTATCATATTTATCTTTTTTCTAGATTTTTGAGAATTTTTTCTAATTTTAATACAAAAAATCATTTACTCCCTAGAACTTATACTGAAATTGATGAGGCTTATGAATGAGGAGATTTCAGTTATGGAATGTATAAATAGTGTAATTACTACTTTCTTTCAGTTATGGAATACAAAAAGAGAGAAATTAATGGCAATCTCCTTGAGCAGAACACCTCTCTGAATATGCTATTTAACTACGAACCCCATGCAATATTTTCTCCATTGCTATTGCATGATCTCCTCATTTCTGACACTTTTATTATCATAGTAACCTCCCTTTCTTCCAACCATAAAGGCTTTTATTCATGCCACCGATTCAATTTGATGTGCCAACAAACAAAAAAAAAACTTATGGATTGATTGAGGATTATACACTTATAACACTCCATCAATTAAAATATCGCCATAACGGAATTGTCGAGAAATTATATTCAACGAGATGTGGGATTGCAACATTATAACATTGTTATAATGATAAGAATGATGCAGAAAAAAGATATATATTCATATGGAGGATTGTTTGAAAGTGAACAAACTTTATTTCTTATAAGTTACAATTAAAGAAAAACTTGAAAATCAGTGACGTATAATTATATCTTAAGGATGAGTAGTTTTTCTCAAGATTTTCTTCAAATCAAGTAGATATGTATATTACACATTACAAGCTCTGAAGGTGAGTTTTTTTTTCTTGAAAATAATATATATGCTGTGTTATTTGTTACAATTAATGTACTTTCTAGATTGAAATTTCTGCTTAATAGTTGTTACACTTGGCAATAGGCATTCGATTTCTAAATGAAGAGAAAAGTAAACGATTTTGCTTCCATTAATTTTTTGGCCTCTTAATCTTCCACCACGGAGATACAATATATAACTAAAGAAATGGTCAAAGCAGCAAGTACATGCATTTTCATTTGGCAGCAGAGTTTAAATAAATTTGTTTGAACATCTTATTCCATTTTTTATTAAAATTTATTATTAGAACAATTACCAATCATATAATTGATTCTGCTTTTTCATAAGTTTTTCCCTCAAATTGAGAGAAACTTTTGTAATAACGAAACTACTAAAAAAAGTAGTCAATGCTTTATTCGTTTTAATTTGCCTTTTTTGCATGATTGTTTTGTATGTAATTTTGATTATGCATTCGATTTTTTCTTTTTAAAAGCAATTAAACAATTGTCTATGCTCCAGGTTGGGCACCAACGGCTGAGCCAATAACAATTGCCCCTCCTTCTGCACCAGTTGAACCTTGGCTGTATTTTTTTGGTATTTTACATTTTTAATTTCCTTTATATCAACTAAAAAGTATAAAAGTTTATTTAACCACGCAAAGCGCGGGTTAATTAACTAGTATATATATAATTGAGAGTCCTAAGACCGGTGACGTGGCACTCTTACATAACAGCAATTGAATTTCCTCTGCTTTAGGTTTTTTTGTAACTTAAACCTCAAATTGAAGAAGAACCAAAACGCTTCACATACCCAACTACTTATACACGCACCACTTCGGAATAAAACTTTCAATTTCGTTTTTCCTGTTCAATTTCCCCAGACTTCTAACTTTATTATTTTATTTCTATAAACTCAACTTATCTGTCGTCTTTGTCTATTTCTTCTTTCTCTATGCTTACACAAATTCTGTTTCCTTCGACGCCAATGAAGATATCGGAAGAACACCATCACCAGACCACTGTTTCAGGTATTCAATCCATAATTGTCGGTCTGTAATTCTTACTAACTTGTATGAACCCTAATCTAATTATATTGGTGTGGACAAACAAGTATGCAAAAATACATCAATGGTATGAGATACAGTCCAAACTTTCTTCGCTATTGTTTTTACTCTAAATCAGAACTTATACTGTTACTTTCATTGAATATTGATTTTGTCACAATTGATGCTAACTATGTCGTTGATATGGAGTTGAAGAATATTATATTACTGATTATTTCTTTTAGAACAATGTCTTTAAATATTCTACAATACTATACTTTTTTCCCTAATCAATAACTAAGGATCTAATGATTTTATTTACCTTGCAACTTGTAAAAATACAAAAAAAATCAATGCTACTATGATTTTATCGCAATCCATAATTAAATATGTTAATATTCTGAAATACTATAAGTATTTAGCTATTAAATAATTATTTACTTCTACCAAGTGTCTCCCTTGTATGAAGTACAACAATGATATAACAATTTTTCCTTCCAAAGTTCAACGACAATGTCTTAAAATGCAAATTATATATGGATCATTAAAAGAATAGTATTATTATATTTGTACTGCTTAACTCTTTTGTGTTTCGATAGATTAGTATCATTAAATATAGTGTTGCAATATTACCACTATTATTCTTTCCCTGCTCTACCTTCTTGTGTTATGCTTGAAGATCAATACATGCATTTAACATAAGAGTTGTAGAAAAGGAAATAGGTGAAAGAAAGGAAATGTAAGAAGTAAAATGATTCTCTAGGTAACTACATCCCTATGAGATTATTTTAAGGAGGTTGCTCATTAATCAACTAATTTATCAGACCGTGAATTAAGTATATTTGTCTTTCGTCATTTTAATTGTTCAGAGGAGATACGTGCATTCGACACTGCATATATATTTATGAGACTTTTCAGTTTTTGGTGTGTGTCCTATGCCTCTTCATTTTTATTAGCCTATTTTCTGTACATCCTGCATCCTCTTGCTTTCTTCTTTGTTTTCTTCTCACTGTGTATTTTGATGGAATCAGAAGGTATTGAATTTTGTGGGATAAACTTAATTCTTATATGTTCTTGAATATGGTATGATTAGTAAGTGCACCACTTCAGTTGGAATTAGCTAGTGTAAGTATGATGTAGTCCTTTTAGCGTTTCCTGTTCAATTAATTTTGATTGTTATTTAGCTGTTTCATGAGCATTTGAACTACTATCTATTTATTTTATTTTTTTGCAAAAAGACTATTTCCTATTGTTGTTTCAGATTTATTGGAGACACTTTGCTGTTGTTATTTTATAGGAATACATAAGGATCATGTTTTAAGTATGGCGAGCATTTGGCATCAAACACGTATGTCATGCATCTAAACCTTTTTATACGTGCTTATATTACATAAGTTTCCTTCTTTTTTATTTCTTTGAAATATTTGAACACTTCTATAAAATGGAAAGATTCATGCATCATCATGGATCTGTTTTAGAATTTTTGCTCTTCCACTATCTTAATTCGTTGAGTTTAGTTTCTGCATATGTATTATGCTTATAGGTTTGCGACTTTGCTCTTCCTAATTCTCATTGTAGTGTTGTTACTATCTGTAGCACCATTATGACAGCATATTTTCTTTCTAGCTTATAAGAATTTTCAGTGGTGGCAGACTTCATTTTCTTAGTGGTCTCTACAATTGTCTGTTTCCTGTGCTTGGTATATTACTACTGTTATGTTAAGGCTAAGATGTCAAGGTTCTTCCTTGCCAATTTCTACTTTAGCTGTATACAGAATATTAAATTTTATCTTGGCTTAGCATTTTATTTACAGTGAGTATATATACAAGTTCTATTTAAATCATTTCTCCCATATTTAATCTATTGGTTGTGTGAATTCTAGCGAAATGTCATGGCATTTTGTCTTGATAATATATTACTATATATCAACCATGTCATTTCGGTCATTCACATTTAGGTGCTATTGGAATTTCATACAAAACTTTGTTTGTGAGGAGGGTTTATAGAAACATCAAATGGTACTATCTTTTGGTGGAGAAGATAAAAGCATGACTCTGCTGGTCCATTTGGTTGATATTGGAGGTGAAGCCAAGAAAAATCTAATGAACCAATTATCATTGTGGGTGTCCAATGGGTTTAATCTGCTCGGATTTTGGGAAGCCCCGGATTTCTTTTTTGTCTGTGAAGAAGATCATTTATTTCCTTTGTACTTATAATAGAATGAAAGACAATTTAAATGATTTAAGGCTAGCTTAATAAGAGTCTCAAATGTAATGTGGTTACCCTCCAATACTAGAGAATTATGTGCCTTGAGATGAAATTGTTGGTGCCACAAGCTTGATTTGTGCTGTGTAAATCTTTGTTATTATAAATATTATGACTATAGCTTTTATTATTAATAAAGTTATGAGGCATGCTCAGTTCTGCTTATGGTTCTCTTACTTAATATGGTTTTGTAGCCTTTGAAATAGTCCAAAGTCATCTTCATTAAAAATGGCATTTACTGAATGGTATGACAACCAGAGCGTTGGTATTATGCTAAACATGAAATTAGTTATTCCATATCATACTAATATAACCTCTTTTCAGTTTGTTTTTTTTTTAAAAGTATATTGCGGTTGAATTTAATTTGACGGCCAAATCTTTGACTGATAATAGCATTTATTGGTGGCCAAAATGCTTTACATGACTTTATTTTACGGCAATTAAAATGGATACAAAGCCTGAGGTTGAGGCTAAGAATAATGTCAGTGAAGCCATATTAACCAAAGCGAAAGAAGCACCACCAATAGCAGCACAGACACCAAAGACTTAATAGTATGATAGTAAATAACAAATAAATCAGTTTAGCTAGGACTATTCTACTCTTTATACGTTAATAATCATCTATTTTAGTAAGACCAAAATTGGATTCACTACTCTTAATTTTTTAAGTTGTTATTTAAAGCATTGTTTTTGTGTCTTAGATAGTGGAGCACTATAGTAAGGATGGGGTATTTTATCTAAAATTAGAACACAAGTGAGTAAAGATAAATTTAATTTTTAATTGTGTAAAAGACTTTTCACTATTAATATAATTCTACCATTTCTCATGTCAGTATCCATTGTAATAGTTCATAATAAAATTGTGAAAGAAATTTTTATAAGTAGAGATTGATTTTCTTTTTATATGCCATTACTTATTCAACCATGTTTTAGCTTTTTTTAATCACGCGCAGCGCGAGCAAATTAACTAGTAGGACAATAAAAAAAAGGAATATAAATGAAGCAATGATAAACTGAAAGGAAAATATTTAAACATGTCTTAATCTACCCGACAGCTCGAATATTATCAAAATTTTAAAAAATAAAAAATATAAATAAAAACATGTCATAATCTTCAGCGACAACTCGAAAATTACCAAAAAGTGGAAATAGTAAACAAGAGTATAAAAATAAAAAATAATGGTAACAAAATTGGGGTATTTATTCATCCATTTGCAAATTAAGGGATATTATTAAGAGAGTATCAAATACTAATAATCTTAGAATAACAAATCACTAATGGTCTAGGCCTAGCCCTGGAATTTGATTTGACCATTACAATATTATAGAGGTAAATTTTAAAAATCTTTTCAAAAATGGAGAGTACAATCACTACTATAATTAAGTATCTAAATTTATTTGCCTCATAACATGTGAACACAAAAAAATTAAACTGGATTCATCTCTATGAACTACCAAAACTGAAAAACCAAAAGTTTTCATGATGTTGGAAAACTCTATAAATACTAGGCTCCTGCATTACAAAATTCATATCACCTAACTCTAAGTAATAGTTACTAGTTATATATCATCATTTATCCTTAAGAATGAGTATTAGCCTCGCGAAGATAGAAAAGCAGAATAATCGACAAGTCATCTTCTCAAAACGCCGAAATGGTGTCTTCAAAAAAGCTAATGAACTTGTTGTTATGACTGGTGCTGAAGTTGGCCTCCTCGTGTTTTCACCAGGTAATTATAAGCCTTACATTTTCTAAATATACATGATGTAACCATTAACAAATATAACTAAAAGTACATGCATCGTCATATTAAACATGCAAATCCAAAATCCTAAACATGATAATTAATCTCATGTAAAATTATAGCATCATAAAAAAATACATGATACGAGAGACATTATAACACTAGACCGATAAACTCATTTCTCTTCTCTTGCCCTATATATACATTGGATAAAGTAATTTTCTCCTCTTGTCCTCCTTTAGATTACCAATTTCTGTCCTCTTGTCCTATTTTTATATTACTGATTTCTCTCCTCTTGCCCTATAGCTAACAAGCCTTACTCTTTTGGTCATCCAAATGTAAATGAGATCATCAACAAATATGTTGGCGAAGAAAGGCCTTCATCACCATCATCACCGGGCATTGATAAGTATGTTCAAATGTTCCGAAAAGCCAACTCTAAAGAACGTAATACACGGCTCAATTCATTGCAAGACCAGCTGGATTTTGCATTAAACTTGAAAAGTAAACTCAAGGAAATAAATAAGAATGTGGAGGGCAAACAAGAATGGTTCAGGGATTCTATAGAGAAAATGAACTACACCGAGGCTTCAATGTTGAAGGAGAGATTAGAAGATCTTCTCTTGAAGGTGAAGAGATATGGCACTGAACGAGGGTATAGCTACGAAAATAGAAGGTGGAAGGATGAATAAAAGCTAGTATCAGTTGTTTAAATAGTGGTTGTTCTTGTTTATTTTTAAGAATTTACTTAGCACAATCATAAAGGCGTTGTCACTGTGTGACTAGGATATCGTAAGTTTAAACCACAAAAATAGTATTTTGATAAAATATAAAGTAAGGTTGTCTGCAACGGACCAACATGGATTGTCTCTTCCCTTGGTCGTATCCTGCACATAGCCGAGTTTAGTGCGGGGATGTTCTAGAAATGAATATTTTGACGATATCTACTATGTATGCTCAATCAATGTAAACTATTTTTTAAGGGTCACCTTTCTATCTTTTAAGAGGATATACCGATCTAATTATAAAATGAAATAATTAAACATTTATTCGATAAAGCTTAAATCTTCAAAATGATAAAAATTATTTCTATGAGGAATGTGTGTGTTTCAGCAATCCAATGATACACGATTATGCCATATGAGTTTCAAGGTGCAATATTTATTCGTATCTTTAATTTTAAAGAATTGTTTTCATCTTCTTTCTTCTTTTGAGATCTTACTATTCACATCCTTCCCAAGAAGGAAAATAAAGGAAAATGTAACATGATTATAATTTCAAATGATTTATGTTCATGATAATTTACATTGAAGAAAAAAGACTCAATAATTATCGGAGCCTAAGATACTAACTTGGTTGGAATTCTCTTCAAGATTCATCGGTCCAACGATACGTGATTATGAGATTTGATTTGTAATCTAATGATTGTAATTACATTTTGCATCACCCAAGGGAGGTTGTTAATTTTTAAGGAATAATTCCTCTTCTATATTCTATTCTCTTAATATTCACGTCCTTAGCCAAAAAAATAAAAGAGAAGAAAAGAAAAGAAAGAAAGAAGAAATAATGATATGTGATTATGATTTCAAATGAACTTTTTACTTAGTATTCGAAACCTTATTCACTTTTTATTTAGCAAGTTATATAGTTAACGTAATACTTTTTTTTTATTTTCAAAATTCACACATGTACAAAATGTGAAACAATTCCTAGTCGAAATTCAGAGAATAATGACTTGATAGTCTTGCGAAGGCTACTCACCACAAATTTAGTAAGTTTTTCCTTCATTCTTTAATAATCGAAATGCTGCATTTTGTTCATAAAAATCAACAAATCAAAAGATTCTCAAGTTTCAGTATAACACAGTTGGAAAAATATATATATATATATATATATATATATATATATATATATATATATATATATATATATATATATATATATATATATATATATATATATATATATATATATATATCTTCTACACAAGGAAGAAGAGATTAAATCGTACTTTAGCTATGGCAAGAAAGATGAGTTAACGTAGACAAAAGATTCAAAAGTGACCAAAATGTCAAAAGAAAGCAACTTTCTCGAAACGTCGTTCTGGATTTTTCAAAAATACTAGTGAACATTTGTATACTCTGTGGTATTATAACCATTATTGTTTTCTATTTTGGACATGCATCCTAATGTTGAGTCTATTATCGATCATTTCCTTTGTCGTAATGTTCCTAGTAGAACAACTGCAAATACTTCTTCTACAACTTGTCAACTTGTTGAGGCATGCAGAAATGCAAATGTTCACGAATTGAATAAGCGGCTCATGGAGATTCTAAATTACTTGGATTCTGAGAAAAAATGTGAAGTTAAAATTGTGAAAATTAACAAGGCAAAAATAGTTGTATGAGCTACAATTTGACCTTATAATAATCGGAATAAACTAATCACTCCCCTCGGTCCAAGTGCGCATAGCAAGCGTCGAGGCCTCCCTCGACTAAGTGCAGACGCCACAAGTGGCGAGGCCGTCCTCGACCACATGTTATTGTCTGTATCCACTTAAGCTTTTTGTCAGGGTCGACGCCTTGCGGGTACGCCCACAATAGTCTCACGGCACGGACCCGATCGATCTCCAAGAAAAGTCAACTGGCATAATTAAGATCTATAAATACCGAAGCAATCATCAGAAAAAGGGTCTCACTCTCTCCCTGTGGGGGTTCTAAGAAATATAGAGTACAACGCAGAGTGAGAACCAATACGAAAAATACAAAATAACATTAGATCTATGAAAACATGATTGCAAGGATCTGAACCTCTTCATGGATAGGCAGATTAACCCATTATCATGAATAAAGATCACTAAATATCTTCTGTTATCTCTACATATGTTCCCTTTATCTTTTCCTTTACTGAATTTCAGATATGTTACGACCTGCTATGATTGGCCCTTTATTTTTAATAATTGTCTTGAATTCATGAATGTTCATAAATATTTTGGGTCAAACAATAGTGAAGAATTGGTCCGTAAATGAACTTGGATATATTGAATTGGAATAGTTGAATTTAGGAATGGAGGAACTCAAAAAAAGTGTTACAAAGCAAATGCAGAAAATATTTATTGAGTCGTCAATAAATTCTCCAGCATTTTTTCTTGGAGCTTCTTCATCTAATGGAGGCCATGCTAGCTAGTGTTAAAAATATAACAAGCCTTGGACTTTCAGTGGCCAATCATGGGCATACGATTTTTCCGCTTAATCAAGAAATATTACAATTTTAGGTCAATAGGTTGATCATATCGAGACTTATTATTAATTTTTTGTTTATTTATTGATATTATATAATTTGTACCATCAGCGTCTAAACAGTATGCATAATAATTTAGTCAAATTTGATAATCTGCGACTGAAAACCTGCTATAGCTCCGGTGTTTAGTATAAGCCTTTTGGTCTATTTATATAGCTAAATTTTAAATAGCAGCCCTTTTTGAATCCTAAAAAATTAAATCGAAAACTGAAATTTAGGACGCATTTAGCTAAATTCTAAATAGAGTGGCTATTTGATGTCATTTCTACAACTTCCTCTTAAAAATTCATTATCCGTTTAGTGGCATGTTATCCAAAGATGGGTTAAGATTGACTTGGAAGCAAAAGATATAAAAGTTGTTAAATAGAGAAGGGCCCAAGAAAAGTTAAAGAGGTGAATTAGCTGCATGGTAAACATCATGGGCCTCAAAGAAATATAATGTCTGCTAAAAGGCCAATCAAAATTCGAAATATACCCTACCCTATAAACATTTCCATTTTACCTTTGTGGTCCCTTAACTTTCTATTTCTGGTCATTTTCAATCATTCCCAGCTTTGCCTTGTTTTTCCCTCCTCTAATGCTCTTAAGCTACTCAATCTCTAGTCCAACTGGAATACTTACTTCTTACCAACAACTTATATATATGTATCACTACTTACTTAGTAATGTGCAAAATTATCTTTAAGTGTAGATCAATATGGAAACTAACACTTTCCTATTCAGTATGAGTCTAGTTGTTGTATTGGGCTTGGTTGGATCCGACCCGGATCCACTCCAAGATTACTGTGTGGCTGATACCAAAAAAGCTACAAAAGAAAATTTCTATAGCAATGGTGTGCCATGTATCAATCCAGACAATGTAGAAACTACACATTTTGCAACATCAGCTTTATCCAAACCTGGTAAAATTAGCATAATGTTTGGTTTTAATGTAACACTTACTACAATTTTCAATTTGCCAGGTTTGAACACTCAAGGAGTAACTATGGCACGAATTGACATTGATGCAAATAGCCTCGTGTCCCCTCATTCTCATCCTCGAGCCTCAGAAGTGGCTATTTTATTAAAAGGTTCACTTTTAGTAGGATTTATTGACACTTCAAATCATATGTTTACTCAGAATTTGAACCCTGGGGATTGTTTTGTTTTTCCTAAGGGTTTGATTCATTTTCTTTATAATACGGATTCTAATGAGCAAGCATTGGTTGTGTCTGGATTGAGTAGTCAGAATCCTGGTGTCCAAATGGCATCTCCTGCTGCGTTTGGGACGAAACAAAATATGCCAGACGAAATATTTAAGAAGGTATTTCAAATCAGTGATCAAGATATCACAAAAATTAGAACGAACCTTGGAGAATGATTATGTCTTTTTGATATTTCTATTTGTTGAGTGTATATGGTATTTTTTGTTTCAAACAGTTTTATTTATTTTTGGATTTGCTTATGGTTGTTTAATTAATCAGAAGAAAAAAAAAGGTTTAGGTTTGATTGTAAAATGCCTTGCCCATGTTTACATGTGTTTTATACTAATTTTATTGAACAAATTAGCCATGTCAGCCTCTGTCAAATGGTTCCTATTGGTTGGTGGGAGAATTCTGTGTGTAACTTCTATTTATAAAATAAAAAAAATTAGGGGTATAAATTATTTCTGTTCGTGTGTTTATTTAAGAAACCGCAAAAGTGTTTTTTGAAATTGGCAAAAAAAAAATGATGTCCTAAATTCATGCTTTGTGATTAAATGAAAGAATCCAATTAGAAATATTGAAGTAGTTTAAATTTACAAGCTATGATTGATTTAATATACGAACAAATTAACAATCGTTTTTATTTTTATCTAAAGGGTGTATATTCATTTTCAAAGGCCTGCCAAAATAGGGACAAAAATCGCTTTGTCAAGATTCTTGTCTTTATATTGTCAAGACGAAACAAGTGATCTTCGACTGGATATCTAAACAATTAAAATCAGCAGGTTAGTTAAAGTCTTTTGGATGAGGTGGTCGCACGATTCAAATTGATAATAGAGAAGACAAAGCTTTTATGTTCGAATCTTACCACCATTAACAATCAAAAAAATCTTCATGTACTTGGGGTCTGCATGTGAACGAAGGGCATGTTGGAAACATAATTTAGTAAATAAAAGGATGGATTCTGCAAACTGTTGCGGAAGCCAAATGTATATAGTGTGAATGAGTCACAATTACTATACCAAAAATTATGGTAGCCACCAAATAATAAATAAGACAATAAAGCAACAATATAAATAACACCAGAATTTACGAGGTTCGACTAATTTTGCCTACTCCTCGAACACAACCAATATTTTATTCCACTCCAAATACAAGTGAAATAATACTAAAGAGAGAAGATACAAATGCCTTAAGAAGATAAGAAGGCAAATGAGAGGTGTATATAAATCCTAAACATTAGGCCTTCTTTTATAGGGGAAAAACCCCCCAAATCAAATTCCCAACCGATGTAGGACTTTGGCATTTTGCCAAACTTCAACAAATCTCCACCTTGGCAAAATTCCACATCTTCAATTTTCTCTCTATAACAAATTTTGGTTGTGTCTTCATCTTCAATCGTCAGTGTTCAACAATGTTGATCAAATCCAAACAATGTTAAAACTTGATCGCAGTCACCACCTTTGTCAGCATATATCAGCAGGATTCTCCGTAGTATGAATTTTCTTCACCGTAACTCCACCTTCTTCTATGATTTCTCGTACGAAGTGATACCGAACATCAATGTGCTTCGTCCTTGCATGATAAACTTGGTTCTTCGCTAATTGAATAGCACTTTGACTATCACAAAAAATTGTGATACCTTTTTGTTCAACACCAAGCTCCTTTAGCAATCCTTCAAGCCAAATTGCCTCCTTCACAGCCTATGTAATAGCCATGTACTCTGCCTCTGTTGTAGACAAAGTAAATTGCAAAGTAGACTTCCAACTAACTGGTGCCTTTGCAAAAGTAAACACATAACCAGTAGTTGATCTTCGTTTGTCCAGATCACCCGCAAAATCCGAGTCACAATATCCAACTACAGACTGATTGCCTTCCTGCTCAAAAACTAACCCGACATCTACAATATTATGAATATACCGTAGAATCCACTTCACTGCTTGCCAATGTTCCTTTCCTGGATTGTGCATATATCTGCTAATAACTCCAACAGCTTATGAAATGTCAGGTCTCGTACATACCATTGCATACATCAAGCTACCAACAGCATTTGCGTATGGTACCTTTGACATATACTCTCGTTCAACTTCATCCAATGGCGACATAGTAGTACTTAGCTTAAAATGGGGAGCAAGTGGAGTACTAACTTGGCTTAGTCTTGTCATCTATGCCAAAACGTTGTAGTACTCTCTTCAAATATTCTTTCCGAGATAAACAGAGTTTCTTTGAACGTCTATCTCTTATTATCTACATGCCAAGAATTTTCTTCGCCTCACCCAAATCCTTCATCTCGAACTCCTTCTTCAGTTGAATCTTCAACTTATCAATTTCTTCCGAATTCTTGGAAGCTATCAACATATCATCAACATATAGGATAAGATATATAAAGGAATCATTTTTAAGCTTGCGCAAATACACACAATGATCGTATTTGCTTCTCTTGTACCCTTGCTGCAACATAAACTTGTCAAATCGTTTGTACCATTGTCTAGAAGATTGTTTCAACCCGTACAACGATTTTTTAAGTTTGAAAATCATATTTTCCTTACCAGCAACTTTGAATCCTTCTGGCTGATTCATATAGATTTCCTCCTCCAAGTTTCCATGTAAAAACGCAGTTTTTACATCCATCTGAACTAGTTCCAAATCCAATTGTGCTACCAAAGCCAACATAATTCGAATGGAGGAATGTTTTACAACTGGAGAAAATACTTCATTGTAATCAATTCCCTCCTTTTGAGCATATCCTTTGGCCACCAATCTTGCTTTGTAGCGAACATCTACTTGGTTAGGAAATCCTACCTTCTTTGCAAATACCCATTTGCACCCAATTGCTTTCTTTCCCTTCGGGAGATTGGCCAATCTCCATGTATGATTCTGATGAAGGGGCTGTATTTCATCATTCATGGCAATCCTCCACTTATCTTCTTCTGAACTTTGGACTGCATCTTTATAAGTGGTAGGAACATCATCAGCTACAATTGCGGTTGCACAAGCAACTGTCTCTATAAAACGAACAGGTTTCATAATTTTTCTTTTTGGCCTGCTGATTGCTATTAATTCAAGTTGTTGTTGAGGTTCCCGAGTTGGAATCTCCTCTACTGGCTCTCCTTCCAGAGGATAATCTTCATTTGTTTCCTCCTATGCTTCTTGTGTAGGAAAAATAAATTTTCCCTCAAACTCCACCTGCTTAGAAGCACCATCATTTTGTTTGGTATCTTCATTTGTTACCTTGTTTACCATAGAAGATTCATCGAAGGTAAAATCCTGTTGAATATTACTTTCTTTGTCATAGGACACCATAAGCGATGTCCTTTGACTCCAGAAGTAATCCCCATAAAAATAGCCTTCTTTGCCCTTGGATCCAATTTTGACTCCGTCACATGATAATATGCAGTTGAGCCAAATACGTGCAAAGAGTCATAATCTACATCAGGCTTTCCATACCATTTTTCAAATGGTGTCTTGCCATCAATAGCAGTAGATGGTAAGCGATTAATGAGGTGGCATGCATATGTAATTGCCTCAGCCCAAAATTCTTTGCCAAATCCATCATTGGACAACATACACCGTACCTTCTCCGGCAAGGTCCGGTTCATGCGTTCTGCCACTCCATTCTGTTGTGGTGTATGTCTGACAGTGAAGTTTCGGACGATGCCATTATTTTCACAGACCTTATTGAAATGATCATTTTTGTATTCACCTCCATTGTGTGTGCGAATACACTTGATCCTCCTGCTCGTTTGATTCTCCACCATCGTCTTCCATTTCAGAAAAATTTCCAGCACTTCATCTTTGCTCTTCATTGCATACACCCATACTCTTCGGGAAAAATCATCAACAAAGGTCACAAAATAGTGCTTCCCACCCAATGAAGGTATTTTGGAAGGACCCCAAACGTCAGAGTGTACATAATCCAAAATGCCTTTAGTATTATGGATTGCTGTACCAAATTTAACCCTTGTCTGTTTTCCTTTGACACAATGCTCGCAAAACTCCAAATTGCAAGCCTTCACCCCTTTCAACAATCCTTGATCTGATAGAGTTTTCAAGGATTTTCCTCCAGCATGTCCCAAGCGCATGTGCCATAGCCTGTCCATCAACCATATGTCTGATGACGTTGACGGCTCCGTTGTAACTAATGAGAAATCTCAATCATCACAATCAGCTACATTTGAATCCATAATGGCCTTTCCATTGTTATGTTTGGCCTTATTATTCAACTTCGGACGGTCTTTCTTCCAGTGCCCCTTTTCTCGACAAAAGGCACATTCATCTTTGCTGGGTTTAGATCTTGACTTAGATCTTCCTTTCCTATTCCTCGTTTGATTTTGAGGACGACCCCTCACGAACAGTGCTTCTCCTTCTTCGCCCTTCTATTTTTCTCGCTTTCTTTGTTCATAGCTGTACAAAGCCGAACAAACTTCTCTAAGAAAAACTTCATCATTTCCATGGAGTAGAGTAGTTTCAAGGTGCTCGTACTCGTCAGGAAGTGACGCCAACAACATCAAGGCCAAGTCACCATCATCATAAGTTGTATCCATATTTTGCAAATCCGTGACCAACTTATTGAAACTGGTGATATGTTCATTCATCGTGGTACCAGGAATATAGGTGAAGTGAAACAGTCTCTTCTTCATGTACAATTTATTTTGACTGATTTTCTTCAAAAATTTATCCTCCAGTTCTTTTCATAATTTACTTGCAGAAGTTTCCTTTGTGTATGGATATTTCTGCTCTCTAGCAAGGTAGGATTGAATGGTACTGCAAGCAACACGGTTGATAATTCTCCAATCTTCTTCTCCAATGCCGTCTGATCTCTTTTCTTCAATAGCAAGATCTAGCCCTTGTTGAAAAATGACATCTAGAACCTGGCCTTGCCACATCCCAAAATGTCCGGACCCGTCAAAAATTTCTACCGCAAATTTAGCATTTGACACAATTCTTGTCATAAGCGAAGATGTCAATGATGACGTATTACTGACACTTGATGTAGATTCTTCTTGTTTATTGTCTCCCATCTTTGACACAAATATTATTTAATAGTTGACGACACAAATCAAGATTATTTCCTTTCTGGTGTTAAAGATCAGACTAAGCTGCAACCCCAGAGCATACTCAGACAGAACCTTGACTCAGTTACCAAGATAAATCTTTTTTGGTGTGGAAGATCAGACTACGCTGCAACCACAGAGCATACCGAGATAATACCTTGGCTCTGATACCAATTGTTGCGGAACCCAAATGTATATAGTGTGAATGAGTCACAACTACTATACCAAAAATTATGGCAGCCACCAAATAATAAATAAGAAAATAAAGCAACAATATAAAGAACACCAGAATTTACGAGGTTCGGCTAATTTTGCCTACTCCTCGGACACAACCAATATTTTATTCCACTCCAAATACGAGTGAAATAATACTAAAGAGAGAAGATACAAATGCCTTAAGAAGATAAGAAGGCAAATGAGAGGTGTATATAAATCCTAAACATTAGGCATTCTTTTATAGGGGGAAAAACCCCCCAAATCAAATTCCCAACCGATGTGGGACTTTGGCATTTTGCCAAACTTCAACACGAACAACTTAAACTTTTAAATAAGATGGTCTTATAATCTTGTAAATTAGAAATTAGACAACAAATCTTGAGTTTAAATCTCACCACCATCCTAAAAAAAGAACAAATAATAATTATGTGTGTTTAGCCCATGAAAATGCTTGTTTTGAATAGAGAAAGTTATTTTTAGTAGTAAAAAAAAACAATCTTGTTATGCAAGTAGTAACTTGCTTAGGAATTGCTATTAAATTGATTTATTTAGTTTGAAAACATAGAGATACAACAAAACTATGACAATGATGCAGGAAATGCTTTCTTTCGCGTATCTCAACTATTTTAATTTGTGTTTACTATTTTACTATTTCCTCCTTTCTTTATTGACTTGGCAAACTCCTTCAGAAATAATAAATAATATATTAACTTTACTATATTATTCTTATTTATTATACGTTGGCAAATTGAACTGGAAAAAAGTAGAACTTAATATAAAGGGTAAAATAAATATAATATATTGATTTTCTAAACTGATAACTAAAAGTGGACATCTATATTTTAGTATAGCGGACTAATAAACTTAGATTGAGGGAGTTTCTCCCACTAAAAGAAGTATCAAATGTGGATTAAAACTTAAGCATATGAAAAGAATATTTTATTTGTTTGAATATATTCAAGACAAATAGAAGGGGAGCCTCGAAACAATGGTAAAGTTATCTTCGGGTGATTTATAGGTTATGGGTTCGAGCCATAGAAGCAGTCACTAATGCTTGCATTAGGGTCTTCGGGTGATTTATAGGTTATGAGTTCGAGCCATAGAAGCAGACACTAATGCTTGCATTAGGGTATGCTATCTACATTATACTCCTTGAGGTCCGACTCTTTGCTGGACCTTGCATGACTGCGGAATGCATTATACATCGGAAGGAAAAATAAAGAACATTCGAGACAAAAGAAGAATTTAGATATATTGATCGGATTATTAGCATATATTGTATTATGATATATTTTATTGAAAAATATCATCAATAAACAGAACATTAAAACAGAAGAAAGCCAGAGGACTAAATTTTATTTCCTTCCTTTGAGACAAATCCACACACTATAATGGTCACCGCCACTTCATATTCCAACAATGACAGAGTATAATTTTCAATGTACAAATTGCATGATAAATGCCAATTATCATATCTCGAATCTGATACCTGCAAATATATGGCCAATAATTTATTCCTTCTTCTAATTTTGTTTTTATTGAAATTATACAAAAGCATGTGAGGAGACGTCAAATGAGGAATTTTAAATGCATATTATTCTATTTATTGACAATTATAACAATATATAAAAAGGCAAATAAATAAAGAACGCAATTACCAAAGTCTCTAACCTGCCACATGATGGTATCAATGCTTTCACTGTTTCAACCACGTAAATCTATGTTTTTTGAAACGGAGAAGGGCCTAAAATGCCCCTCAACTATTAGATTTGGTCTAAAAATGCCCCCCATCCACCTATCGGGCCAAATATGCCCTCTGTTAATGTTTTTGGCTCACAAATGCCCTTTGAGTTAACGGAATGACACGTGTCATCCTCTTATTGGCGCATTCTAAATATTTCATAATTAATTAAAAAGATACATTATTCATACCTGAAAAATAAATAAAATTTTTCTAAAATACTTACAAAAGTTTTTTACAAAAATAAGATTTTTTTTTCTAGTTTTTAACTTTTGTAAGTATTTTAGAAAAAATTTATTTATTTTTCAGGTGTGAATAATGTGTCTTTTTAATTAATTATGAAATATTTAGAATACGCCAATAAGAGGATGACACGTGTCATTCCGTTAACTCAAAGGGCATTTGTGAGCCAAAAACATTAACAGAAGGGCATATTTGGCCCGATAGGTGGATGAGGGCATTTTTAGACCAAATCTGATAGTTGAGGGGCATTTTAGGCCCTTCTCCGTTTTTGAAATTACAAAATCTTGTTGCTAAGATAATGGACGGTTGAATTCATACACATTAATAATACATATTAAGAATTACTTATCTATTATCCAAGAGAGGTTGAAATTGTAAATTTCAAATAAGTGATTTTCTTAAAAAAGTTTTTTATTTTTTAATATATAAATATTTTTCGCTGTTTTGGCTAGCGAACGAAAATATATCTTCTGAAAATAGCGGTTGATAACATTGTTAGCAAATTGGATAGTATTTTGTTAAAATATTAGTATTAAAGATTGATAATGGTATAAGTATTGTTTGAGTAGTGATGTGAAGTTAAGAATTGAGATAGTTGTGCTCTTCCATTTTATTTTACATTTTTTGGATAGGTGCAATCCGATATTAATTTTCAACTTAATGTGAGCTCCATACTCCAGGTTTGAAACGTTTCATCTAATTAACTCTCACAATGACAATGAGTTCTTCGTACCCAAAATAGAAAAATTGGTCCAAATCAAAAGAAAAAAGATTTATTTATGTATGGGTCAAAAATTAGATCAGAAAAATTCGGCACACGGTCGTGGGCGTCCGGACTAAGGTTGGACCCTCAGCAACGGTCGTAGGCGTACAGACTAAGGTCGGACCGTTATTAACGGTCATAGGCATACTGACTAAGGTCGGACCATCAGCAACGGTCGTAGGCATACAGACTAAGGTCGGACCGTCATTAACGGTCGTGGGCGTACGGACCATGAAGCACCTAGTTTGCCTTGGAAAACTCAAAAGGAATATTCTACTGAATATTCCCTATAAATTTTACCTTTTTGATTATTTAGAAGGGGGTTTCCTATTATATAAATGGGACTCTAACATTGTAAAAAGGGCAGAGGTTCCCCTTCACTCTCTCTAGAAAATGTGTAAACAATTTATATGTGATTCAATACTTTCATCAGCTCCAAAAGGGTCATGAAGTTCTTGTACACATCTATTTCTCATATTTATAAAAAGAAAGAAGACCTGTCTCACTGAAGATCGGGTGAATCTTACCCTTTACTCATATTTTTATTATTTAATGCATCTTTATTTACGCTATTAAATCTAAACAAAATCGCCATCAACATTCATATTTGACTATGCTTTTCTATTTCCCCAATTAATCGTGGATCTAGAGTTAATTATTTTTAACTAGGATTTACCCATTCATCTTTATCGATTGATTTGCTTAAAAAGTGCTAAATAACTTTTGAGCCAAACATTTGGCGCCGTCTGTGGGGATTTTCTAGTTAAAATTTTAGTTTTCTCTGGATCTGAAAATTCAATCCTAGCGGGTTCTTGTGTAGCTTCTACGGCGCATACATTCATACCATGACAAAATTCTTCTCTTCGGCAGCTAACCGCTATGTTTTCACGGATTTTCAGCACCAAAAAATAATACGCATGTGAATGACTTCAGTACATTCATACCTTTGTTTGTTAGAACTTGTAATGTCTTGAAGATTGTATTCGTACATCATATATGTCTTTTTAAATGATTGATCAAAAGTGATTACAATGTTATAGTTGTGGACAATTTCCTCATTTCTGACTCTATTTCATCTGTTTCTCCCATGCTACCAACGTACGAGGACCGGACTAAATTGGTCCATGCAATATGTTTCTTGGGTAAAAGCATATATAATTGGGCGAAAGAAGACACATAAGTTCTGCTCAGGCTAGCAGCAAACTATACTGCTTTTTCCAGCATGGTGGTGGCTCATCAGCCTTCTCCGCCGTCTAGCCGCCAAGAAAAACAAAAATTATGTGACTTTGAGATTCTTATTTTGGACCTTTTGGGCAAGAGATCGGAAGTGTCAAAGTTCGTTATCAAACGCACATTAAGAGAACTTGAGCCTCTAAGTCCACAAGGCGCCCACGACAGCACCATCTCGGCCAAATGAAAACATTCACGACTTAATGAATTTTGGAGTTGCTCGACTCTGATTCAGCGTCGTCGCTTCCTACTAATTATGCTTGCCCTACAAGCATTTATTTGCACTATGATTAAGCTAAGGTAACAAATACTTTTATTTTCGTTTTAACTAACTATTGCTTCAAGTGGAATAAAAGTAGGGGCAATCACCCGATAAACATCATATTCTCCAAATGCAAGCGAAATTAAGCAAACTAGGACTCCCCCAGGAAATACATCATATACTTCAATACAAGCAAAGTTAAGTGAACTGGGACTGAGGCTATGCGCTTCACCATCAAAATTGACAAAGTTCAACAACAGTTGAACTGAGACTCATGATACGCGCCTTCGCCAAAAAATGTTCAACTACGATTGAACCAAAACTTAGGCTACGCGCCTTCGCTAACAAATGTTCAACTACGGTTGAACCAAAACTCAGGCTATGCGCCTTCGCCAAAAATTTCAACTACAGTTGAACCAAAACTCAGGCTATGCGCCTTCGTCATCAAAATTAAAAAAGTTCAAAAATAGTTGAACTGGGACTCAGGCTACGCGCCTTCGCCAAAAAATGTTCATCTACGGTTGAACCAAGACTCAGGCTATGCGCCTTCGTCATCAAAATTAACAAAGTTCAACAACAGTTGAACTGGGACTCAGGCTATGCGCCTTTGCCATTAAATCAAGGCTATGCGCCTTCGCCAGTAAGTTCATCTACGGTGAAGTGCTAGTACGGGGTTTCGAACCCTCAGTACATTATTTACTCTAAAGCTTTGATTCATTTTCTTTTCTTTTTCCACTCCCCCGGGAAAAGACTTGTCGGTAATCGCCGCTCAAACCACGGTCGTGATGGCCAAAATGTTCGACTACGGTCGAACCAAAACTCAAGCTACGCGCCTTCGCCAAAAAGTTCAACTACAGTTGAACTAAAACTCAGGCTACGCGCCTTCGCCAAAAAATGTTCAACTACGGTTGAACCAAAACTCAGGCTATGCGCCTACGCCAAAAATGTTCAACTACGGTCGAACCAAAACTCAGGCTACACACCTTCGCCAAAATGTTCGACTACGGTCGAACCAAAACTCAGGCTACGCGCCTTCGCCAAAAAGTTCAACTACAGTTGAACCAAAACTCAAGCTATGCGCCTTCGTCATCAAAATTAACAAAGTTCAACAACAAGTTGAACTGGGACTCAGGCAACGCTCCTTCGCCAAAATGTTCAACTACGATTGAATCAAAACTCAGGCTACGTGCCTTCACCACAAAGTTCAACTATAGTTAAACCAAAACTCAGGCTATGCGCCTTCGTCATCAAAATTAATAAAGTTCAACGATTATTAAACCGGGACTTAGGCCAAGCGCCTTCATCATTGATCTTAGCAAAGCCCGACCTCCAACGAATCAAGGCGCAGTGGAGGCACCCTCACCATTCAAGTACGAAATAACATTCGGCCTCACCTGAAATAACATTCGGCCTCGCCTAAAATAATATACGGCCTCGCCCGAAATGATGCAGGTCCACAAAAATAAGTCCAATTTTGAGCTTCGAGAGTCTGTCTTCTACTAAAGGAAATGAAAGAAGTTAACTTCCTGATTAGTTTTCTATATCATAGCTCATATCTTCATGTTATCGTGGAAATTTATCACTTCAGAGAAGAGCCTTTTAGTATTAAATCCATTACACGACAAATCATTCGGCTAAGAAAGTTAGAACATTTATTAAGCGATGATAACTGACAGATGCACACGGATATCTTAAAAAAATACCTGAATATAGAATTGAAGATTTCTGATCAAGAAGGCCATGTGCTCTCTAACATGCCACATTGGTCTAAGGTGTTGCCTTCGATGCTGAGACACAAATGACTTTCTAGAATTAACATTCGGCATTACCCGAACCAACATTCGACCTCCCCATCCGAATTTCTCAAACTATGATTAATGAGGTCCGCTCATCGATCTCGACCAAGAGACGACCTCAATAAGCGGAGGGACTAACTGTATGGGTCAAAAATTAGATCAGAAAAATTCATCACACGGTCGTGGGCGTCCGAACTAAGGTCGGACCCTCAGCAACGGTCGTAGGCGTACAGACTAAGGTCGGACCGTCATTAACGGTAATAGGCGTACAGACCAAGGGCGGACCCTCAACAACGGTCGTGGCGTACAGACCAAGGTCGGACCCTCAGCAACGGTCGTAGGCGTACGAACTAAGGTCGGACCGTCGTCAACGGTCGTAGGCATACGGACTAAGGTCGGACCCTCAGCAACGATCGTAGGCGTAGAGGTTAAGGTCGGACCGTCATTAACGGTCGTGGGCATACGGACCATAAAGCACCTAGTTTGCCTTGGAAAACTCAAAATAAATATTTTACTGAATATTCCTTATAAATTGTACCTTTTGATTATTTAGAAGGGGGTTTCCTATTATATAAAGGGGACCCTAACATTGTAAAGAGGGCAGAGGTTCCCCTTCCCTCTCTCTAGAAAATGTGTAAATAATTTATATGTGATTCAATACTTCCATCAGATCCAAAAGGGTCATGAAGTTCTTGTACACATCTATTTCTCATCTTTATGAAAAGAAAGAAGATCTGTCTCACTGAAGACCGGGTGAATCTTACCCTTTACTCATATTTTTATTATTTAATGCATCTTTATTTATGCTATTAAATCTGAACATAATCGCCATCAACATTCATATTTGACTATGCTTTTCTATTTTCCCAACTAATCTTGGATCTAGAGTTAATTATTTTTAACTAGGATTTACCCCTTCATCTTTATCGATTGATTTGCTTAAAAAGTGCTAAACAACTTTTGAGCCAAACAATTCACACATAGTATTTATCATGAATTAATGAAGCATGGCACGTAGGGGTGTCAATGGTTTGGTTTGGTCGGTTATTTTATATTTGTATCATATCAATTTTTCGGTTACTCTATTAAGTATAACCAAAATTAGAGAAATCGTCCCAATCATGACAGTTGCTCTTCGATATCAGTACGGTTAGGTTGATTTTTAATATTTTTTAAAATATTATATAAAATTCACTAGTAGAAGTAGAATGCAATAACATACATTCTTTTATAGGGCTTAGCAAAACTCCCACACATTTTACTATTTAAAGGGGTGATGAATTAATAAGAAATGAACGAGTTAGAGTATAGATGTCACGACCCTAGTTCACCAATTGTGAACATGTCGTGATGGCACCCAGTCCCCACGACTAGGTAAGCCTAACACGTTGCGGAATCTATAAATTATAATTACTTAAATAAGAAACAACGGAAAATAACATAAAAGATATGTAATCCGTGCCACTTGGCACATACATCCGTCACACAATAAATAAACACTACTAAGATCCGGAACCCCACGGTAACACAGACTAAAGGGAAATACAACTGTGGCTCTATGTGTAAAGAGTAGCTAACAACGAAATGAAGAAAAATGTCAACTAGTAATACTAGAATAGAAGGGAAGCCTCCGGATTCGCGGACGTAGCAGATCATACCTCGAAGTCTCCCAGAAAGCTGCAGAATCACCTAGTACGAGCCTCCTCTGATGTACCTGGATCTGCACAACAAAAGTGTGCAGAAGAGTAGCATGAGTACACCACGGCGGTACTCGGTAAGTGCCAAGCCTAACCTCGATGGAGTAGTGACGAGGAAGGTCAGGGCCCTACTGAGAGAACAATAATATAATGATGATAACAATACTAAGCAGTTTAAATAATTATGAATCTGAATGACGACAGTAAAGTGATTTCTACAACCGTCTACAATGTAAGCTAACAACAAATAACCAACTCAAATAAACAAATCCAGGATCTGTGGGAATTGAACCCACAGTCCCCTTGACAGTACCTCTGGGTCTCCGGGAATCGAACCCGCAGCCCATGTCTCAATAAATAATCAATAACTTAGGATCTCTGGGAATCGAACCCGCAATCCCTACCAATAACTCGGGATCTCGGGAATCGAACCCGTAGTCCATACCAATAACTCAGGATCTCGGGAATCGAACCCGTAGTCCCTACCAATAACTCAGGATCTCAGGAATCGAACCCGTAGTCCCTACCAATATCACTCTGGGTCTCTGGGAATCGAACCCACAGCCCCTACCAATAACTCAGGATCTCGGGAATCAAACCCGTAGTCCCTACCAATAACTCAGGATCTCGGGAATCGAACCCGTAGTCCCTACCAATATCACGTCGGGTCTCCGGGAATCGAACCCACAGCCCTGGGTCTCCGGGAATCGAACCCGCAGTCCACAAGCACAGCCAATTAAGGAATCCAGAGAGAGAATAATTATGCTTAACTATAACTTCACCGAAAAATAATGCCAATTATTAACAAGGAGTTCAAATAAGGCAATTAGGCAACTAAACAGTTAAGTGTTACCTAATCATGCTCTTCTCACCACTACCGGGTAAAATATCAAATTAACAACCAAAGACAGGGATATCACTCATCGAAC
Source organism: Nicotiana noctiflora (assembly GCA_032618575.1). NCBI lineage: Eukaryota > Viridiplantae > Streptophyta > Magnoliopsida > Solanales > Solanaceae > Nicotiana > Nicotiana noctiflora. The sequence continues at coordinate 107,758 of JASVEL010006613.1, read as the reverse complement.
ATTTTTGAATAAAGTACGTGTTCAACAACCAGCGCATGTACACGCCCGTCACCTCGCGTACAAGGCTTTTAAACTATCACATAATATCCTAGGGGTGAAAATTCCCCCACACGAGGTTAGACAAGCCACTTACCTCAATTCCGGTACAAAACCGCTAAGTAATAACCCTCTTGCCATGAATGTCGGCCTCCACAAGAGTAGAATCTGATAAAAATCAATAGAATCACATCAAAATAGGCCAATTGGGCATTACCCAATCAAATTAACTCAAAATTCACCAAAACCCACAAGTTGCCAAAACCCGACTTTTGGTACGCTTAACGGAAATTCACGAAAGTTATATATTCGGAACCCTTGTTTCAATACGAGTCTATGCATATAAAGTTTACCAAAATCGGACTCCGTTTGCCCACTCAAAACCTTGATTTTCTAAAGGTTTTGGTCTAGGGTGAAAAACCCCCATTAATTACCCAATTTCCTCCATTTTCATGAAAAACTTGCATAATATTATCAACAACAATCATATTTGGAGTCCATAATTGATTACCCGAAGAAACCCCTTGAATCTCCCTTCAAAATCGCCCAAATCGCCCCTTAAGCCGAGACCAAAAATGTGTGAAATGTTCTGAAATTTTTCTAACTTCTGATACACTTACTTACAGCGATTTTCGCTTCTGCGGAAGAATTTCCGCTCCTACGCGTCCGCTTCTGCGGAGACTCGATCGCTCCTGCGGATATCTCCGCTTCTGCGGCTAGACGTCCGCCTCTGCGGACTCGCCTAAACGGCTCCCTTCCGCTTCTGCGATGGCCGCTTCTGCGGCTCCCTTTCCGCTTCCGCGATTCCGCTTCAGCGGAAAATGCTCCGCTTCTGCGGTGCCCAGCGCTTCTGCGCTCCTGGTCCGCTTCAGCGCACCCGCTCCTGCGCCCATAATTCCGCAGGAGCGGAAACAACAGAAGCAGTGCACAAGTTCTGCAATTTTTCCATATTTTTCCCCCGATTAACCATCCGAAAACACCCCGAGGCCCCCGGGACCTCATTCAAACACACCAACACATCCTAATTCCTTATTCGAACTTATTCCAATCATAAAAACACCATCCTAAACATCAAAATCACCAATTAACCACGGATTCAAGCCTAAATTCCTTAAAACATTCCAAATTACACATTCAATCAAAAACCCGACCAAACGACGTCCGAATGACCTGAAATTTTGCAGGCACATCCAAAATCACCTAACGAAGCTACAGAAATTGTCGGAATTCCATTCCGACCCCCGGATCAAAATCTCACCTATCGATCGGATTCGCCAAAATTTCAACCTTCGGCATTTCAAGCCTAATTGAGCTACGGACCTCCAAAATACGTCCCGAATGCGCTCCTAACCCCGAAATCACCTAACGGAGCTAATGGAACCATCGGATTTCCGTTCCGAGATCGTCTTAACACTGTTCCGGCTACGGACCGTTTTCTAGTTTCAAAGCTCTTATTGAGGGACTAAGTGTCCCAAAATGCTCAAATTTTTGGAACCGACTCTCCCGGCAACCCACAATAGCAGAAATGAACTTAGGGGAACAGTTAAATTAGGGATTGGGGCGTAATTTTCTAAAACGACCGGTCGGGTCGTTACATCTTCCCACACTTAAAGATTCGTTCGTCCTCGAACGAGCATAGAAAACATACCCGGAGTAGTGAAAAGATGAGGGTACTGGCTGCGCATATCCTGCTCGGTCTCCCAAGTCGCCTCCTCGACCGGCTGGCTCCGCCACTGAACCTTTTCCGAAGCGATGTTCTTTGACCTTAGCTTTCTGACTTGCCTGTCTAGAATGGCTACTGGCTCCTCAACATAAGAAAGATCCTTGTCTAGCTGAACGGATGTGAAATCCAACACGTGCGACGGGTCACCATGGTATCTCCGGAGCATGGAGACATGAAATACGGGGTGAACTCCGGCTAGGTCGGGAGGTAAGGCCAACTCATAAGCAACCTCCCCAACACGCCTCAAAATCTCAAAAGGGCCAATAAATCTAGGACTCGGGCTTCCCTTTCTTCCCAAACCTCATAACGCCCTTCATGGGCGAGACTCGACGCAGAACCCGCTCACCCACCATAAAAGCTACATCGCGAACCTTCTTGTCCGCATAACTCTTCTGTCTAGGCTGGGCCGCACAAGATCAACTCTCGAATCACCTCGACATTGTCCATAGCCTCCCGAACCATATCGGTACCTAGTAACCCGGCCTCGCCCGCTCAAACCAACCCACGGGAGACTCGCACCTCCTACCGTATAGGGCCTCGTACGGTGCCATCCGAATACTAGACCGGTAGCCGTTGTTATAAGCAAACTCCGCCGGTGGCAGAAGCGATCCCACGAACCTCCAAACTCAATCACGCACGCACGGAGCATATCCTCCAAAATCCGAATAGTGCGCTCGGACTGCCCATCAGTCTGGGGGTGAAATGCTGTGCTCAGCTCCACCCGAGTACCTAACTCCTGCTGTACAGCTCTCCAGAACCGTGAAGTGAACCGAGTGCCTCTATCTGAAATGATGGAAACTGGAATACCATGCAGCCGAACTACCTCTCTGATATAGATCTCCGCCAGTCGCTCCGATGAATAAGTAGTGCTCACCGGTATAAAATGGGCGGACTTGGTCAGCCGATCCACAATAACCCAAATAGAATCAAACTTCCTAATAGTCCGTGGAAGCCCAGATACAAAGTCCATGGTGATGCGCTCCCATTTCCACTCTGGAATCTCAATCCGCTGCATCAATCCACCCGGGCGCCGATGCTCATACTTCACCTGCTGGCAATTGAGGCATCTAGAAACATAATCAACTATATCCCTCTTCATCCGCCTCCACCAGTAATGCTGTTTCAAGTCCTGATACATCTTCGCGGCACCCGGATGGATGGAATACCGCGAGCTATGGGCCTCTGCTAGGATCAGCTCTCGAAGATCATCTACATTGGGCACACAGATGCGGCCCCGCATCCTCATAACTCCATCATCCCCGATGGTAACATCTCGAGCATCACCACGCCGAACTCTATCCCGAAGGACAAGCAAATGAGGGTCGTCGAACTGACGCTCCCTGATGCGGTCAAATAGAGAAGACCGAGAAACCACACAAGCTAGAACCCGGCTGGGCTCCGTCCGAAAGATCCAATCTAACAAACTGTGTGGCTAACGCCTGAACATCCATTGCCATAGGCCTCTCCGAAGCTGGTAGATATGCCAAACTCCCCAAACTCTCTGCCCGGCGACTCAAGGCGTCGACAACCACATTAGCCTTGCCCGAATGATAGAGAATAGTAATATCATAGTCCTTCAGTAGCTCCAACCATCTCCTCTGACGAATATTTAGGTCCTTCTGCTTAAGCAAGTGCTGCAAGCTCCGGTGATCAGTGTAGATCTCACAAGGAACCCCATATAAATAATGACGCCAAATTTTTAAGGCGTGAACAATGGCGGCTAGCTCCAAATCATGAACAGGGTAATTCTTCTCATGCACCTTCAGCTGTCTCGACGCGTAGGCAATCACCCTACCGTCCTGCATCAATACCGCGCCGAGTCCAACTCGTGAGGCATCACAATATACGGTATAGGACCCCGAACCTGTAGGCAACATCAATATAGGGGCCGAAGTCAAGGCTGTCTTGAGCTTCTGAAAGCTCGCCTCACACTCGTCTGTCCACTGAAAAGGGGCACCCTTTGGGTCAATCTAGTCATAGGTGCTGCAATCGAAGAGAACCCCTCTACGAAACGACGGTAGTAGCCCGCCAAACCAAGGAAACTGCGAATCTCAGTAGCGGAGGAGGGTCTGGGCCAACTCCGCACGGCCTCCACCTTCCTCGGATCTACTCTAATACCATCACTCGACACCACGTGGCCCAAAAATGCCACTGAACTCAACGAAAATTCACATTTAGAGAACTTGGCATAAAGCTGCTTCTCCCTCAGAATCTGAAGCACTATCCTCAAATGTTGCTCGTGCTCTTCCCGACTCCGAGAATATACTAGAATATCATCAATGAAGACAATCACGAACGAGTCCAGATAAGGCTTGAACACACTGTGCATCAAATGCATAAAGGCTGCTGGGGCATTAGTCAACCCAAAAGACATCACGAGGAACTCATAGTGACCATACCGGGTCCTGAAGGCAGTCTTCGGGATATCTGGCTCCCGAATCTTCAGCTGGTGATACCCGGAGCGCAAATCAATCTTAGAAAACACATGTGCGCCCTGTAACTGGTCAAATAAATCATCAATACGGGGCAAAGGATACCGGTTCTTCACTGTAACCTTATTCAGCCGACGATAGTCAATACACATACGCATAGAACCGTCCTTTTTCTTCACAAACAATACAGGAGCACCCCAAGGCGAAACACTGGGTCGAATAAAACCCTTGCCTAATAACTCCTGTAACTGATCCTTCAACTCCTTTAATTCAGGAGGAGCCATACGGTACGGTGGAATAGAAATGGGTTGAGTGCCCGGCAACAAGTCAATAGCAAAGTCAATGTCTCTGTCAGGCGGCATGCCCGGAAGATCAGCTGGAAATACATCAGCAAAATCACGTACCACATGAACAGAATCAATAGAGGGAGGGTCAATGCTGACGTCCCGCACATAGGCAAGATAAGCAGCACACCCCTTCTCAACCATACGCTGAGCTCTGAGAAAAGAAATAACACGGCTAGGGGTGTGATCTAGAGTACCACTCCACTCAATACGTGGAATGCCTGGCATAGCCAGCGTCACGGTCTTGGCGTGACAATCAAGAATAGCATAATGGGGCGACAACCGGTCCATGCCCAGAATAATATCAAAATCGACCATCCCAAGCAGCAATAGATCCGCTCTGGTCTCAAAATCACAAATGGTAATCAAACACGACCGATATACGCGGTCCACAGCCAAAGAATCACCCACCGGAGTGGAAACATAAATGGGGGCACTCAAAGAATCCCGAGGCACACCCGGATGAGAAGCAAAGTAAGAAGACACATATGAAAAAGTGGAACCAGGGTCGAATAGAACCGATGCCTCCCTGTGACTAACCAGAATAATACCTGTGATAACAGAGTCAGATGCGACAGCCGCGGCGCGATCAGGAATAGCATAGAATCTGGCCTGTCCCCCCTCTCGAGGGCGGCCTCTAGAACCCTGACCCCCGCCCCTGGCTGGCTGGGCAGGTGGAATAGCAGCTGGAGCCGGAATGATAGCCTGCTGACCCTGAGAGCCACGCTGATGCTGCGAAGACTGGTGAGGTGCTCCCCTCCTACGCCTGGGGCACTCCCTGACCAGATGGCGAGTATCCCCGCACTCAAAACAAGCTCTGAGAGGACGCGGTGGCTGTGACTGACCGGCCTCAACCCCACTAGTTTGACCCCTGGAAGGACCCCGCGCAGGAGGTGCACTGGAAACTGGGGGAGCATAATAAGGCTCCTGTGGTGCTGGAAGACCTGGAGTGCTACCGGCTGCGGGCAATGCTGAGTGAACCGGACGACCGGAATATCCCCTGCTAAAACGACCGGCTGCTGAAGTGCGGGCACCAGAGAAATGGCCCGACTCACGAGACCTCTTGGCCTCTCTATCTCCACGCTCTCTAGGAAGCATACTCTCGATCCTCCTGGCAATGCTAACTGCCTGCTGATAAGATATATCTGTCTCCAACTCTCTGGCCATGCTGGATCGGATAGGCGGAATCAGGCCCTCAATAAATCTCCGCACTCTCTCCCGAACCGTGGCTACCAAGGCCGGTGCATGCCTCGGCCAGACGGGTGAAACTGATGGCATACTCCGATACTGACATGGAGCCCTGTCGCAACCGCTCAAACTCCGAGCGCCAAGAATCCCTAAGGCTCTGTGGAACAAACTCCCTCAAAAACAGATCTGAAAACTGCGTCCAAGTCAATGAAGAAGACTCCTCTGGACTATCCGACTCATACGTGCGCCACCAATCATAAGCGGCCCCACGAAACTGAAAGGCAGTGAAGGAAACCCCGCTGGTCTCCACAATCCCCATAGTACGAAGAATACGATGACACTCCTCCGGAAAACCCAATGCATCATCTGAAGCCAACCTACTGAACACTGGAGGGTCATATTTCTTGAACCTCTCCAATCTACGCTGCTCGTCCTCAGAGGCAGCTGGGTCCACCTCCTGGTTGTGCTGGGGCGGCAGGAGGCATAACCAAAACATCTGGAACATGTCCCACTGGCACACGCTGCTCCGGTGTAACGGCTACGGAAGTCTGGGCCCCTCCCCCGGCCTGAGATGTAGCTGCAACAAGAGGAAGCAGTCCTGCCTGGGCTAAAGTAGTAAACATACTCATGAACTGGGCCAGGGTCTCCTGTAGTGCTGGAGTAGTAGCAGTTGTAGTCGGTGTACCGGGTGCCTGCGCTCCAACCTGGTCTACCTGTGGCACCTCAGCGGCAGCGCGCGATGGTGCTGTGGCTGCACCTCGGGCGCGTCCTCGTCCTCTACCTAGGCCTCGGCCTCTGACGGCAGCAACAGGGGGCGCGGGTACCTGATCATCGCGGTTAGCTCGTGTCCTCACCATCTGTGAGAGAATAGAAAGTAGTAGTTTAGATTTTTGATGCCAAAAATGTTGCACGACAAAGAATCCAAAAGAAATGAAGAGTTTCCTAAACAGTTACCTAGCCCCTCGTAGATAAATACAGACGTCTCCGTATCGATCAGCGAGACTCTAAGTAACCGGTCCGTGTCCCGTGACTCCTATGAACCTAGAGCTTTGATACCAACTTGTCACGACCCTAGTTCACCAATTGTGAACATGTCGTGATGGCACTCAGTCCCCACGACTAGGTAAGCCTAACACGTTGCGGAATCTATAAATTATAATTACTTAAATAAGAAACAGCGGAAAATAACATAAAAGATATGTAATCCGTGCCACTTGGCACATACATCCGTCACACAATAAATAAACACTACCAAGATCCGGAACCCCACGGTAACACAGACTAAAAGGGAAATACAACCGTGGCTCTATGTGTAAAGAGTATCTAACAACGAAATGAAGAAAAATGTCAACTAGTAATACTAGAATAGAAGGGAAGCCTCCGGATTCGCGGACGTAGCAGATCATACCTCGAAGTCTCCCGGAAAGCTGCAGAATCACCTAGCATGAGCCTGCTCTGATGTACCTGGATCTGCACAACAAAAGTGTGCAGAAGAGTAGCATGAGTACACCACGGCGGTACTCGGTAAGTGCCAAGCCTAACCTCGATGGAGTAGTGACGAGGAAGGTCGGGGCCCTACCGAGAGAACAATAATATAATGATGATAACAATAATAAGCGGTTTAAATAATTATGAATCCGAATGACGACAGTAAAGTGATTTCCGCAACCGTCTACAATGTAAGCTAACAACAAATAACCAACTCGAATAAACAAATCCAGGATATGCGGGAATTGAACCCACGGTCCCATTCTCGGTACCTGCGGGTCTCCGGGAATCGAACCGCAGGCCCATGCCTCGATAATATCTCAATAACTCGGGATCTCCGGAATCGAACCCGCGGTCCCTACCAATAACTCGGGATCTCGGGAATCGAACCCGTAGTCCCTACCGATAACTCGGGATCTCGGGAATCGAACCCGTAGTCCCTACCAATAACTCGGGATCTCGGGAATCGAACCTCGTAGTCCCTACCAATAACTCGGGATCTCGGGAATCGAACCCGTAGTCCCTACCAATAACTCGGGATCTCGGGAATCGAACCCGTAGTCCCTACCAATAACTCGGGATCTCGGGAATCGAACCCGTAGTCCCTACCAATATCACGTCGGGTCTCTGGGAATCGAACCCACAGCCCTGGATCTCCGGGAATCGAACCCGCAGTCCACAAGCACAGCCAATTAAGGAATCCACAGAGAGAATAATTATGCTTAACTATAACTTCACCGAAAAATAGTGCCAATAATTAACAAGGAGTTCAAATAAGGCAATTAGGCAACTAAACAGTTAAGTGTTACCTAATCATGCTCTTCTAACCACTACCGGGTAAAATATCAAATTAACAACCAAAGACAGGGATATCACTCATCGAACATTTTTGAATAAAGTACGTGTTCAACAACCAGCGCATGTACACGCCCGTCACCTCGCGTACAAGGCTTTTAAACTATCACATAATATCCTAGGGGTGAAAATTCCCCACACGAGGTTAGACAAGCCACTTACCTCAATTCCGGTACAAAACCGCTAAGTAATAACCCTCTTGCCACGAATGTCGGCCTCCACGAGAGTAGAATCTGATAAAAATCAATAGAATCACATCAAAATAGGCCAATTGGGCATTACCCAATCAAATTAACTCAAAATTGACCAAAACCCACAAGTTGCCAAAACCCGACTTTCGGTACGCTTAACGGAAATTCACGAAAGTTATATATTCGGAACCCTTGTTTCAATACGAGTCTATGCATATAAAGTTTACCAAAATCGGACTCCGTTTGCCCACTCAAAACCTTGATTTTCTAAAGGTTTTGGTCTAGGGTGAAAAACCCCCATTAATTACCCAATTTCCTCCATTTTCATGAAAAACTTGCATAATATTATCAACAACAATCATATTTGGAGTCCATAATTGATTACCTGAAGAAACCCCTTGAATCTCCCTTCAAAATCGCCCAAATCGCCCCTTAAGCCGAGACCAAAAAATGTGTGAAATGTTCTGAAATTTTTCTAACTTCTGATACACTTACTTACAGCGATTTTCGCTTCTGCGGAAGAATTTCCGCTCCTACGCGTCCGCTTCTGCGGAGACTCGATCGCTCCTGCGGATATCTCCGCTTCTGCGGCTAGACGTCCGCCTCTGCGGACTCGCCTAAACGGCTCCCTTCCGCTTCTGCGATGGCCGCTTCTGCGGCTCCCTTTCCGCTCCCGCGATTCCGCTTCAGCGGAAAATGCTCCGCTTCTGCGGTGCCAGCGCTTCTGCGCTCCTGGTCCGCTTCAGCGCACCCGCTCCTGCGCCCATAATTCCGCAGGAGCGGAAACAACAGAAGCAGTGCACTATTTTCTGCAATTTTTCCATAATTTTCCCGCGATTAACCATCCGAAAACACCCCGAGGCCCCCGGGACCTCATTCAAACACACCAACACATCCTAATTCCTTATTCGAACTTATTCCAATCATAAAAACACCATCCTAAACATCAAAATCACTAATTAACCACGGATTCAAGCCTAAATTCCTTAAAACATTCCAAATTACACATTCAATCAAAAACCCGACCAAACGACGTCCGAATGACCTGAAAATTTGCGGACATATCCAAAATCACATAACGAAGCTACAGAAATTGTCGGAATTCCATTCCGACCCCGGATCAAAATCTCACCTATCGATCGGATTCGCCAAAATTTCAACCTTCGGCATTTCAAGCCTAATTGAGCTACGGACCTCCAAAATACGTCCCGAACGCGCTCCTAACCCCGAAATTACCTAACGGAGCTAATGGAACCATCGGATTTCCGTTCCGAGATCGTCTTAACACTGTTCCGACTACGGACCGTTTTCTAGTTTCAAAGCTCTTATTGAGGGACTAAGTGTCCCAAAATGCTCAAATTTTTGGAACCGACTCTCCCGGCAACCCACAATGGCAGAAATGAACTTAGGGGAACAGTTAAATTAGGGATTGGGGCGTAATTTTCTAAAACGACCGGTCGGGTCGTTACAATAGATCCATCAACTATTTTTAAGAATGTAAAAGATACCAAGCAAAGTCAAAGAAAATATAAATCACACAAGTGGAAGAATATTAACCAATCAAGCTGTGATTCAAGAATAAAGTCTATAGAAGATTAAATATTCAAAAAGATAAATCTAAATTATATGAAAGGGTGCATATTCAATACATTGTAGTTTGCTAATCATAATCGCTAGAATATTTTGTGTCTTGCTAATAAAGATACTTGAAAATTTTTATTTTAAGTAAAAGTAGCATAATAGGTTTTAGGAATTAGTATTTTGAGTTTAATTACTTGCTGGCCTATAATAATTTTCATAATTCCAAGACCAATGAAAAATTTAATGCATTATTATTTTTTCACTTACTAGATAAATAAATTTTTCACATGTAAAATTTATTTGATACGGTTCGGTATTTTTTCGATTAATTTCTATAAAATAAAAAACCTATGGTGCAATTATACATTTATAAAAGAATTAGTATTTCTTAAAAAATAAACTTAAATATCGGTTCAGTACGATACGATTCAATCGGTTTAACCGATTTTTGAATATCCTTTTATACCAACGTACATACACATAAAAAAAAAAAAAAGAAGAATGAACAGTAGAAAAATATTAGATAAGGAAATGTTTAGTAAATCAACCAAACTATGAATGGTCAGTCTACATGTGCAAATAGTGGCTAAAGTTCACAACAAAGAGATCATATTTGGCACGATTTCTTTTGAGTTTTTTGTGGCCATCCCCTAATAGAAATCAAAACAAATATTAATACATCAATAGTTGAAGTCAATGGTTATCAAAAGCCAAGAATACTTCCAGCTATTTTCCATGTGCTTCACTTTGATATTCACATTAAAATTTTAGAGCCCCACAAATCATACACACACAAAATTTACAACAAGAAGTTGGACAAGTCAAGTATATATTTTAAGCATATCCTTCTTACAAAGGAACCTCCAAATAGAAAAATTGATTTTGAAAACTACTACTTTGATGCTAAGTAACAACTTTCCCTTATGAGTTGGACATCAGGACATTCCCTTTTTTAAGACTTCATCTTTTTTATTCGCCGTTTTATGTTATCTTTACTTTAAATCATTGTCAACTATCCCAATCATTCTTTAAATAAAGTTCCTACTCACATTAATCTTTTAACTAACAAAAAGAAGAAAAAGAAAGAAAGAAAGATAAACAACTAACACAATTATTAACATTACCTAATAAAGAGAACGAAAGCTAACTAAGCTTCCCTGGCTAAGATATCTATATTTTAGAAACATATAAATGTGTTAGGCAATGAAGTTGGGATGTAGCATGAAAGACTAGGGTTAAAATCTGCAATAAGGACAAAAAAATATTTAAGTGTTAGTAGACAGAGTTACTCTAAATGAGTTCTCTTATTTTTTTAAGTCGTAGATATGGCTATCTGATATTTATGTTGGTGGAAAGTAAGAGTTATCAGTAGAGGCGGTTCAAGATATGCAGGCCTAAAGTCAAAGTTTAATATGAAGTCTAAATTTTTAAAAGAAACTTATAACATATGTTTTTATTTGAAGCCTATTTTTCTAGCTTTTTGAAATACAAAGTTGTTAATATTTTTTTTGTAGTTGATTTTCTTTAATTGTTCTTATTCAATTGATAATATAGCCAACTCATTTAATCTTTTTTGAGATATTGTTGATCTTAGATAAGATTCTATAGAGCAATAGAAGTATAGAATTATTGAAAGCGTATAAGTATTGTTGAAAAATGGAACTAATGAAATCTCGGAGAAATAGAGTGAGTAATGAAATTTTGGAAAAAGAATGCGAGTAAGAGTATTAAAGAGAAAACATAAAATATGTAGAAGTTTATGAAATATGAAGAGATTAAAGAAAAGAAAGATTTACTTGGACATATTAAGAAAGGGAGAGTAAATTTTTTATATATTATCTAATGAAGGAGTAAAGCTGAACGTTCCATTTTTAAATATATCAAATTATGCTTTATTTACTTATCTAAGAGCTCTATTTCCTTTTATATTAAAAAACTCTACTTTTCTATTAAAAATACTAAATATTATTTTTTAAATACCTTAAACCTTTTCCTTTTTTTACAAAAATGTCCCCCCCCCCCCCCCAAAATTTGGTGCTTAAGGCACAAGCCTTATCCCTCGTCACGTTAGAGCCGGCCTTTATCCGGTAAATTAGTCAATATACATGTAACTGACCTTAGGCGATGCTATTAAAAGAAGTTGTACCATAAAATTTACGTTGAAATTAACACATAAGTAGGCTTAGATTAAACTAGTTGGCTGAAATGGCCACAAGATTATGCGTAGGTTATACTAATTGGCTGAAAATGGAAACATAAAGATTACTAACCCGAAAACAAAATTTGAAATTGTATTTAGTTCATATTTAATTATAGTACGGCTATAAATTTAATACCAAAATATTGGCATTAACTATCCACATCAGAGATTGAAATAATAATCCCAAAAGTATAAATTCTAGTATAGTCCTGTGACTAATTCAAAATTTTGCCGATAATGGGATGTAGCAATATTATTAACCAAAAACAACAACAATCTCACCCTTATTTCGAGGGAAGCAACATTATTAACCAACTTATGTAATTATTTGGAGTCTTCAAATGGGCGAAAATTAGAAATACCAAGAGAAAGAAACAAGAAACAAGAAACGAGTTATTCCTCTTCTTTAGTATATCCCAACATACAAATCGAATCAATTCACCAAAATTGTTACAAGTCCGTGGAACCAACAAAAAAATTAATGTAATCAACTTTAACCCCTAAATAAAACACATTACATGCCCATTAAAATTTTCAACTATGCCCATCAATATTCTCTCCTTTTTTTTTCCATCTAATCAATCTGTACAAGGCTATCAAAGAATCACTTAAATCACCTTGTCAACCAAAAAAAAAAGTGTAAAAGAATGATCAATCAAATGAAATAATTAGAATAACCAAAAGGATTAGTACTAGTAGAAAAACCCAAATTAAGATGATGATTAACTCTCACTTTGCTCCTGTGCTTGTACAAATCATATGGCTCCCAAAGATAATCCAACGGACATGGTCTTTTCTCATCAAGTCTAACCCATGGTTTTCCTTTTCCACTCCAATGTAACAAACTTACTGGGCCTGGATGTAATGACCTACATGAGCCCATCACATTATCACCGCCGAGCCCATGTTGATTCCACCGGTGATTAATGGGCTCCACGAGCCCACCAAATACCAGCAAAAACGGCGGCAATGAGCCCAATTCGTATATCCTCTTCTGTCTCTGTAACTCCATCCACCTCTCTATTTTCTGTCTGTAATTTCCTTCTCTCCATTTCTTCAAGTCCATTACCATTACACCCGTGTTGAAGTAACACGGGTTTCTTGACCCGAATACCTGGGGTAATACCGGGTCGGACCAGAATGTATCGGTGAAGTATATCGTGAAATTCGCGTGGCAATATTCAGGTGCTCCGATGATTCGGGACCCGGTAAGGTTCACCTTCCACAGCTTCTGAATATCGTCGACGAGTACTACGTCGGAGTCTAAGTAAATGACACGTGTCACACATGGGTCGAGCATATCGCCCAAATAGTTTCGGGCGTAGTTTAACGGGTTTTCGAGAGCTTGTCGGATCGAAGATGAGATGAGATTTAGAACTGTGTCTTCTCTGAAAATGTAGACTTTGAAGTTGAGGGAAGGGAAAATGGATCGGACAAGCTGAGTCAACACGCGCGGGCTCATCGCGTCGAACTCAGCGGCGATGAAGTGGAAGAAGACGTGTTCTGGGCAAGACGCGTGGCGGAGGACTGAGTGAACAGCCGCCATGGATCCACGGAGGTACTCGGAATCCAACGTCATCGCCACGTGGACTAATGAGGGATCACAAGATGATAACGTTTTACCCTCCGCCGTTGCCGGACATCCAACGCCGTTTCTGTACTCCGGCGCCTCCGCAAATCTTCTCTCCTCAGGAAAACTACGAATCCCATAACACCGCGAAAACGATAGAGCTAACAGAAAACAAACCACTGTAATATCAAAAAACCCAAAACGACCCATTTTCATCTGGGTTTCTGGGTTTTTTTCTTTGTTGAGAAAATATGGTTAACGTTCTCAAGTATTTTCTCTCCCTATATATTAATGTGACATTATTGATACAGCATTATGGTGAAGGAAAGAATAGAAGGGAAGGGAGAGTTCTGGAAAAGGAAAGGCCAAAGAATGGTCAATAAATTATCATATATATACATATTGAACATCCAGATTCGTTCAACAATGGTAAATTCGAACAAAAAGACTGTATTCAGTGATTATTACTCAAAAAATCACTTTTAGTTTTATTACCATAAATAGAGAGAGAAAAATATGGGATTTTTTTATTGCTCTTTTTCGCTGTCATTATCTATGATTTCTGGATGGCATGGGGTTAGCTTGGTTTTATATAAAAACTGCAAGCTCAATGCTACTGTTTACACGCGCGGTTTAGGGTGCGCGTGTGATTCAGTTGAATGAGTGTATAATCTAAAGGTGATTATAATGGGAAATTACGTAATACGTGGAGATTAATTTAGTAATAAAGAAAAAGAAGAAAAAAAAGTTAAAGGGTTTTCGTAGTTGGTAAGTTTTGGAATTTAATTATTGGAGTTGTTTAGTGAAATATTATATGTGGAAGTTTGTTATGAGAAAAGACATAATTTTCGGTTGGGTATAGTTAGTAGTTAGCTCTAGTGTAATTTAGCAATTACTATTTTAACATTTTTTATATCTATTCTACCCAATGTCACGTATTTATCTTTTTGGCATATCTATTATTTACCTCCAAATTAGATAAGCTGGGGGATGAAATGGCTCTGTTTGGAAAGATTATTTCACGTGCAGGTTTAATTTAATTGAATTAATATTTAATTATTTGGTTCACATCCTAATTATGCGAAAATTATGTATTTGCAACAAATTATACTGGTATTACTCAAACGTAGAGTCTCGGACCTAGTATTTTCTCTCTCTAGCTTTCTTTATATATCAGTACTTTATTTTGCTTTAACAACTTGTTTGAATGTTACGATTCATAATATACCATATTATATTATATTGTATTGTATTGTATTATTTGATGAATATAGTATTTTGATGAGTTTATTTGCCGTTGTTTTATGATATCATGAGCCAGCAATATAAAGAATAAATTTGCAATATTATAAAGAAACTATAATACAGGATAAATTTGTTATATAAAAAGGTAGGGTGAATGATAAAAAAAATTAATAATGGGTGAGATGAGAGAAAAAGAAAAAATAATGACGCAACCATACCAAATTGATCATTATATAAAGTTATATATGTCGTCGTTACTTAACAATAGATTTAACGATACGATACAATAAAATTTAAATAACAATCAAAACAAATATTATATTTAAAGTAATAATACGATAATATACAATAGATAACTACCGTCCAAACAAGCTGTAAGTAGCCCTTTTTTAGAGTTCCATAATTCTTAATGTAACTTGATATATGTTTACTTGTGTAATCGTACTTGTAAGATTTTAATTTAACTAGTCAATTTTTTTAATTTATTGCCATGTTTTCAATTTGTTTATTGGTTTAATTATTTAAAATGATTAATTATAACTATTTATAACAAGACAAATCATGATAAACATTAGCACAGTTTACATAAACATAATTCTAGTTTCAAATGTTTAAAGCTACGAGTAAATAAGAGAATATTCTTATAAATGCAAAAAGTTAATTAAGTTACTGTTACGTTTCCTTCTTTGTGCATTTCGAGTTAAAGATCCTTGACTTTACCTAATTGAATTTTGGATGCCATAAATCATTACGTGGAAATCACGTCTTGGTTTAAATTTATGGTTTTCGACGTCATTGTAATTATTTTGCAGAAAGAAAAGAGAAAAAGCAATCTTATACCTTAAACGTGTCATAATATTCTAAGTTTTTAATAAAATTAAAGCTTATATTTGAATTATTTAAATTTGATCAAGCTAACGACTAATATGTATGCTTGAACAATTCAAAATTGACAAGGAAATTTAACAGAATATTTTCGATTACAAAAGTCGTTTTACATTAAATGAGAATTAAAATTAAAAGAATGTTGCTCACACCGAACATTTCTATGATGATTAATTGATTTTCTAATCAGATTGATCGTTCAGAGCACCATTTGACTTAAACATTTGATATTTTGATAAATGTTGGTAAATACTTTATTGAATTAAGAATCAATATTTTTCACTTTTTTCTAGTGACTTAAATCCCAACAATCATAAAGGCAAGTTATAGGAGGCAACTTCTTAATAGTCAACATCTCTCATCGTCATGAATGAAAAATAATTAAGAAGCTATTAATACAAATTAATAGTGTGAAAATTTGTTAGCTTGTAATATTACTCCCTTCGATCCAAAATGAGTGAATTTTTTAGTATATTTCTTGTGTTTTAAAATAAATAATTTTTTCAGATTTCAAGAATGAATTAATTATTTTTTTCTATATTATCTTTGGAGTAAATAGTTGATTATGTGTTATGAGTGTTTATGTGAGATAGTAAAAATTATTATGGTCAATTTCATTGTAAATTAATGCTAAAAGATGAATTTCTTAATTTATATAAAAACATCCTAAAAATCACTATTTTGGACCGGGGAGTATTCATCTTCATGTATGTCTAAGGTAATTTATTGTTTTTTGATATTGTGCCATCTTTCATGAATTACTGTATTTCTCATTGTTGGACTCAGTTCACCGTTTTGAGTTAAGTTCGTATGATTTTTTCTAAAAAACTTCACACTACTAAAAAATTCCTGACCTATATATTATATTTAACTTTTTAAATTCAGTTACTAATGTGCGATTTTGTTCGAATGTTGTATTGGGAATCTATGTTATTATTATTTTGATATATTAATATTTGAATAGTGTGATGTTACATTTTCAGTATACCTTAAGTTAATGTGAAATGTTGCTATTTTATTTTTAAAATTATCATATCAAACTTACACTAAAAAATGTGTAGTTATAAATCAACTTAATATGATTGTACAAGGAAATTATACAATATTAATGCAAAGCTTGAAACCCTAGAGCACAGGGTTTTAGCCTTTTAGGTAAATTATTCACATTTGATGTGTACACCAAAATTAAATAATTTAACCATAATAATTTGAATTAAAGCACGAATATATTTTATATATTTATTGAGCTGAAAATACATTTTTATGGGAAAGGAATATGCCTAACTTTGAAGAGGCCAACTGGGTGACAGCTGGGGAGAATGGGAATATAAGTGAGTTGTGATTGATGTGACGCCTCATATAATTTTTGGAGTATAAAGTTTTTCTTCTTTTTATTTTATGTTAAATTTGGTAGTACCATTTTTAAAATATTGCTTCCCGATTCACTTTTACTTATTTATTATGCTAAAAATAAATTTTTATTTTTAGTTGTTCATTATATTAAATAAAGAGAAAGGTAATTTTTTTTCCTACTTATCATTAACGACTGATTCTCCAAATTATTTCCTAATACTTTTGAAAATGCTATAATTATTATGAGTAAAACCGAAAAATATAAATATTTTATTTATTATTTTTTAAGAGACATGAAAAGCTCAAAGTACTAAAAATGAACTGATGAAGTATATGAGGTAAGAGATGGGCATTTGGATGGTAGTGTTTTGATCACAATATCTAAGTTTCCGTTTGGCCATAAAATTGAGAGTTCTTTTTCAAGTATTTTTGTTTATATATTATAACCATTTTGAAAAGAAAAAAAACAGCTATAAAGTAGTTTTGAAGTTTTTAAAATTGTCTGCTTAAAAAAAATTTAAATTCTTTTCTAGCGAATTGTATGTCCAAACACAATTTCAACTTTTAAAATTATTTTTCTTCTAATCTTCAAAAATTGTCTTTTTAAATTTCAGTTAATTCTATGTCCAAACACTAACCAAGTATATTAAAAATTACTACGACCTTAAATTTATTTTATTTGAACCCGATTGATTGAGTGTACGTAGTTAACAAAAAAAAAGTTGAGACTTTAGGAATTTGTGTCTTAATATGTCATGATACTTGTAAAATAATAAAATTATATCATTAATAATAAAATGATATGTTAAAATTTAAAATTAAAATAACATAACTAAATGAGTGCTACTTATGAGTTGGACCAAAATTTGTATATGTAACACATTAACATATATTGGGTAAAATTATTCAAACCCCCCATGACACATTAGGCACACCTGATGTTGTCGATATGTTTTGTTATGTGGATCCTTTTTATTTATTTTTCTATTAAATGAGACATGCTAACCGCTAAATCTAATTGACTCCCTCTGTCTTTATATTTTTCTTTTTAGAGTTTTCTTTTCCTATCTATATTGAAAATTTAAAACTATCAAAGGATGTGGTACACTGGATGGGACTGCACTTTCCTTAACCAGAGGTCTCGGGTTCGAGTTCTGGATATGGAAAAATCCTTGGTAGGGAACGCTTCCCCCCGTAATGGGCCCTATGCGGCGCGAATCCGGATATAGTCGATCTCCAATATGGATACTAGACACCAGGTGGGAAACCAAAAAAAACTTAAAAGCATTAGGCCTTAGGTCAACAAAAGCTGTAATGAACGAATATTATATTGTCTTCAACAGGCAGAAAATTTCACTGCACGATTATGTATATTAAACAATAGTTGGAATTACAGTGAAGGTATATAGTTTTTAAATAAGTTGCTTCAGATTCTGGGTACCAACTTGTTATTAGATATATAAATATATAATAACCACTACTTTTTACAAGATTTGTTATGTTCAAGACATCGTTTGACGAACATTTAACTAATCATAGTAAACAACATGGTGCACATGAATTAACTTCACTCTTCCGAAATTTGCCAACTCTCTGCAGTTGTTATTGGCTGCACGTATTAGTTCCAATCCAACCCCCCTCCCTCCCCCACCCCCACCAACAAATCAACTCTTGAGCCGAATCTGCTATGCAATTATGGTATGTATGGATAATTGATTGATTGTGAACTCAATTATTATTGTATATTAAATTATATATTTTTATAGAATGCGTAAAATTCAAATCATATTTTACCTCCTCCAAACTCTCTAAAAGAACAGAATAAAAGGACACTCGTGTCTTTTTCTTTTTTAGTAGTGTGTTTTTTCCTGAATGACAACTTTGGTATGTACAAGATTACAAGCAAATAGTATAGAGACTTTATCAGTTCTTTCTATTAAATTGTCAACTTCTTGTAAATTTTGTTGCTTGCTTGATATATCCCCGTTGTTTTTGCGTAACTCGACCTTTTCTTTTCTTGCTATGATTCCTAATGGTTTATTGATCGTAAATTGATGTTTAGCTATAATTTCATCGTTTTGAGCATTTTTTTTATCTTGTATTTTTTATGTTTTAATGATAAATTACACTTTATTTACGCGTAACAGAGCCTATTTTATGTGTAGGTGAATTGAAGATGAAAGTAGAGCAAAAAGGATACTTAAACATTGAAAGCGTGCTCCACAGCAGTGTAAAGGAGAAAGTTGGCGACGCCAAGCCTTAAGCTAGCTTTATTCCTAGCGAGGCCAGGCAAATGCCAACTTAACCAATCTTAGACCTGGCGAGGCTAGGCAAATGCCAACACCACCAGACGTTATGCCCGGTGATGCCAGGCCTGGGGCGAGATCCATTTCGAGTTTTGAAGAATTATTTTGTCTCCTGGTTTGATTATGAATTGACCTACATGTTTAGGTCTTACCTACACGTTTAAATAGACCTAAAACGTCACTTTAAGAAGATATTGGATGAAGAGACAGACTTTAGACCTAGGGAGAGAACGAAGCCGCCGTGAAGATCGGGGATTCGATCTAAGGAGGCAATAACACACTAGGAGCAAGACGGAGAATTATTCTAAGAGTTTTTCACTTCCACCTTCCTATTTCTATCATTGGTTATGAATTCTAGTATTGAAATTATGCAAACTATTATGAATAGCTAATTATTTATTATCTAGGGTTTTGATGGAACCTATTGAAAGATAATTTTCCTGTTACGTTAATATAGTTTTGCCGTAGTATTTTCTCTATTTGTTCAACTACGTTATTATTGTAGTTAGTTGAAAAGCTCTTAGTTGATTTTGCCTATTTAGTGTGTATTACTTGGGAGAGGGTGCATATTTTGGTAGTTGTTGAACAACATTACTCCTAACATATATGAGGGATCAATAGAGAGGGTTTAAATGTAGGATTAAGGATAACAAAACCTTTATGCAATCCGTGTGAGTCGTACTTAACGCCACCTAGTGTAATTCGGAAAAATATGTCTAGTAAATTGTGGTAGTTACTCGGGAGAGAATTACAACACTCAGAGCGCTCATGATCGGTAGATAAGACTTTGGCAAATTTATCGAAAACGTAGCAGAAAGGATTCCGACAATAGAAGAAATCATAACTCTAGACCTCCGTGATATTGTCTCCAATCCCTGTCCTTGTATATTGATGGTTTTACTGCTTTCTAATATTTGTTAGTTAATTAGATAAAAATAAACATTATAGTCTTTATAAGTAGGAGATTATTTTGACTGTGTTTCTTAGCGATATGAACAACTACAGCTAAGCCTTAGTTCTCTGTGGGATCCGACTCCGGACATATGAAACCGGATTATATTGCAACGACCCCTTAGTCCTTTTTATAAGGTATAGTTGGGCATGATCAAATTTTGGTGTCGTTGCGGGGGAACTAACATGTAGCTATAGGTGTACATATTTCTAGGTTGCATGTTTGAACTTTTATTTTTGTTTTCTTGTATTTGATTATTTTTTATTTTTAAAAAAGTTATTTTTGTTTTGAGAGACATGGCTTCTTGGAATTATGAGAGTTTTGATGTTGGTAATTCTACTTTTGATCCTCCTTATGCATATAGTAGAGGAAATCATCCATGGTAAAATTATCAAAATATTTTTAAAAATGAGTTATGTGCACTAACTCAGTCTTATGTGTGGAATATATGTGATATGTAGTGGTCAAGATGGTAACTTTCATGGTTGTGCTTATATTTCTTATTTTTCCCCAACCCCTTACTATGATGGTTTTACTTTTTTCTTGTGAAGTTAATAGGAACAAAAAATCCAGGGAAGCTGATCTGAAGTAGATCAAAGATATGTTTGAATTGACCAAGGATATGTTTAAAGTGGCTTGGGGAACAAAATAGTAAAAGACAGTTGCAGATAGAAAGGCAAGAGGAAACTATTCACAATTTGAAAATTCAAGTGAGTCAACTGGTTGAAATTGTTAATGCTCAACATGCCAATATTACTAATAGTATCCAAGAAGAGCGTGAATTAGATATAGAAATTGAGGTGCTGATGGAGAAGGCTGGAGTAGAACACCAACAATCAATCGAACTAGATTTTCAGGATGTCGATGTTGTAGAAGAGATACTAGAGTCAACCAAGGATATTGAGGATACATACGTAGTTGGCTCTAGTATCATTGGTGATGAGGATGTTGATATTCTCAATGTTCGTGAAGTGAGCGCATTGGTCCATACTCCAAATATTTTTCCACATTATGTTTGGATGATAATACAGAAATAGAGCCATCCGAGCCACTTGAGGAGTCAAGAAATGAGGAACAAGCTGCCTACATTCTGGAATTCTTCTTGCTAGAAAGTCAGGAATATACATCTCATCTAAAGGCCAAGAAGTGCAGAATATTATTTTTTTTTTGTTGGGCCAGTCATATTTGTTCCATCACCTCAGGAGCATGATCATATAGCAGAATCAAAACTTGGGTCCAAATTTATAAGTTCAAAGTGGAGGCAGAAAGTGATTCGCGTCGTGCCGCGACGTTAAATCAAGCGCTTGTTGGGAGGCAACTCGACTTTACTGCTTTCTTTTATTTGTTTATGTTTATTATTGTTTTAATTCTAGTATCATTTTTGCAGTGCCAATTTTTTATTTTCTAGGAGAATAGAAAGCAAAGTTATTGGAAGGATACAACGACAAACCAGATGTTAGAACTAAGTATGAGGTACCCGCACGAAGGATAATGTTTGGGAGAAGTCTGAGTGCCCCATGAGATGCTAGTGCTTTGGCCTTTGGTCTACCAGGGAGTTTCAGTTACCCTTTCATTAGTTATGGTGTGCATTGGAGGTATATGCACATTTTAACTGTGGAGTGAGGGGATTGTATGAGTGACTTTCTATACTATTTTTAGTTGTGTTAGTTTAATTGAATAATGCTTTTATTTTAAAAGTGAATTGTTCCCGACGATGGATCTATTAGATAATTTTTTGAGGGATTTAAGTCTAAAAAAAAGATATTCTTTGTAGGTATTGTAGTAATTTTCCTTTGGTTTTTCTTTGTATCGCGGTTCTTTTGCAAGGGTTTTGTTTGAACCGGATAGTACTTTTTTCTTTTATATTTCTTATTATTTTTAAAGTAGATTAGAATTTAGGAAATAATGGAGGAAGAAAGATGAGATTCCTAGGCGCCTTGACTTGTTTGATAGTAGCATATTTAGGCTTTAGCATGCGTAGTATCTTCCCTGTGTGCTAAAAGTTCTTATGACTTGGTTATTTGGATAGCATATCTTGTGACGCCTACGTCTCATTTTCTTGATTTATGTTCACTTTGTGCTTAATGCTTAATATCTTATGGTTATGTGAATACTTGCATTAGTTTGAGAATCGGAATGAGACCGTCCTTACTGAATCATGTGTCACGTGTGGTGAGTTTTTATGTAGTTCATGTATTGTACTTGTGTCTAGAACTTTTTCGGTATGTGAGTTGAAGCAAAATTTTAGGTGAAGCTCGGTATGAAAAAGGATTTTAAGCTTCCTTTGATGTCTTTTCGAGCGTTATCGCTATCACAAATAAAATTTGTCCCTAGCTAACTCTTTTGAGCCTTAGACGTTTATTTGGCACCCACATTACAAGCCTATACCTTTTTTGTTCTTAATTGATATTTTTTATCCGTTTATCTCTTAAAGAACGTTAATTGTGAAATGAGCACTAAAAGAAGTAAGAAGGGGCTAAGTGTGGGGTGACTTTTGAATGAAACCATTGAAAGTAAGAAAGGTGCACTTGTTCTTTAAAGTAATACATCATTAGCGAAAACTGCAAAGGGGAAAAAAGAAAGAAAGAAAATTAGAGATTAATATATTGTTGTCTTATTCTTGCTAGTGGGTATGAATTAAAGTATTGCTTAAAGAAGAATGGCATGTTGTTAGGGATGATTTTGTTTGTGAGATTGAAGGGGATTGAGGAATTTGCGCATGATGATTATTAAGTGATGTGTAAAGTTCTTGAGGGAGAACCACTATTCCTAAATATATCCTACCTGTTTCTTAGACCACATTACAACCTTAAAAAAGTCTTAATTAATTTTTGATCGAGTGAGCTTATATTAGTAGAGATTTATATTATGGGCAAGCCTATGGTACCAATTGCACGCATGTGATTTCTTTTTTGAGAGTGAGTGATATTCTTTGATACATATGAGTCATTAAAATATATTTCAGCATTTGATTTGAATATGTGGATTCAACTTACTCTCTTATTCTTGTGGTGAGGACATATGGTTTCACGAGGGACAGGTAACGTTATTAGACTTCTCTTTATGATGTTGGGTGTTCAAGACATGAGTGCATTGTGATATTGAATTGGTTTTTGAGGCTAGGATTGTTAGGAGCGTGTTGTCTTTGTTGTGAATATTCGTGAAGTATGGCATAAGAAAAGGGAAGTGTATGTAATTGCATATGCTAGAGTTTAATTGTTGATATAAACCATGATCATTGCTGTGGTGTGCCTCAAGTGTGTCAAAACAAAATGCTCAAGATTGTGTTTATGAGTGTAGTTTGACTGCTCGAGGACGAGCAACGTTTAAGTGTGGGGTATTGATGTGTGGCTATAATTACATAGTTTCGTATATTATTTGCCTTTCATTTTATATGCTTTAATGATAATTTACACTTTATTTACGCATAATGGAGTCTATTTTATGTGTAGGTAAATTGAAGATGAAAGTAGAGCAAAAGGAATGCTTAAACATTGAAAACGTACTCGAGAACAGTGAAAAGGAGAAAGCTGATGACGTCGGGCCTTAAGCAAGCTTTATACCTGGAGAGGCCAAGCAAAGGCCAGCTTAACCAGGCATTAGACCTGGTGAGTCCAGGCAAAGGCTAGCTTAACCTGGCGTTAGACCCGGCGAGGCCAGGCAAAGGCCAGCTCCACCAGGCGTTATGCCTGACGACGCTAGTCCTAGGGCGAGCTCCGAATTTTGAAGATTTATTTTGTCTTCTGATTTGACTATGACTTGATCTACATGTTTAGGTCTTTTCCTACATATATAAATAGACCTAACAATGCCACTTTGAGAGGAGATTGGACGGAGAGACAGACTTTAGACCTAGGGAGAGCACGCAACTGCCGTGAAGACGAGGGATTCGACCTAAGGAGGCAAGAACACACTAGGAGCAAGGCAGAGAATTATTCTACGGGTTTTTCACTTCATTCTTCCTATTTTCATTATTGATTATGAATTATATTATAATTATGTATACTATTATGAATAACTAATTTGTTATTTAGGATTTTAATGGAGCTTATTGGAGGATGATTTTCCTGTTACATTAATAAAGTTTTGCCGTAGTATTTTCTCTATTTGTTCAACTACGTTATTATTGTGGTTGGTTGAAGAGCTTTCAATCGACTGTGCCTATTTAGTGTGTATTACTTGGGAGATAGTGCATATTTACGTAGTTGTTGAACAACATCACTCCTAACGTATATGAGAGATCAGTACGGAGGGTTTAAATTAGGTGGGATTAAGCATAAGGAAACTTTGGTGTGATCCGAGTGAGTCGTACTTATGCCAGCTAGCGTAATTCAGGAGAATATGTCTAGTAAATTATGATAGTTACTCGGGAGAGAATTAAAACATTTAGAGTACTCATGATCGGTAGAGAAGACTTAGGCAAATTTATAGAAAACGTAGCAGAAAGGATTCCGACAATAGGAGAAATCATAACTCTAGACCTCCGTAATCTTGTCTCCAATCCTTATCTTTGTTAATTGATAGTTTTATTGCTTTCTAGTATTTGTTAATTAATTAGATAAAAATAAACATTATAATCTTTATAATTAGGAAATTGTTTGGACTTGCGTTTCTTAGCGACATTGAACAACTGTAACTAAGCCTTAGTTTTTTGTGGGATTCGACTCCGGACTTTTAAACTAGATTATATTTATAACGACCGCAAAATCTTTTTTATAGGGCATAGTTGAGCGTGATCATAAATGCATGCATCCATAAACTAGATAATTCTTGCCTTCGTTAATCAATCTAAAAAGGCGAAATACATAAGCATCCCCTTTAAGTTGTCCACAACGGTCAGTTGAACACCTCTACTGAGACTATTTCCAGTTAACCACTTCAAATGGCTGTTAAATGTATCTCGTGAACACCCGAGTCTGACAGACTATATGTGTAAGTTGCACTCGCTAGTGACATATCAAATGAACCAATTAAAGAATGACATGTGTAATTTATAATAATATATTTGAAAAATAAACTAAACACATTAGAAAATCTTTTTATTATTAACCAACCCCAAACCCCTCTTCATCTTCTTCCTTCTTACTCCCCCTCTCGCCACCCTCCCCCCACCCACCCACACGACATATCCTACTAAACTCATATCTTCTTCCTTTTCTCATTTCCAAATAAAAGAATCTATGTTTAATACTCCATTGTAGTAATACTCTAATTAAGTTTAATCAAAGTTTTGTATTGTAACTTCATTTTATTGAAAAGATAAAATCTAACTTGTTAAAAAAAAAAAAAATTGGCCTCCATTGAAGGAGCTTCAAGCTTGATTTTTTTTTAAAGAATCAAATCAATTACAATATAAATAATACAAAAAGCCACAAGCTTTTAATGCCTCAGTACAACAAACAGAGAGAGGAACATAGAAGTTCCAACCACAACACCATAAATAGACAAAGAGAATCCCGCTCCGGCGTCGGGTGACTGAGCCGCTGCAAGACTAGGCTCCTGCGCTGCGACAATAACGGTGGAGAGAATAGCGATGAGCATGAAAACTATGACAATGCTAACCGAAGCCATTGACGAACAAGAATTAACTGAGTAATTAATCCGCAAAAGGAGAAAATTGGGATTTGAATATTTGATGGTGGTCAAGCTTGAATTAAAAAGAAGAAAAAAGATCTGGGGTGGTGTAATAGTGGGGTCCACTTTGATTTTAGCACAAAAAAAAAAGCTTAATTTTAAAGATTTCACACGCTTAGATGTAAGTGTAAAACATAAAATTTGTCATGTTAGCGTAAGGGGTTTAAGAGAATATACTTATACCAAGCAGAGGTGTCTATCTGATCACATAACAAGTTAAGGTGTTCAAATGATCGTTGTAAACAACTTAAAGGGAGCTATTTATGTATTTCGCCATCTAAAAACTGTGAAATATGTCCTGATAGCAAAGGTGAAGTTCAGTGGCAACCGGCGGCACAACTTAGGGGACAAATTAATGGGTTTAGCCAAGTAATATATGGAGTATAAGATAGAAAAGTTCTAGCTTGAGAAATCCTAACTAAGAAAAAATGATTTTCAAAATAGTTGGGATGAAATAATTCAAAATGTCTCCACAAATAAATAGTGACATATATCATTATACATCTGTACTTTCAGAAAGTTTTGAGTTTTTTCCGGTAACACAGCCTCAATAAACTTGAAATTTTCATACTACGTACTTTTTTATTGTGAAGGAATATATAACATCCAATTCATAACAATGAATAATGTACTACGTCTTTATAGACTATTGTGGTACATGTAACGTAATGTAAATTTGAAGTAAAATATCTTACCACCTCCCTAAATTTGACATAGATTATTAGTTATAATGTTAAATTATTCGTGGTCTTGATGATCCCTCTCTACTTAATTTTTTGAGAATCATTATTTCTCTAGACACTAATATGGCAAGAAGTATGGGTGCACTCGCCTGCCACGTGAATTTTTCTGTATATATGGCATTTTTTAAAAAAATAAAATATATTTTTACCTTTATAAGTATGTAACTTTTTAGATAAAAAATTTTCGAATACAATTTATAATAAAACTTGGATAGAACTACATTATTTATGCTAAATTTTTTTATTTTGCTAAAATAATAAAGTTTTAGTTAATCTTTTTTTTGAATTTGACCCAAAAATAAAGATTTATACAATTGAAACATATCTTGGAATTAATTATTTTGGCTATCATTTTTTATATAGCTCTAAATTATGGTGCACAAAAATATATTTTTTGTAGATTTTACTTGAAAAAGTAAAAATGCACAATTGAAATAAATAGTCATTACATAAATAAAAAAAAAGTATACAAATGCAAGAAATAACTTATTATTTCTAGCATACTTATTGCTCTAAGAATGTATCCATAGAGTAAGTTATTTCTTGCAACTGTACATTTTATTTATTTGATCTTTTGACTTAATGCTTATTTACTTTTAACTGTGTATTTTACTTGTTTCAGGTAAAAGCTATAAGGAAATATATATTTTTAGAGCACCATAATTTAGAGCTATATAAAAAATTTATAGCCAAAATAATTAATTTCAAACTATGTATTTTTATAATTTTTAGATGCCTTGATTATTTATTTCAACTGTATAAATCTTTATTTTGAGGTCACATAAAAAAGATTAATTAAAATTTTATTATTTTTAGCTAAATAAAAATGTTAGCATAAATAATGTAGTTCTATCCAAGTTTTATTATAATTGTATTCGAAAAAAATTATCTAAAAAAGTAATATACTTATAACGGTAAAATATATTTTATTATTTCAAAAAGATGCCATATTTACATAAAAATTCACGTGGCAGGCAAATGTACCACACTTTTTGTCACATCAGCATCCAGGGGGTAATAACTCTTTAAAGGTCAATTTAAGGGGGATAATTATGACTACGAATAGTTTAAGACTGTAACTAATAATTCATGTCAAATTTAGAGGGTGGTAAGGTATTTGCCAATTTAAAACACCGACAAGGATTTCTTCTATTGTAAATTTAAACTCATACATGAAACGTAATATAGCTATCGTGGTACATTCTTCTTTCCCTTCCCGTTACATGATTTGAAGTACACACGATGATATGAACTTGAACACACACTCAAGATTGTGAGTTTGAATTTATTAAATATTTCCACTGAATTTAAAAATAAGTTCAGTCTCAAAAATTTAAGGTAATGCGTAAGGTGGTCATCACCGAGGGGAGCTACCATACCAATTGCAGGTTTTAGCCGTAGTAGCTTTAGCTTAAATTATATATTTATGTTAAAAAAAACAACTTGATATGTATAAATAATTCTTTCAAATCCAATAAGCTTCCTTTTTAAAAATTTAAAACTTATAAACATAAAATCTTAACTCAGCCGATAATCATAAGCCTTTATAAACTATAGAGTATATAACTTCGATGCATTAGATATAACATATATAGATACACATAAAAAAGGAAAAGAATTGGCCGGTGAGATGAGTTGGGGGTTTGGAGAGGAGTAGTTGTGATTGAATAGATTGCATTAGTATAATATACTTGGTCAGTTGTAGTATAGTGAGTGAGGAAGGTGGCAGTGCATTGGATTCTCTGAACAAATGTAAATGGGACATTGGCCTTTCAAAACTCTAAAAACCACAGCTGTGAAAAAACACTCCTATATCCCAATATCCATTGTCAAAAGCCAGTACAGGTTTTGAATAAAATGATAAAAAATGCTGATGTTTTAAATTGAAGGAAATACTGAGTTATTTGTTGGTGGATGTCATACCTGTCAGAGTTCAGACGGTGTTGTTTGGCTGCATCCTTTTACAGCATATTAATATGCTGCCACGAGGAGAATAAATATTGAAATACTTAAAGAAAAAGTGAGAGGAAGTGAGTTGGGAAAAGAGCTCTCCATACTCTCTATCCATAGCCAGTCCCTAGCATTCAGCTAATTTGTTTGTCAGCTAATCCCATATTCGTACTTTTAAAACCTGTCCATATCGTATTTGAGCGATAAAGATGTAAGCTGACGGTGTTTTAACAGCCCTGGTTTGAAATGAATATTTCTAGTTTAAGAAACTAAATTACTTGGTTCATTATGAATTCACGAGGATTTTTAGAAAACAACATAGCATCTACTATTTCTTTGTAATAATGGATTAGCTTAATATAGAATGCCTTTTAAAAAAATTCAGCTGTACCTATATAATACAAAGGCGGATCCAAGATTTACGCCTTATGGGGAAACGAGGACTAGAGCCACTGCATGTTGCTCAATCCTGTTATCAACCAAAACGCTATGCATCAAGTTCAGCCCCTTTGAGACTCAGACTGCGCATCAGCCTATAAGCTGGTGAATCCGATGAATCCTAAGTTTGGCGAAAGCAGTACAGACTTGACGTCTCAACACACTCTACTAAAAGCACAACAAACCAATATAATCCCATGTGGGGATAGAGTGTACGTCAACCATACCCCTACACTGGAATAGAGGGGCTGTTTTCAAATCTGTACTAAAGCACAATCTTGAAATTATGAACTCCAGTTTGAGATAAATTAGGCAAATAGGCTTGACGGAGTATAGGAAAAATGCATACACCATCCCAAACAAGCATACCTGCACCTGCTGCTTTTAATATAAACCACTAAATAGAGTCTGCAAAGTAAAGCATCCTTGTATGTAAACGGAAGAGACATATCAACTCATCATTGTCGATATTGAGAGAATTATAGAACTCTTTTCCTCTTGCTTCCTTTATCTCCTTACCTATCAATTTGCCTGTTCAGAACCATTATACAGTAGTAGTTCAATGGTACCATACCCTGCCAATGTGAAGCTCTACCGACTACCAAGATAGGACAACTGCACAATAAGGCTAATATCTCTCGACTCAAATAAGATGATCTAAGGAACAATGACGCAAAATGATGGTTGGAATGTCGAAGAGTAAAAACAGGTCAAGCTAGAAAAAAACTCAAGCTGAAAACACCATCCAACGGCGATATACTCAAATTTATTACCATCTAAGATGGAACGTGTAGAAAATATACACCAGCCAAATGCTTACAGTTAGAGAAAGAAAACATTAACAAAGAAGAGCAAGTTCCTACATTTAAGATAACCCATTTCAATTACTATGCATGATGAAGCCCAATGATTTTACCATCACAATTATTTGCTGTAATTATAGCTTTATCTCTTGTGCATATGAGAAGGCGATCAAAAAATATGCAAACACAGCCCTCATGGAAGTGTAGCTCTGACTTCTTTCCTATCTGCTCCACAGGCCTGAAAAGAACAAACGTCAATAAGTTGACGGCATCAAAACATTCTAAACCTAGTGTAATTCACCAGAAAAGAATTGCTCCTTAACAAGACATTCACTTTGTAAGTTGTTCTTCCATTCACTATTTGAATAGTTATACTGTTTCAAGTTACATTGGAGTATATAATGTACTTCAACAACTCCCTATAAAATCTGAACTGACAAGAACCATGTTACCTCTCTGAAGATTAGTTAACTACTCATTGCCACATTTCAATTTCCAGGCTCATATCCTAAAGCTATCATATTAGTACTTCCAGTTCATTTAAGGCAATAAAGCAAACATCACAAAAGAAATCACTCCAGGGCTCGTTCAACACATGCTACTGCAATCACAAAGGTTAAGGAGCTACAGAACACTGAACCAACATCTTAGATTGACCTAAAAAAAGCATAGTGGAGAGGTACCAACTGCTACATTCAATGGTCAGATTAGAGCATCAAACCCTATATTGTTCCTTGTTTTGGGGAATTTAGGGTTGAATAGTCCCCTCAACATTCAATGGTCAGATTAGACCATCAAACCTGTCAACTTAGTTTCATCAAGAAAAACCCTAGAGAACCTTTTCCTCTGTGTGAATCGATAATATATCATTCCAATTCAACTTAAATATAAAGGCCACGCTTAAAATAGAGAAGATTGTGTTGAACTCCCAGTTCACTGTAGCTCCTTTTGTATACAACAATAAAAGAGGCACAACGCAATGACAAATTGACAAAAGGGTACTTTATCACATGGAAACTAATGGATACCTATATGAATAAATGAATTAATCACTTGTCAAAGTACTCTCAGCAAAATACCAGCAGGGACCAGTGATTAAGAAATTATCAAGCCCCGCATGCTACTCTAGTTACAAAGTGTTATCCCTTCTCAGTATACTGTCAAATAGAAAGTAAGGCCAATAACCACTATTGGCACAAAAACTGATCCCTTTGCTGCGAAGTAAGTTTTCCTTGGTCTGGGAATTCAACAACAACAACCCAGTGTAATCTCACAACTGGGGTCTCAAAGGGTAGTGTGTATGCAGACCTTACTCCTACCTTACAAAAATTGAAAGGTTGTTTCTGGTAGACCCTCGGCTCAAGGAACGAAACTAAAGCAACAAACAATTGCAACAAGAAGATAGCAGGGTACTGAAAGAGTATAACACAGCATGTGCGAAAGCGAAACGGGAATAAGAAAATACAACATCAGAACTAGTAATACAGGCAAGCCTAGCTCAACCTCTCTATTTAACGGTCAGATAACAGCAACAAACCCATCAAATTAACTCCATAGGCCACTTTTATAAAAGTGAAGATGGTGTGAAACTGCCAGTTTTGCTATCTCCTTGTGAAAACAGTTACAATAGAGGCACAAGACAATGACAACAAAAGGAACAGGGTACTCGAGAGCAACTATGGTTATATGAATAAAAAGGTGTACATCAAATGTACACCTTGAAAAGTGCTCGAGAGCAACTATGACAAAAGAAAAGGTGTACATCACTTGTAAAAGTGCTCTTAGTAGAATAGTAGGCACAGACCATATTAAATGGAGTTTATTTCAAGGACAATCATAATATTGTTCATAAAATAATGTGCTACCTCGTTAATATTTGGAGGTTGGGGGAAAAATCAGTTGCAGATTTTCTCAGAGTGCTCATATAATGTGCTCCAATGAAAATTGTTGTTATCACTTAATTTTCTAGATGATACTGTTGCCAGTAAATAATTTAAAGGGATAAACTGATGATTAGAACAATTACGTACCTCAACTCCAAACCCTTTCACATATACATTGGTAAAGAGCTCAGAAGGGTCAGGCATGGGACTCTCCTGGAAAACAGTATAAGCAGTTACTAGTCAGCTACTATCTTTATTTATTTAAAAAAACAGCTACGGTATTTAGAACCAGTAAACAATAGAAGATAAAAGCACCACCCTCACCTTTGCTTTAGCAATGGCTTCATCTACAATTTTTCTCTTTTCTTTCTCAATATCCTGGAGAGGAACAAAAACCGACAGAACAGTTAGAGTTCCTCTCAAGATCAAGGTGACATAAAAAACATGTTTTCCCCAAGTACAAGCTTTAGAAAGTCGTCTATACCTTCAGCTCCTTCTCTGTAGCTATATCATGGGCTAATATGAGTTTCCTGATTCTTTCAATAGGATCACGTTCCTGTAAAATTAAAGATAATCTTGTTAAGCTTTTATGCGAAGCATTTGCGAGCTGACATGTATTAGATAGTCTATGGAATATATTGACCTGTCTAACACCACTAATTTCATCACGAGTTCGGTAAGTGCTTCCCGGATCAGACATAGAGTGACCATGGTACCTATAGGTGTCCATTTCAAGAATCTGAACAAAATTGAAAGAAACATCAACATATTATAATGTGCTAAAAATGAAGTAAAAGAATACTAATGTCTGAATAACAACAACAACAACGCCTCAATCTCAAACAAGTTGGGGTCAACTTAATGAATCCTCACCGACAATGTCGCTCCATTTAACTTTTCCAAAATTCACAAACTAAGTTCATAACCTAGAAAATACTCAACTAACATTTTAATATTGCATTTGGTAATCCAAGTCCTTCCATCAAGGATTCTAGGACGAAACGTCAGCATAAACCACCTGCACTGTGTTAATATGACCTATTCTACTCAAGTAAAATTTTATAAAATAGACCCAAATAGAAGAGAGAGACCATCTTTAATAAATAGTATATTTCTATTATTTAAGTCATCGTCTCAACTGCTATGCATTTTTCAGCCCATGCATCCTCCTCTTCTAATTTCAAAGGCAGAGAAATACTTGCCTGAGCAGGTTATCTTACTGAGCCGATCATAATAATTAGTCCATTACAAACAGGGTCTTTACTCTAATGGATGTAACACAAGTGTCTAGAGAGATCATACAAATAATCGGTGTTGACCACAGCAAAGTTCATGATCCCTATATGAGGCAATGAATTCATGAATAACCTACTTGCCTTTTTCCTTTTAAATACTTCTTTTTTCTTTTTACTATGGAGGACAAGATAGTGGGATGTCGTTGTGACCAATAACTCCAGTAACTCAAAGGCGAACTAAGTTTCCCAGAAAACTGGTGCCCATCGCCTTATGTTGTGGAAAACAGGGGTTGCATCCCTGGACAGAAATGTTGCCACTCTCAATGAAATTATGCAAGATGTCAGTTTTCCTTACAGATTCTTCATGGCAGTTTTGGCCTTTCAAATTGACAGTTAGCCATGAATTCGCAACAGAATAATGTTGACTGTTGAGGTTACAACAAAACGAACACAAGGATTAAACCCAAAAGGAAAAATTATATTACTGCCACAACAACAAACTATATTGTCTTGGGCAAAAGATAATAGTAACAATTATATGCCATTTGATTTTAGCATCTCTGCTTTATTTCTTTTTCCTTTTCTTTCCTTCTGTAAATAATACTTGGTCCAACGCTTGCTAGTTCTTTTTTAAAGTTCCCATAAAATTATTAGAGTATAACCAAAAATTAATCTAGAAAAAGGCATGATAAGTGCTTACAATTGGTCCATTCTTGAGGGCATGCTCCTTAGCAAATTTGCATGCTTGTTTAACAGCAAGGGCATCCATACCATCTACCTGTTTAACATAAAAAAAAAAAAAAAAAGAGCACAAGAGTCACAAAACATCAATATTTCCTACATCACCCACTGAAACTTAACAGTGAAACTTAACAGTTGGTCCTTCTCTATCGTTGTGGCAGGAGAAAGCTCTCTCTCTCTTTTTTTTTCTTCTCCTTCCCACTTTTTTGTTAGACCTTCCCTGTAAAACTAATACAATTTTCTACATAATCTAGACTACCAGTAGAAATAGTATATAGGTAATTATAGCATTTGAACTACTGGGATCCCGGTAGAAATACTATATAGGTAATTATAGCATTTGAACCATACATCAAGCTTACAAACAACAGCGTACCTGCACAATCATCCTGGCCATGCTCATGCATTACATCCACAGCGCCACAAATAACTTATCAAAGTGAAGGATACCCTTATTCTGTCAGAAGTCAAAAGGCATCCTTCTTTTCTTTCTTTTTGATAGTCAAGACAACTCCTATACACTAGTTTTAGGGGACTTCCTTCAAAATGACACACATCATATTTAAACAGTCTACAATATTTGTGAATCTAGTTTCACTTAACTCAGTGGCCATACATCGTTCTACAGAATTTATCAACATCTTAGCCACGATAAAAATTCTCTCTGAAAAATTCCAATGGGGGATCAATATTGACAATTTTTGTTCTTTTTGAAATAGGGCTGCCCAGAAGATTATTCACTTTTGGAGTAAATAAGGTATACTCAATACTGTCACCAACCTTCTTAATGTTTGTACACTGATTGGGTAGCATTCCAAAACAACAATAATTCAACTCCCTCTTTTTCTCTTTTTGGGCAGAACCTCATTCCTTTGTATTTTCTGAACATTTAGCTCATAATGAACCACAATCATCATAGCATTTTTAAGAACACGATTTCCCTAGAAAATTCAATCTTGCAATATGAAATAGTACTTTTTATTGACTAACAATTCTTCTAAACCCAAGAAATCTATTGCTTTATCGGGTCGTTTGATAGCATATATTAGCGAAAACAATACGTGTATTAGCTTTGGGTGTTATTAATTCCTTGTTTGATTGTATTTTTTAACCTATGTATAACTAATCAGTACTATTCTTATATATAGCACGCCATGGCATTAACAATACTAGGGGTGTCAAATAGGCGGATTTGGCTGAATATGGGTGGGTCAAAAAGTAACTTGGGCTAAGATGCGCTGGATCAAGTTGTGCTAAAATTTGGATCATAGCCAACCCACCCAACTCTTACCAAGCTTTAATTAATGTGTATTATTTTCTTATTAATTATTGAATATTTAATTATTAAATAAGATTTTTTTTTGTTATGGCCATATATAACATGCCAAACAAAAAAATTATTTTTAAGATGTTTTAGCAAAGTTAATCATGATCAATTTGTGCTAAAAACCTATCCAACTTTAGATGGGAAATAAGTTGGGTCAAGATGGACGAATCCAACAAATTGACCGGCCCAATCTTGGGCAGGTTAGGCGGGTCAAATGGGTTTGGGATCAAATTGCAACTCCTAAACAATACCATAACTTATCAAAGTCAAGGATACCCTTATTCTGTCTGAAGTCAAAAGGCACCGTTCTTTTCTTTCTTTTTTTTCCCTTTTTGATAGTAAAGACATTTCCTACACTAGTTTTAGAGGACTTTGCTCAAAACAATGTTTTTGAGAGCGCAAAGCGCAAAAAAGCGACAAGGGCTCGCCTCGCTTCAAAAGTGAAGCGCAAAGCGAAGCGCACGCTTTATTGAAGTGAAGCGCAATTCTTAAGAAATATAATGTAAAATTATAAATAATCAAAAATATCAATTTAAATACTTGAAAGTAGGTACTAGGTACTACCAAATCATCCACAAACCATCCATAATATATATATAATAAACTGAAAATACATATAATATATATTATAACTAATGATATAAAGTTATAAACTGAAATATATATTTAAAAAATCACATAAACTAAAAATAATACATATATATAATTAATTTTATATGCTGAAATAAAATAATAAATGAAATACATATAATAATTAAATATATATATGCTGAAAATATAATAATAATACAATAATTAAATATATATATTCTGAAAATATAATAATAATTTTATATGTTGAAATAAAATACAATAATTAAATATATATATGCTGAAAATAAAATAATAATTTTATAATTTACATATTGAAATAAAATAATAAATGCTGAATTAAGATACAATAATTTTAATTAAGATACAATAATTAAATATATAATTATATATATGCTACACAAACGAAAAGGAAAAAGTCGACTGGTCGAGGTCGACATGGTCTGAAACAGAGAGAGAGAGAAAGAAGAAAAAAATGAAGAAGAAGATCAACTGGTCGACGGTCGAGTGGTCTGAAGAAGAAGAAGAAAGAAAAAAGAAAAAAAGAGAAGAAAATACCTGGGTTGGTGAAGAAGAAGATGGAACCCTAGTTTCCGGCGACTGAAGAAGAAGAAGAGAGACTGGTCCAGCTCTGTTTTTGACCAAATTAGGTATTTCTGAGATCAATTGTTTTTTTAATCTCAGACCCAAGTTTTTTTTTTTTAAACAAAAGACCCAGCAGCGATTTTTTAATAAAAGCGATCGATTCTGCAATTCTGTTGCCTCGTCTATTTTTTCTCTGAAGCGTGCGCTTCCCCTGTTCGCGTCGCCTTAGGCACAGAAAAGCGATACTCTATCGCATCGCGTCGCTTTGCGCTTTAAGCGACGAAGCGTGCGCTTTTCCAAACACTGGCTCAAAATGACACATCACATTTAAACTTCCTTCAATATTTGTAAGGCTAGTTTCACTTAATCCATTGGCCATACATCGTTCTCCAGAGTTTAACATCTTAGCCATGATAAAAAAATCTCTCTTCAAAATACCAGGAAATGCCTCTTTCCTTGCTTGAGAATGCATCAGAAGTGGAGTCACTTAAGAACCAGAGCACCAAAAGTCAGTGTTGCCAAAGGCGCGCTTATGCCCTAAAGCGAGGCTCAAAATATATTGAGCTCTTCGCCTTGCTTTGCGGGCGCTTCAGTGTCCCGTCAAGGCTCTAAGGCATATTTTTCCGTACTAATGAGTGTAATTAGGAAAAGGCAACTTTATTGTAATGTTTTTTCAATTTTTTGTCAAAATATTTGTTATTCATGCTTATAATTATTGGTCTTGGACTACATATACATGTTTTCACTTTTTCTCCAATTGCGCCTTCTTTCATTAAAGCCCATGTTTTATTTTCGTTTTGCGCTTAAAGCCCCAACCAACCTTAGAGTCTTTTTGCACTTTGCGCCTTTGATAACACTGTCAAAAGTAGGAAGTCATGAGCAAGGACAACATAACTTGCTATCTACATTTGTAAGATACCTTCATTCGCCATGGAAAAATTCAAACAACAACAACTACCCAATATAGTCCCACTATGTGGGGTTTGGGGAGGGTAATATGTAGACAGGCCTTACCCCCACCCGAAAGGGCACAGAGGCTGTTTGCAATCGACCCTCGGCTCAGGGAACGGAAGGGGAAACAACAACAAAAACAAAAGAGTATTAGTAACTCCAACAGAAATCGCGTAAATAGTTATCTAAATATAAGGATCATAAATAAAATGACATGCAATAGTATCAAACAGTAACTACCATAAATAACTATCATACGGGAGACACAAATCAATGCACAAATCATCTATGGATCACCTTGTCAAGCCTCACCCAGCCCGTGGAGAGAGTACGAAAAATTCTAGGAGCCCCTATCCTACAATCCTGATACTAGACCTCCAGACTTTTCTATCAAGGGTCATGTCCTCGGAAATCCGCATTCTAGCCATGTCATGCCTAATCACCTCTCCCCAATACCTCTTAGGCCTCCCTCTGCCTCGCCTCACGCCGACCACCGCCAGTCGCTCACAACTTCTCACCGGTGCGTCAGGACTTCTCCTCCGCACATACCCGAATCACCCGAGCCTCGCTTCACGCATCTTCACGTCCACCGGGGCCACCCCCACCTTCTCTCGAATAACTTCATTCTTAATCTTATCTAACCTGGTGAGCCCGCACATCCACCTGAGCATCCTCATCTCCGCAACCTTCATTCTCTGAAGGTGAGAGTTCTTCATCGGCCAGCACTCCGCCCCATACAACATAGCAGGTCTAACCACGGCTCTGTAAAATTTTTCCTCGAGTTTCTATGGCACTTTTTTGTCAACTCCTGATGCAAGCCTCCACTTTGACCACCCCGCTCCTATGCGATGAGTGACATCCCCGTCAATCTCTCCTTCCCCCTGAATCACCGACCCAAGATATCTGAAACTGTCCCTCTTGGCGATGACCTGAGATCCAATCTTCACGTCCCCGCCTACTTCGCTCGGCTTAGCGCTAAACTTGCATTCCAGGTATTTAGTCTTAGATCTGCTTATTTTGAAACCCTTAGATTCGAGGGTCTGTCTTCATACCTCTAGCCTCTCATTCACGCCGACCCTGGTCTCGTCTATCAATACTATGTCATTAGCAAATAGCATAAACCAAGGCACATCCCCTTGAATATGTCGGGTTAGAGCATCCATCACCAAGGTAAACAAGAGAGGGCTAAGCGTTGATCCTTGATGGAGCCCCATAACCACCGGTAAATGATCTGAGTCGCCTCCCACCATCATAACCCTAGTCTTAGCTCCATCGTACATGTCCTTGATTACTCTGATGTAGGCTTTCGGCACGCTCTTCGCCTCCAGGCAACTCCATTTAAAATAAAAAGTCAGAGCTCATATGAAAGCCTAGATCCTGGTATCTAATTGAAGAGATATCTTCAACTGCTTTTTGACAAGTAAAATCAATTCAAAGCTAAACAGGTTTTAGTTTATTCAAGATTTAACAAGAAATGTTTTGTTGAGTATTACTAGCACATCACTATCATCTCCCAAAATAAAAGAAAAACAAAGCAAAATCATCCAATAGCTCTCAACAAGTGTTAACAAAAAGGAGTTGCAAGTTGTGATTCACTGTACCTTCAGACCAGGAACATAATCTCCTCTTTTGTAATAAGCTGGACTCTTTGCAGCTCTCCATTCTGCTGTCCCCATTCCATCTGCAACAGAAAAGCAATCATGCGCATTTGAAGTGAACAACACATTACATACTCAACAAAAGTAGGCAATTTCTGTAGCAAATGCCAATTATAGTCAATAATTTGTAAGTCCTTAGTTATGCAAGCATACTACTCATCAGAATATTGCAGAAAAACACATACATTTACAAACGAAAAACACTTGAAGACTTGTAACATAGAGAAATGCACGACACTGAATAATGTACGCAAAAAAGTTGTTCGAAAAAGTCCACTTATCAATCAAATGTGTATCGCTACTTAAAAGAAAGGACTTTTAAAGTACTACTAAATCATCTCCTCATAAAACGAGAAGTTTAAAGTTAAATTATATTTAACATAGAAAAGATGTCATGTTTTGTGATAGGCGGAAAGGGAAAGAATGTCATATAAAAATGAGGACAGCCCGTTTGGCCATAAGAAAATTTTCACTCCTTTGGAATCAGTGTTAAGTTGAATTTTGAGATTTTTTGGAATTTAGGAAAACTCCAAAAAGTTATTTTTCAAAATTTTCACTTCAACTCACACACACAAAAAAGCAAAAACAGCTGTGTATAACTCTAATTTTCAAATATCATTTTCGCTTCTAACTCACTAACAAAAAAAGCAAAAATAGCTCCAAGGTGTATTATGTCTAAAGACAACTCTAATTTTCAAATATCATTTTCACTTATTCTTTTTTTACTTTTTCCCAGAATTTCACAATTCTAATGTCCAAACGTCCACAAAGTATGAGTTTAAGTTCTACGGATTGAGGGTGTAATTGTTTAGCAAATCTTTCAAAGGCATTAGTTGGAAATCTAGTTAAAATGGTGCATTGAGTTGAGTATCTTACAGTGATTATTCTCACAAACTAGAATAGCAGGAAGATCCCACAAAGCAGCCATATTCAAAGCCTCAAACAACTGCCCTTGATTAGCGGCACCATC
Source organism: Nicotiana noctiflora (assembly GCA_032618575.1). NCBI lineage: Eukaryota > Viridiplantae > Streptophyta > Magnoliopsida > Solanales > Solanaceae > Nicotiana > Nicotiana noctiflora. Next base: position 67,900 of record JASVEL010006613.1, on the reverse strand, counting down.
ACCATACATGGCAAAACTGACATGCTCCTCTTTCGAATACTTTTGTGCAAATGCCAATCCAATCCCCAAAGGAACTTGAGCACCAACAATACCATGACCTCCATAAAATCCACTATCCTTCTTATAAAAATGCATGGATCCTCCTTTACCTTTTGAACATCCATCTTTCCTTCCCATAAGTTCCGCAAATGACTCATATAACCCTCCGCCGCGGGCAAGGAAGATGCAATGGTCTCTATAAGCTGTAATTATACAATCCTTTTTGGTAATTGCGGCTTCCATGCCAATAGCGACGGCTTCTTGTCCGTCGTAGAGATGGCAGAATCCACGGATGAGTTTTGCTTTGTAGAGCGAATCCGCGGCGATCTCCATCCGCCGCATCTCCGCCATGTCCTTGAAAAAAGTCATGAGTTCGTTAGCGCTTGTTTCGACGGTGCGGGATGGAGGATCGATCTTGTGGCCGGTGAACGGGAGGCTGGTTTCTACCGTGAATGTGGCGGTCGAGTCCGATGATACGTGGCGCGTGGCGGACACCGCCGCCGTTAAAGGTTTTAAGAGATGATTGACGGTTCTTCGGCCTGTGGATAGCGCCATCTTCGATCTCTGTATGAGAGAATCTGGAGAGAGCGTTTAATGTGGTGAGTGGAGAAGGAAAATGAAAATTTTGTTTGAGAGCAAGAGGCATTTATTTAAATACTAGTAAGAATTAAAGGAGGATTTTTTAGAGAAAAAAAAAATAATCTGACTATTCGAATGTCCCATAAGTTGTTTTCTGTTAATTCTAGAGCAATTTTCTTTTTATCTTTTCGTTTTTTCATTTCAACTAAAATGTCCAATGTCTCATAAGTTGTTCTCTGTGGTATTCAATATTATTTTATTCCTATTATACAAATAACTTATACATTTATTAGAATAACTGAACTTCAATTTTCTCTCAATTATTAAAACATGTTGATTTTTCTCACGCAGACATACATGAATGTTATAGTAGTAGTAAGTAGGAGTTCTAACTATAGTACACAATGATGTGCTAAATAGATATTTTAATACTTTAGTATTATTCAGCCTGACAATGTTCATTCGTTTTCATGGCTATTTACAATATTAAAATTAATAAAGTGTCCTTTTTAGATTTTTTTTATATAAAAGTAAATGTAAAAAAAAATCATAAAACTAAAAATAAATTTATACATACCCATAAAACCATTATTGAAATAGGGCTGTCCGAATATTGTTGACTTTTGGAGTAAAATAGGTATACTCAGTAATGTCAATTATCCTCTTAATGTTTGTACATTGATTAGACAACTTTGGTGTGCTTAAACAACAACAATTCAACTCCCACTTCCTTTTTTTCTTTTTTCCTTTTTGTTTGGGGGAAGAGGGGGTTTCATTTCTTAGTATTTTTGGAAACACACATTTAGCCCATAATGAACCATAATTATCATAGCAATCTCATGCACTCGATTTTCTAGTGCGATTAATGTTTTAAAAGGCGGGGGCGTGAGGCGAGGTGATTTAACTCTAACGAGGTGAGGCATAAGTCCTTAAACATGATGTAAGTCCTACGGATCTTTAAATTTTATTAATTTCAAGAATTTTAAGATAGTATAAAATAAAAAATAATTTACAAAATTACATTAAAATCACAAAACTATAACAAATAATCTATTGAAAATATTTATAACTTGTAATCAACTATGAATAATACGAAAGGTAAGATATGTATCATAATATACAAATTAGTTGCAGTATTGTTATAACTCAAACATCAAAAGTAATATATTCGATGTGAAATCTTATATGTACTTAAGGAGTAAGGGATGTTGAATAAATTTCAATATTATAATTTGATATTTTCTTAAATACTTCTTTTATTTAATATGCTCTCTATGAATTTATATAAAAATATAATTCACAATTTAAATATAATTCCCTAGCATCGTTTATTTTTAAGATTCAACAAGTTATTAAAGTGACACATAATTCACCATACTATACCATGATAATAAGTATTTGTAAATAGCTACTAGCTAATAGTGAGCAATTAAATTATAAGTATATTTATTTAAAATTTACTATTATAGCAATCTTAGTGGATAACGTGTAATAATTTTTATTTTAATTATGACATAAAATACTCTCAACTTAATGATTTCTGATTAAGAAAGAAGTAATTTTGAATAGTTAACGATTTATTAAGAAAATATGAGGATTTACATGGTTAGTTATACAATTGCATAAAGTTATATTAGGCAGGTACAGTATGCCGGGCATTGGGCGTGTCCGAGCGTATCTGGGCGTAAGCCCCAGCAGGCAAGGCGTTAGTCTCACGGAACTACGCCTCACACATAAGCTCATGGATATTTTACGAGTGCTCCACCCAGGACGAGCTTCGAATGAGTTTCAATTATGCCTTTTAAAATAGAGCTTGCGATATGAAATAGCACTTCTTATTGAATAATAATTATTCTACGTCCAAGAAATCTATTACTTTATGTTTGGCTAAAAAGTTATCAATCTACTTTATAAGCTTAAAAACAATAAAAAATAAATAAGGGTAAATCGTAATCAAATATAATATAACCTAGAGACAAAAGAGATGAAATTATTATAGTAGATCTGATAAGGTGAACTCGAGAATGAGTGTTCATTAGATGTAGATATAGGAGAGAGTAAGAGAAAATAAGAGAGTTGTATTATTTGAGAATAATAATGATGCACTTTTACAATGGGAAGGTCTCCTTTACATAGCAGGAGGCCTTCCTCGAAATAATCAAAAAAGTATAAAAAGTAGTCGACGTCCTCCTAGCGAGGACGCTGAGTTTTAACTGGCATCGCCATTGTCTTCATGCCCAAGTCGTACCGTTACTTTAGTTGACGTATGCTCACTAGGCGTACCCTTCGGCATAGAGACATTGAGGGCCAAATTTGACCCCATACAGTTAGTCCTCCGCTCGTTGGAGGCGTATCCTATGGATGTCTTCAATGGGTGGAAACGCAAACCTCTGTCTTTAGAAAATTTTGACCTCACTATAGGGGTGGTGAAGTAAATGAGGTGAAATATATGGCATAGCCGAGCTGCTGACGCGTGGCTCCCTTTTTGAAATGACGTTATTGCCCGCATGCATCATAATTATACTTACTCTCGAGGCGGTTCAGAGGATGATGTGATGTTCTGATTTCCCGCGCCCATTTTGAATCATGCCTCTTCGATTTCTGTGCATACTACCCATATAAATAGAGGGAATATTCAATCCATTTCATCTTTCGAACCTTTGAAAAACCTTTCCTGGCTTCCTTGTTAACCTTTCTTTCTAGCAACTGTTATTTCGTGCGAGACTCTCTCACTTCTTTGAAACCACACTTCCAGTCATTAGTGTTTTATTTTTTATGTAGGATAACATAACAAAACGTGGCCAGAGTACTAAAAAGACCAAAGATAATGCCCCAACTAGGGTTCCGCCCTCCTCCGGTGGCGAAAAGGAAAAGGCAGGGAAGGCCCGTGTTCCCCTTAGTGTAGACAACGTCCTCCCGAAGGAGATGCATATTCGCAGGGATTTTCCAACTAAAATCACATCCCTTCCCTGGGAGCACAATGATTTACTACAATCCCACTTAGAAGATCTTCGAGAGCCGCTCCATATTCTGGACCGCGTGGAAATGGTTCCGGCCGGGACGGACTATGCTAATGTGCACTGGTCTGGGTACTGCACATTCTACGAGTACCCATTCTTGATCGATTATAGTCTCTCGATATACCCCCTAACGGAGGAGCTTTGCCATTTTTTCAATGTGTGTCCGGCTCAGCTTACTCCTTACACCTTGAAGGTGTGCTAGATTATGACCACATATGTGGCCAAGGTTGAGTGCGGCGTCTCGGTTCACCACCTCTTATAGTTGTTCAACCCTGGTTACATGGGGGTACCATGCTGCAGTTGAAAAGTTGTGGAATGAGGGGCTTGGTTGTTAAAGTCGACGACAAGACCAACCGTCATTTTTGGCATAAATACTTTTACATCAGGACGAAGCACCTGGTGTATAATCCTGAAGGGTTCCCGAAAAGATGGAATCTAGAATGTTAGTATCTTTATTTGTAGAATTCATGACTGCTTGCGACCTTGACCGTATGACCATTGTGATTTTTTGTTTTTTTTTTTGTAGCGAGGGCTTCTCCACCCCAGTTCATTGAAAATATTAAATTGTGGTGGAAAGAATGATTCCTTATGTGGAGGAATATCGTACCTAGGTTGCTTTTCGTGAACGATACGGCCCGTCAGGTAATTCTTTGTCACGACCCAAACCCTGGTCGTGATGGCGCCCAACACAATGCTAGGCAAGCCCGACCATATTATCCCTTAAACCAGCCAGTTATTAATTAAATTAAACTTAAACAGTAAATGATCATATCAGGTGATAAGCGAAATGTAAAACATACAAAATACAGTCCCAACCATATCGTGGTGTCATGACACTGAGCCTCTACAAAATAGCATCCTAATACAACCAAGTGTAGGCAAATAGGAAATCAACAAGATGATAAAGAAGGAGAAAACAAGCTTTGCGGACGCTGGAAGCTACCTCGTAATCTCCGCAAAAGTAGACAAGGATCAGCAGCTACAATGTCTCAACTGCTCTCGGGCACCTGTGGATCTGCACAGAAAGTGTGCAGGGGAGTGGGGTGAGTATATTTCAACTCAGTGAGTAACAATAATAAATAATAACTGAAGGTAAGAACTCGTGTGCTATCACTTAGCAGTTCTAAGGCAACCCTCATAGGTACATCGTCACTATAGTAGTACTCTAATCTCCAATCCACGTTTATCTCTACAAGATTCTACACTGATCCAACCCTCACTCGTACCCTACGGTGTACGGCCATCTCAACATATAAAGACACATACCTATGTCTATAATGTATAAGTATTTAAGTAGATAGTAGGATATGATTAAGTATAATGCTACGGCGTGCAGCCCGCTCCAATACATATACCGCTGCGGCGCGCAGCCCGCTCCATTTAACGTCGACGACGCTCACTGGGGGTGTATACAGACTTCGGAGGGGCTCCCTAGGCCCAAGCACTATTATACTGCGGCGTGCAGCCCGATCCACACATGTATTACTGCGGCGTGCAGTCCGATCCAATATTTATATGTATATATATTTATACTGCTGCGGCGCGCAGCCCGATCCCATAATATATACCAGTTCTATATATATATATATATCATATGTATCGGATCAGACAGCCCGATCCCATAATATACACCAGCGCTCACTGAGAATGTGTGCAGACTCAGACTCCGAAGGGGCTCCTACAGCCCAAGCGCAATAATATTGCGGCGTGCAGTCCGTCCCATATGTATATTACATGTATATTACATGTATATTACTGCGGCATGCAGTCCGATCCAATACATATACTGCTGCGGCGTGCAGCCCGATCCAATATAGGTATATATATATATATATATATAATACCCCATAATGGGTCCTCGACCCTATCCCAGTCAATATGTACTTGGCCTCTCAGGCCCAATATAATACATCACATTGGGTCCTGGACCCTGTCTCAGTCAATATAGACTTGGCCTTTCAGGCCCAATATAACATCTCATAATGGGTCCTTGACCCTATCTCATCTCAATAGGTATAGACTTGGCCTTTCAGGCCCACTCAGCTAGAACAGGGAATCCCACCCTAGATAATCTCTCTCAATGTACACATCTAGTACTGGCTCATATTATGCTATACAGCTAGAGCTACGGCTGAGTGAATGTTTCCAACACGGTATACGGGTCACCTATCTCTATAGGTTCCCTAATGCTCTACAGATCGACACAAGGCCGCAAACATGGCTAATAGCCCAATTGTACAGTTATAATCTCATTAGCAGTCATACAACACAGTATTCTATTAGCCGGGAAGGACCAAGTCCAAGTCCCCATTCACAATGTCACCACACTCGCCTCAAGACGTGTGTCTCATCTCAATATAGCACTGTGAAGTGCTAGTACGGGGTTTCAAACCCTCGGTACATTGTTTACTACCACCACTCACCTCGAACCGGTAGAAGCTTCAATCCGCCTTGCGCTTGCCTCGCAAATCAATCTCCTCGGGTGCCAAATCTGCTCAAAATCATAGAGAATGCATCAATATATGCTAATTTCACGTAACTCATTCGAAATAACCCAAATTATATCAAACCCACAAGTTGTCAAAACCCGACTTTTGGTGCGCTTCTCGAAAAATTATAAAAGTTATATATTCGGAACCCTCATCTCAATACGAGTCTAGGCATATCAAATTTACCAAATTCGGACTCCATTTGCCCACTCAAATCGATATTTTTCTAAATTTTAGGCCTAGGGCTTAAACCCACATTAAATCCTCCATTTCCATAGAAATAATTCATGATTCCATGATAAAAGTGTGTAATTAAACCACAAAACTTACCTCCGACAATATCCCGATGATCTCCCGGCTATTTCCCGTCACTTTCTCACTCTAGAGCTCAACAATGGAGGGTTTTGCAAATGAACCCGTATGTTAAATGATTCTGGTTTTAAGTCGATTGCTCTACGCGTTCGCTGTCACACCTCCTTTTTACCGCACCCGCGAGGGCGCAAAATATAAAAGAGAATTTTTCCAATTAAAGGACAACCAAAACGGGATTCATTTATTGAGAGATTCGGAGTCGCCACTTGGGAGATTTATGGTGTCCCAAGTCACCGGTTTGAAACCCGAATTGAGGAAAGGTTTGACTCTATTTAATGGTCCGCGAACCAGAAATCCGGATAAGGAATTCTGTTAACCCGGGAGAAGGTGTTAGGTATTCCCGAATTCCGTGGTTCTAGCACGGTCGCTTAACCGTCATATTCGGCTCATTTATCTGATTTTTTACAGTTATGTTCTTAATGAAAATTAATATCCCTTTACCGCTTTTATTATTATTATTATTATTTACGAAAGAGAAGGTTGCCTAAAAATATGTTTCGAATCACGTCACATGAAATGCACCTGGATCCTCGACACATTCTTATTCAACATTTTGGGATTTGGATTTGGGTCGCATGAAATTCACACCCGTATTTAAGAAGGTAAAATTATTAAAATACGCGCCTAGAGCGATTACTTATTTACATTTTTTGAGAAGGCCATGAAATTCGCTAAGAAACGGCACATCTCGAAATCTAAATATTTTACATATACATTTATGAGGGCCCCGCGATTTGTATAATTTTGTTAGGCGAGGCACACCTCTAATCCTAATTTAAAAGCAAACTACATTCCGCTACATTTATTTAAGAGTTAATTCAAGATTATTTAAAACATGTTGCAAGCCACACTACATGAAATGCACTCGTGGTTCACGACACGCTTTATTTAACCTTGTTCAAAATTGGAGTCGGGTCACATGAAATGCACCCCCGATTCCTTTAATCTAATTGCGTCGTTCAGTTGAAGAATAACGAACCAATTTCTATAATGTGACAAAGTCATACTCAACCATAACCAATTCGAGTAAACATACGACTAGATAACTAAGTGAGCAAATTCAAGACTATGGCGAACAATTACATGAACAACAGAAGCATAACTAGTTAGCGAGCATATGAAGGATTAGTTATTTTCATTAGCTAACTCCGACACTACAAGACCACCATTAATTGTGAAATTGCATGTTCAACAGAATCATATATTTACAAAATCGTCCGAATCGTACGAAACTAAATCAAATGCGAAACGATTCAAAATATTAGCGAGAAGAACAATATCAAAAAAAACATGCACCTTTATTTCTGCATATTTTCAACGTACATAATAAGAAAACGAACCTTTTATGACGACCTCAAACTTCGACCTCTCCGGACAGAACTCGAACCAAACTGGAACCAAGAACAAGCAGTTCGACGCGGAACCTCGACGAATTCGGAGAAACAGCAGGTGGTACGCTGGTGTTGCTGGTTTTTGCGACGCAGCAGATTGACACGAGAAGATGAGGCAGAAAAGGGTCGTTTGGATAGTTGGTCGTTGCTGGACGACGGATGGTAGCAGCGTTTTTTTCTGTCTTTGTTTTGTTCTCCCTCTCAGTGAATAATCTCCCTTTTCTTTAAGGAAGAAGCTAACCAAGACAATGTATTCTCTCTATTCTTTTCTTCTGTTCTTTTTCGTTTTCTCCCGTCCTTTTGCGTTTTCAATTTTTTCCTTTCCTCTCTGTTTTCTTTTCTTTCTCCCAATCTCGTTTCTTTCTTTTTGTTTTCAATAGTTTTCCTTTCCTTTGTTTTCCAAATCCTCCTCTTCATCCGTTCTCTCTTCTTATTTTTAAAGAAGAAGAGTATGGTATTTTATTATTTTTTTTATTTATTTATTTATTATTATTTTTTAAAAAAATAAGCTCCATGCCTTTTTTTGTTTTTTTCTTCTTGTTTTTATCCCTTTGTCTTTTTCTTCTTGTCTTTGTTCTTATTCCCCATCCATTATGTATTGTCCCCCTTAGTGTAGTGGACTCGGTTTATTACGAGCTAGGTCCGAAAATTATAAAACCGGGTAGTTTGAACCCGAATATTATTCTTCGCCGGAACCGAAAATGGTGTTATTTAATTAATCCTAGGTAATCAAAATAACTATAATACTTATAATAAAAATAAAACTATTTTTTTATATTTTTCAAATTTAAAATAACTACAAAATATTTATGAAACTATTTTTTATTATTTTCATTTTTATAAAAAGATAAAAATATAAAGTACTATTTTTATATTTTTCAAGTTTAAAATAACTACAAAATATTAATGAAACTATTTTATTATTTTCGTTTTTTATAAAAAGATAAAAAATATAAAGTACTATTTTTGTATTTTTCAAGTTTAAAATAACTACAAAATATTAATGAAACTATTTTATTATTTTCGTTTTTTATAAAAAGATAAAAAATATAAAGTACTGCTTTTGTATTTTTCAAGTTTAAAATGACTACGAAACATTAATAAAACCATATTTTGTTATTTTTCATTTTGAGGTAAAAATAAAGTAAAAGAGTCTAATTTAGCTAAAATAGCTATATTAAAACTAAACTAAATATTTTATGCTAAAAGTATAGAAAATCTCGGGGAGGGTCAAAAATCACGCGTTTACAGCTGCCCCTTTTTGACTGAAAACACAAAGAGTTTTCAGACAAAGAACGATTAGACAAGTGTTTTTGACCCGACCCTTATTCGGAGGGACTAAACTAAAAGAAGAGGAATGTGACCGAGCCCTTGTATCTGAGCTGCCTACATATCCTTGGCTATAAAGGAATCAGGCCACGTGTAGTTCGAAGTGAGTAAGAATATGGAGCAACCGAGGTGGAGAGCCAGTCGAGGTTCCGTTCCATCGAAGTTCCGGTCCGTGGTCCTGCTATTACATCAAAAATCAAAACATGAGAAAGACTAACTAAGCCTATCAACTACTAGTTACAAGATTCCTATCTATAAGTCTTCCGAAGCTTGATCTTGAGTATTGGTTGGTGCTTCATGCGGACTCTAAATTTGAACCTTGATACTTGCTAGTTGCAGGTGCTGCTTTTCGAATCAAGACCAGGTATACAATGCTTGTGACCTCGGCCATGTCTTGAGCATGCCACATCTTTCATCAACTTCTGCATTTTGGATTGGCTTCTTGCCTCTTTTTTTCTTTTTGTTTATTGTGACTAAACTTCTGTTGATCCCCTCGGACTGTTGACTCGCATTCTGGTTGCCTTCCTTCTGATTCATGCTGGGGATTTCCGTTACACTCTACCGCTTTCCTTAACCAACTTCAAAATAAATCGCCGTTCCATTCTTCAGGCGGGCTCCCTGACTTCAGCTACAACTTCAAAATAAATCGCCACTCCATTCTTCAGGCGGGCTCCCTGACTTCAATTACAACTTTTTGAAAATAAATTGCCATTCCTCTCTTCAGGCGGGCTCCTGACTTCAACATCAACTTAGAAAATAAAACGCCATTCCTGTCTTCAGGCGGGCTCCTGACTTCAACCTCTTTTGAAAATAAATCGTCATTCCATTCTTCAGGCGGGCTCCTGACTTCAACAACATCCTTTGAAAATAAATCGCCACTCCATTCTTCAGGCGGGCTCCCTGACTTCAATTACAAACTTTGAAAATAAATTGCCACTCTATTCTTCAGGCGGGCTCCCTGACTTCAACTACAACTTCAAAATAAGATCGCCTTCCTTTACTTCTTGTACCATTTTATTCTTGCTGCATCGACTCTTGAACCATCATTTCTCCTAAATTTCCTTGTTTCGGAATTGCTTTCTACCTGGGTCGTGTTGCTTTCCCTCCTGACTGCTGGGGATATCTTTAGAATTGTTTACTTGCCTGCCACGGACAATGATGCTGGGAAAGTTTTCCTTCATTCCCTCATTTCCTTTGACTCATGCGCTTGAATTTGCGCTGGGATCTCTTGTTGTAACCCTCTGCTTTATGGTGGGTTACTGGTTTCAAGACCTGCAATGTAAAGACTGAAGACTTGCCTTTTGTTATACAGGTAGGCGCCTGCTTTTAGTAACAACTTTTGAATTTAAAATGCATGTTGGCAATAATTTACAAAATATGCATAGGACGATGTAAGATAAAACATACGTAAAATATCCTATTCGAGGGCGGATGGTCCCTCTGTATCCTATTCGAGGGCGAATACTCCCATTGTATCCTATTCGAGGGCGAATACTCCCATTGTATCCTATTCGAGGGCGAATACTCCCATTGTATCCTATTCGAGGGCGAATACTCCCATTGTATCCTATTCGAGGGCGAATAAATACTCCCATCGTATCCTATTTGAGGGCGGATACTCCCATCGTATTCTATTTGAGGGTGAATACTCCCATTGTATCCTATTCGAGGGCGAATACTCCCATTGTATCCTATTCGAGGGCGAATACTCCCATTGTATCCTATTCGAGGGCGAATACTCCCATTGTATCCTATTCGAGGGCGAATACTCCCATTGTATCCTATTCGAGGGCGAATACTCCCATTGTATCCTATTCGAGGGCGAATACTCCTATTGTATCCTATTCGAGGGCGAATACTCCCATTGTATCCTATTCGAGGGCGAATACTCCCATTGTATCCTATTCGAGAGCGAATACTCCCATTGTATCAATGTATGAAAGTGAACAAACCTGAGACGTCCTGTTCGAAGGTGGACAAACCTGAAACATCCTATTTGAAGGTGGACAAACCCGACATGTCATCTTGAATTGCCTTCCTCGTTTCTCCGAGAAAATTTTCAACAACGGCAGAAAATTTTCTGCCCCAGTATTGGTGTTCTTCCTTGTGGCATGACTTTTCGCTATCAATAGCACTTTCTTTCCCTGTTTCAAATCAAAGAAAATTTGTTAGTTCAAAACATTGTGAGCGGTTGTGCCGCTCATGTGGTGGTTTTTTCCTTTTCTCCTTTCCCTCGCTCGGGGTTCCCAAACTTGTTGGGGAATGATTTCATTTGCTGGAGATGATATTCCTGTTGGGGATGTGTTTTTCCATTTATCCCTTCCCCGTTCTCAACTTGCTGGGGGTTATTTTGTTGAAGATGGGATTTCCTTTCTTCCTTTACCACTCTGTGTTGTTCGACCACCTCGGAACTTGTTGTAGATAACATTGTTGGTGGATTTTCATTTCCTCAAAATTTGGTGTTTCACTCTTCTTGAAGGTTGTTGAGGATGACACTAGTTCGAAGACCATTTCTCTTAAGACTTTCCTTCTTCCCCAAGTGGGGATTGACTTCCAGAAAATTTTCAAACAGAAAAGAAAATTTTCTGCCCCAGTTTAATAATCTTCTTTGCACCATACTTCTTTGCCGTCAATGACATTTCCTTGCCTTGCATAATAATTGGAAAATTGGTGGCAAGTTTTGAAGTCATTTCTCACTATGTTTTGACTAGACTGACTTTGATGGAGAATTTTGACAAAAGGAGAAATATAAAAAGAAACAACAAATAGAAGACAAGGGAGGACTGACTCTCTAACCAGAAACAACTATAAAACTTATCAAACGCGGATACCAACTCTACTTGGTCATGACATGCACATATGGCCTATCCTCCGTCGTTAATTTCCTTTCACGATTTCTGTCTCGTGATTTCCATCTGATTATCACCTTTATTCGACTTGTAGTGCCCGAAGGGTTTTCATTTTCAAGCCTCTCTCATTTTGATTTTCTCTCAGCTTTCGTCGCCTTATGGTGCCTGTGAAGGTTTTCACCGGTAAGACTCTCTCATTTGTGTCACTTTTAGCTGGGGATTGGGGTGTCACTGCTAAGACTTTCTCGTATTTCCTTTCTGTTGGGAATCACAGTCTTTTCTGCTGGGAATCAGAGTGTCATATTCTGATGAGACTCTCGTGTTTGTTTGACTTGGTCTATTTGAAGACTGATCGGAAGGTCTTTCTTTGGAGCGTAATGTGGGATTTGGATAGGGCTAGAAAGAAAGGGTATTGAAGGCTCAAAACAAAATCAATTTTGGGTTCAAAATTTACAACCTTCGGACCTAAATTTATTTACAATAAACACAATTTTTCTTTGCCCAGTTTTTTACTTGGGGATTTTTATTTCTTTATTTACACTATGACCGAGCTGTGAAGCGCCTACGTATCCTCTTTAAGGAATCAGGTCAAACGTAGTTCCCAATTCCTTTTTTCAAGTTTCTCTTTTTCATTCATTTTTTTTTAATTGTTTTTTTTTCTTTTCTTTATCCCTTTCTTCTCTTGTCTTTCAAACATTGTGTTTCTAGTCTTTGCAACTAATTCCGAAGGAGGGGTATGAAAGATTTTAAAATAAGGCACAAAGGGTTGACGATGGACAAAGTGTTTGGATAGCAGAACAAAATGCCTTCGTCATTCCAATCTTCAAAACATGCCAAGTACAAACAACCTATTCACGACATCTTCTGGTTATATCATGATTGATAGCCATGTCGTCCATTTGCCTTTTCATCTATCATTTTAAAGTATTGCTGGATGACACTTTCATTTCAGTATCACGAGCGAACCCCGTCTTAGCATAACCAATTTTCCATTAAGGGTTTCTTCATATTACCTGCCCCAGTCTCACATGATTCGGGCTCCAAATAATCTCAAATCATTTTTATTTCTTTTTAAAATGACTTGATTATCTTCGAATTGCTTCATGATTAACCCTTAATATTAGGCCAAAATTATGTGCGATGCCATGTCATTAGAGTCGGTGTTCGAACAAATGACAAACTTAAAGATAGAAGAACTAAACAAAAGATGACTGGGGTAATAAAAGACCGAGAGTTTCATAAACTAAACGGCGAAATGATTCAAATACAAATAAGCAAACCAAAATACAAAACTAAAACGAAACTTGAAACGACCAAGCAAACTGCAATGACAAAAATGGAAAGATAAGGGGGTTTCACTTCAAAACAAGATCCGGGTCACAACCCCGAAAATAACTCGGACAAAAGAAATGACAACAAAACAAACCACCAAAACTCCTCTCGATTACCAAGCATGACTTCTTATATGTTGGGTCTAAGGGTGAGCTGGCAATGGATTCTGATTAATGTTGGGTGCCTCTGGTGTCTGAACCTCGATCTTATTGGTGTCAATAAGATTTTGCACTGCATGTTTCAGTTTCCAACATTTCTCGGTATCATGTCCGGGAGCTCCTGAACAATACTCACAGCTTACTGAGCGATCCACATTTGGGGGTAGGGGATTTGGCACTCTTGTCTCAACAGGACTCAACAAACCTATCTGCTTCAATTTGTGGAACAGAGCAATATAAGTTTCTCCCAACTCGGTGAATGTTCTTTGTGTCTTTTCCTTTCTGAAGGCATGATTCCCTCGGAAACCTGGTCCTGGAGGGTTATCGTAAGCCCTCGGTGGTGGATATGTGTTTCGGGGAGGGTGATTAGGGTGATTTGGGTAGTAGGGTTTGGCTTGGTAGTGAGATGAAGGACCTTTCGATCTGGACCAAGTACCCTCATCTACTGTTGCAACTTCTTCTTTTCTCTTCTTCCCGAATGCAACCCCTGTGCCATTCTGAATAGCTTGAGTTGTTGCTTTCAACGTGGAATAGCTCAATATCTTATTGGACTTAAGTCCCTCTTCTATCATTCCGCCCATTTTGACCACCTCATTGAAAGATTTACCAACCGATGTCACCAGGTGACTAAAGTAGGTTGGCTCCAGTGTCTGCAAGAAGTAGTCTACCATTTCATTCTCTCTCATCGGGGGATTCCACCCTTGCTGCCTGTTCCCTCCAGCGGAACCCAAATTCTCTGAAGCTTTCAGCGGGTTTCTTCTCTAGCTTGAGCAATGATAGGCGATCAGGGATTATTTCAAGATTATATTGAAACTGGCCGATGAATGCTTGGGCCAGGTCATCCCATGTAAACCATCTGCTGGGATCCTGCCTGGTGTACCACTCTAGTGCAGACCCTCCCAAACTCTGACCGAAGTAAGCTATCAGAATTTCATCTCGCCCTCCGGCTCCTCGCATTTTGCTGCAGAAACCTCGGAGATGTGCTACTGGGTCACCATGCCCCTCGTATAGATCAAACTTGGGCATTTTGAACCCGGCGGGCAACTGGACATCTGGAAATGGGCACAGATCTTTGTAAGCAACGCTGACTTGGTTGCCTAAACCATGCATATTCCTGAAGGATTGCTCCAGGCTTTTGACTTTCCGAATAACTTCCTCATGCTCCAAACTTTTGAAGTGCTTTTTCGGTTCTGCCGGGTTATCCCAGTGAGGGGTGTGTGAATGCGGTTCAGGAGCCTTAAAGGTAGGCTCGGGATCATAACAATGATTGTCATGTATTTGAAAAAGCGGTTCACCGGACGACTTCTGTAAAGTAGCAGGCGGAGGTGCCACGAAAACAGGGGTGACCGGAGGAGGAGTATTTTGTCTAGCTGGTGGAACCTGGGATGTATAAGGGTTTTCCCCTTGATAATATGGATATATTGGTGCACTTGTCGAGGGATCAATAGGCGGACGCTCTGGAACTGGTGTAAGAGTAGGAAGGTTTGGTGGTGACTGTCCCCTAGCCCAGGCTAGGTGCATCTCTGTTATTTGTTGTCTCAACCGATCCACCTCATCTTTCATTATCTGTATCTCTGTTTTCTCTCCATCGAAACTCTTGCCGGTACTAGACATGCTTGCTAGAATTGGCCCTTTTGATCTAGTATGGTAATGGTGATTGGCCAGAATATTCTGTCAAGCCAACCGCTAAACTTTCTGAAAATGCAACAAATTGGTAAGTTCACAGAGTTTAACAGATATGTTATCGCACATTGGATGTAATGCACCTAGTCAGTTAACCATATATGTATTCGCTACATGCATCATTCCAGCTTTTCCTTTTCCATTATCCTTGAAAACCTCTCTTGTTATTAACTTCCATTTTTTTTAATATATATATACATATACAGTTGTGGTCGAATCTTATGGAGATTGCCTACGTATCATGACCCCGCATGAATCAGACCGAGCGTAGTTCTTGCAAATTAATGCAAGAAATAAAGAGATGTTTATTTGATTATTTTTTTTTTGAATAAAAATTGTACAAGCCGACTCCAACTACAAACTTGTGTAGGAGATTTCTACAAGAATAAGAATATTTTTGGTGCCACTTATGACTATTTCTACAAAATTGGCCACATAATGGCTTATTTGACAAAATGGCTATTTTTGCAAAATTTATTTAAGAAAGATAAAACTTGAATTTTTTTTTATCCTGTGGCTCATGGGGCATCGTTCGGCATCACCATAAACCAACACAAAAATATTTTTTTCATAAATTGGCCATGTAATGGCTTATTTAGACAAAGTGGCTCTTTTTGCAAAATTTTATGTAAGAAGATGCAAATTCAAAATTTTATCTTGTGGCCTATGGGGCATCGTTCAGCACCGACACAGGCCAACACAAGACTGAGAAAGTTCAAATGCAAAATGCAGCTATTTCAGTAAAATTTCGGCCATGTAATGGCTTGTTTGATAAAGTGGTTATTTTTTGTAAAGTTGAGTGATGACTCAAAACTTGATTTTTGCGGATACAGCCTTTCGACATTTCCGCGAGGGAATATTTCAAGGCTGTGTCCAAAATTATTTTTAAAAAAAAATCCAAAGTGGCTATTCTTGCAAAAACAGCCTTCCGGCGTCTTTTGAGGGACGTTCGGCTTATTTTAAGCAAGAATAGCATCACCCGACTTATTTATAACAAAATCAAAAATTTGACATTTTTTTGGTTATTTTTGCAAACGGGGTGTGAACCCGAACTTGATTTTGCGGCTATGGCCTTGCAACATTTCCACAAGGAGTATTTCAAGGCTGTGCCCGCAAATTATTAAAAATGATTCAAAGTGGCTATTTTTGCAAAAAAACAGCCTTCCGGTGTCCTTTCGGAACATTCGGCTATTTTCAAAAACAGCGTCACTTCGATTTATTGAAAACTAAAACTTCGACATTTTTTTTTTTTTTAAATTTTTTGAAGGGGTGGTTGGACCCGATGAGGGTTGCCTACGTATCCCACCTAATGGGGAGAATCAAACCTGCGTAGTTCGGTCAAACAAACTACATCTGTAAAGGAAACAAACTATTTATTATTTTTTCACACATTTTTTTTTTAATTTTTTTTTTTAAATTCTTTTTCTTTAAAGTAAAAAAAACACAAACTATTTTGAAATCACATATTTTTTATTTTACAACAAACGTTTTTTTTTTTTGAGTAAAAAAACAAACTATTTTGAAACTATTTTTTTTATCACACATTTTTTATTTTACAACAAACGTTTTTTTTTCTTTTTAAGTAAGTAAAAAAAAACCAACTATTTTGAGACTATTTTTTTTCATTTTCCTCAATATAAAAAAAACGGTTAGCCTGCAAGTCTGAAGCAAATATATGCGTAAAACAAACAGGATGCAGCAGGATGGTCTTTTCATTTCAGGTCACCTGTCCTAGACGGACCCAACCCCTGTGTTGAGTCCCCTAAGTCAAATGCAACATGATGCAAATAAACGTTCCTACTAGGGATCCGGCATGAAGCTTTGTTATTCTAGGTTTAAAAACCTAAGTTTATTGTTCTAGACCTGGCTTACCCGAGCGGACAACTCGAGCCGAGGAGGAGGCAGCAACCCGGGAATACAGAAGCTTCACCGGTTTTGCAACTTATCCAAACCTCGTTCTAAGGTGGGAATTAGACACTATACTGAAAAGAAGTCACACGAAGTGCACCCTTCTTCATGATTTAGAAGACTCACAGAGAAGATTGGTTTCGGCACAATTTATATGTACAGTTCAAAAAAAATATCAAAGCGATAAAAATATCATTTTGCACATTAATACAAACATATAATAAAATCGGATAATAAATAAGCCAAATACAACAATTATTCCAAGCTCGAATTCTTAAACCCTGAACCAGTGGTTCTGGGTTTCAGTCCCCAGCAGAGTCGCCAGAGCTGTCACACCTCCTTTTTACGCACCCGCGGGGGCACAAGGAGTTTTTCCAATTAAAGGACAACCAAAACGGGATTCATTTATTGAGAGATTCGGAGTCGCCACTTGGGAGATTTATGGTGTCCCAAGTCACCGGTTTGAAACCCGAATTGAGGAAAGGTTTGACTCTATTTAACGGTTCGACGGACAGAACTCGAACCAAACTGGAACCAAGAACAAGCAGTTCGACGCGGAACCTCGACGAATTCGGAGAAACAGCAGGTGGTACGCTAGTGTTGCTGGTTTTTGCGACGCAGCAGATTGACACGAGAAGATGAGGCAGAAAAGGGTCGTTTGGATAGTTGGTCGTTGCTGGACGACGGATGGTAGCAGCGTTTTTTTTCTGTCTTTGTTTTGTTCTCCCTCTCAGTGAATAATCTCCCTTTTCTTTAAGGAAGAAGCTAACCAAGACAATGTATTCTCTCTATTCTTTTCTTCTGTTCTTTTTCGTTTTCTCCCGTCCTTTTGCGTTTTCAATTTTTTCCTTTCCTCTCTGTTTTCTTTTCTTTCTCCCAATCTCGTTTCTTTCTTTTTGTTTTCAATAGTTTTCCTTTCCTTTGTTTTCAATAGTTTTCCTTTCCTTTGTTTTCCAAATCCTCCTCTTCATCCGTTCTCTCTTCTTCTTTTTAAAGAAGAAGAGTATGGTATTTTATTATTTTTTTTATTTATTTATTTATTATTATTTTTTAAAAAAATAAGCTCCATGCCTTTTTTTGTTTTTTTCTTCTTGTTTTTATCCCTTTGTCTTTTTCTTCTTGTCTTTGTTCTTATTCCCCATCCATTATGTATTGTCGCCCTTAGTGTAGTGGACTCGGTTTATTACGAGCTAGGTCCGAAAATTATAAAACCGGGTAGTTTGAACCCGAATATTATTCTTCGCCCGGAACCGAAAATGGTGTTATTTAATTAATCCTAGGTAATCAAAATAACTATAATACTTATAATAAAAATAAAACTATTTTTTTATATTTTTCAAATTTAAAATAACTACAAAATATTTATGAAACTATTTTTTATTATTTTCGTTTTTATAAAAAGATAAAAATATAAAGTACTATTTTTATATTTTTCAAGTTTAAAATAACTACAAAATATTAATGAAACTATTTTATTATTTTCGTTTTTTATAAAAAGATAAAAAATATAAAGTACTATTTTTGTATTTTTCAAGTTTAAAATAACTACAAAATATTAATGAAACTATTTTATTATTTTCGTTTTTTATAAAAAGATAAAAAATATAAAGTACTACTTTTGTATTTTTCAAGTTTAAAATGACTACGAAACATTAATAAAACCATATTTTGTTATTTTTCATTTTGAGGTAAAAATAAAGTAAAAGAGTCAAATTTAGCTAAAATAGCTATATTAAAACTAAACTAAATATTTTACGCTAAAAATATAGAAAATCTCGGGAGGGTCAAAAATCACGCGTTTACATTCGCGACACCCCTCACGCGAACGCGATGCTCTGCTCCGCCCTCCCATCGCGAACGCGACACCTAGTCACGCGTTCGCGAAGCACAGATTTCCAACCGCCGGATTTTTCTTCTACGCGTTCGCGTCTCCACTCACGCGAACGCGATGACCAACCTTCCTCACCTACGCGAACGCGTTCCAGCTCCACGCGAACGCGAAGCCTCCGATCCTGACCCTACGCGTTCACGTACAAACCATCGCGAACGCGATGCATACCCTTGCTGACCTTCGCGGACGCGTGCCCTTCATCGCGAACGCGATGAAGGATTTCCTTCTGCAGATACAGCAGCAATTCAGCTGCTGTCTAAGGCCAAAAATGGTCCGTTTGGACCCCCGAATTCATCCCGAGGCCCCGCGGACCCCAACGAAAACCACTAACATACTCCATAACACAATTCAAACTTGTTCCAATTATAAAAACACCATCCTAAACATCAAAATCACCAATTACGCACGGATTCAAGCCTAAGTTTCTTCAAATCTTCCGAAATCGACATTCGATCAAGAACCCGACCAAACGACCTCTGAATGACCTGAAATTTTGCAGGCACATCCAAAATCACCTAACGGAGCTGCTTCAACTGTCGGAATTCCATTCCGACTCTCGGATCAAAATCTCACCTATCGATCGGATTTCGCCAATATTCAACCTTAGCCAATTCAAGCCTATTTCTACACCGGATCTCCAAATTCAATTCCGATCGCTCTCCTAGCTCACAAATGATCTCCCGAAGCTGACCGAATCATCAGAATTCGATTCCGAGCTCTCTAACTAAATAGTCAACTCCGGGTTGACTTTCCTTATTCAAGTTTCCTCCAAAAATGCTATATGCCTCATTTCCAATCCAATTCACTCCTAACTCCCCCGATAGACTCTAAAACTGATATAAAAGCATGAATTATGTAATTAAAACATAACGGGGTGGTAATTTCCGTGACGACGGGCCGGGTCGTCACATTCTTTGGCTAAGTTTTGGAGGTTCCCTTAGGTTTTGTTACCTGACTTATTCGTGTTGGCAGTTCGGAGCGCCCCCAAGAAGAAGAAGAACGTTGTTACCTTACCTAGGGCGGGGACTGACTCTGAGGATGGAGATATACCCTGTGGCTCACTCAGTGATGGCGCTCATAGGGTTCCTCAGCAGGAGGTTGTGCCCATGGCGGCATCCACAAGTGAAGCGACTCCTTCAATTCCCTCCCCACGGCCCGTAGATGAGACTTTTGAGGGTGAGGATCCACCAAAGAGGAAAAGATATTGGTTGATAACTGGCAAGGGGATAGCTACAAAAGACGAGAGGGCGATTGAGCCCGATCAGGGGTCGAGGCTAGTTTTTATGGATGATGCCATTCATTCTGGGAGGCTAGTTCCCCAAGGGAGGGCAGTTCTTGATGCCAGCCCAACCCGTATTCCAGAGAGTGGCTCGTCGATTATTGTTGGAGAAGTGGGTGACGGTGTCGAGAGGGTAGACCCCGAGGCCGCCCATACGGATGCAGATGTGTTAACGAGGGGTCTGGCCTGTGTGGTGATGACGGCAGGTAGATCCAATTACTGAATTCTGATCCCATGAGGGTATAACCTATTGCAAAACAGCAAGCAGTCCACAGCGGATATGAACCTATTATGTGCGGCCGCTGAGCGTGAAGTGCTAAAAGGTGTTAGTGACGGGGAACTATCCTGAAAGGTCGCTGGCGCGGCCTTGCAGGTAGTTTTCGATTTTCTTCGTGTGCCATAAAGTTAACTTTGATGCATACTGACTTGCCTTTCCTCTTTTTCCTCTTTTTTATACTCTCATCTTAGAGGTAGAGAGGAGGCGGCGAGCGCAAATGAAGGCCGCCAATTTTAATAAGGTGGTAAAGAAATATCAACAGTGTCGTGCCAAGCATTAGGCATTGGCGGACCTACTCAAGTAGGACCCGAAATTTTGGGTTTTCCGTAAGGGCCTGGAGCAGTAAGAGGCCCAGCTGAAACGAATGGTGGTTGAGCTGGAGCAAGTTGATGAGCAGCTGATGGCCGCTTTGGCTTGGAACATTGAGCTGGAAACTCTTCTCCGGTCGAAGGAAGAGGAACTAGAGGTCGGCCATAGAGTAGCGGTGGAAAGCGCTGATTTTGCGAGCCAAGGTCGCTGCCTTGACCGCCGAGCTTGATACCAAGGCGACTGAGATTGAAGCCCTTAAGCAGACTGTTGCGTCAAGGTCTGATGAGGATGCGCATTGTGAGGCGCATGAGATATGGGTGTATGCCGAGGCCAAGCTAGTCGTGCTCGAGGAATTCTTAGCTACGGGTTGAGCTACTGAGGCGGAGGTTCAGGAGAAACGACGCATAGCTCGCGTCGCCCGCGAAGCGTGCGGGTATAGTTCTGACTCCCCAGATCGGGCGGGCAATAATTTCGAAGACGAAGCAATATTGTGTTTGCCCAAGGTTGTAAAAGTACTTTCCGAAAAAGTTATTCTTTTTAGCTCATAAAAATAGCTTCTACTCCTGCTAAGTATACTTTATTTTATACTAAAAGTTAGACCAAATAAATTAATTCTCTAAATCATATATATACATACATACATACATACATATATATATATATATATATATATATATATATACACATACATACATACATTCGCTTCCAGTTTATCGATATTCGATTTTAAAAAAATACAATTTAATCTGTACCAAAATAAGTTTGACATGTTTCGATTTTTATCTTTTAGATTGGATTTTTCGATTTGGCTTTTTGGTTATTCAGTTATGTCATATAATATAATTAACATAATCAAATATATATATATATATATATAATGAAAAGTAACAATATTAAATCTCTTAAATATAGTTTCTAACATCAGTCATTGGTAAAACTTCTAAAACATACTATTTAAAGTAACATGTCCAAACATAAAACACAAAATTTAATTTATATTCCAAGTTCAAATGAGATTAATCCATGCTTGTAAATGTATGGGTCATAATTTAATTCCACAACAATTAACCAGATTGGCTGCTCTGTTCGACTAGTACAAACATAATAAGCGCCAAGATCGCCTCAACTGGGAATATTATCCGTATCCGCTCAAAGCCATGGCAGAGGTCAATATTTTCCGGATATGTCCGAAATAACCCTCCAATGTGGGCTTGATCTCCAAGGAAGTCAACTCACACAACAAGCGTCTATAAATACAAGGGTAGATATCAGAAAAAAGGGGTTCCACTCTTTCCTCATGGGGACTCTAAGAAATACAGAGTAAAACACAGAGTGAGAACCCAAAAAACAAACGACAAAATGACAGTAGATCTCACAAAACATGGTTGTAAAGATCTGAACCTCTTCATGGAGAGGCAGATCAATCCATTAGCATGAATAAAAGATCGCCAACGTTCTTTGATGTCCATATAATTATTTCTATTATGTTTTCCGTATTAAATTTCGGATATGTTACGACTTGCTATGATTGGCTATTCATTTTTATTGATTGGAATTCATAAATGCTTGCAAACATTTGAGTTAAACAATTTGGCGCCGTCTGTGGGGATTTCATAGCAAGATCGCGTAGCCTTTCCCGAAGTCAAAAGCAAAGGGAAAACAGCGAGAAAAGGGTTAATAACCCAATCAGAGCAAGCCTGATTCATCTCGTCCACACGGTAGTACTCGGGCTACAAGCCCTCTACTCAAACTACTCAACAAATGTTCAACTACAGTTGAACTAGGACTCAGGCCATGAGCCTTCACCGAATTAATTCAACCACAGTTGAATTAGTACTCGGGCTACGAGCCCTCGACTCAAAAGAATCAACAAAGTTCAACTACATTTGAACTGGGACTCAGGCCACGAGCCTTCGCCATATTAATCCAACCACATTTGAATCAGTACTCGGGCTACGAGCCCTCGACTCAAAACAATCAACAAAGTTCAACTACGGTTGAACTGGGACTCAGGCCACGAGCCTTCGCCATATTAATCCAACCACAGTTGAATCAGTACTCGGGCTACGAGCCCTCGACTAAAAAAAAATCAACAAAGTTCAACTACGGTTGAACTGGGACTCAGGCCATGAGCCTTCGCCGTTTTAATCCAACCTCAGTTGAAGTAATACTCGGGCTACGAGCCCTCGACTCAAAAAAATCAATAAAGTTCAACTACGGTTAAACCGGGACTCAGGCCACGAGCCTTCGCCATATTAATCCAACCTCAGTTGAAGTAAATACTTGGGCTACAAGCCCTCGACTCAAAAGAATCAACAAAGTTCAACTACGGTTGAACTGGGACTCAGGCCACGAGCCTTCGCTATATTAATCCAACCTCAGTTAAAGTAATACTCGGGCTACGAGCCCTCGACTCAAAAGAATCAACAAAGCTCAACTACAGTTGAACTGGGACTCAAGCCACGAGCCTTCGCCCTATTAATCCAACCTCAGTTGAAGTAATACTCAGGCTACGAGCCCTCGACTCAAAAGAATCAACAAAGTTCAACTACGGTTGAACTGGGACTCAGGCCACGAGCCTTCGCCATATTAATCCAACCTCAGTTGAAGTAATACTCGGGCTACAAGCCCTCGACACAAAAGAATCATCAAAGTCTAACTACGGTTGAACTGGGACTCAGGCCACGAGTCTTCGAAATATTAATCCAACCTCAGTTGAAGTAATACTCGGGCTACGAGCCCTTGACTCAAAAGAATCAACAAAGTTCAACTGCAGTTGAACTGGGACTCAGGCCACAAGCCTTCGCCATATTAATCCAACCTCGGTTAAATTAATACTCGGGCTACGAGCCTTCGACACAAAAGAATAACAAAAGTTCAATTACGATTGAACTGGAACTCAGGCCACAAGCCTTCGCCATATTAATCCAACCTCGGTTGAATTAATACTCGGGCTACGAGCCCTCGACTCAAAAAAATCAACAAAGTTCAACTACGGCTAAACTGGGACTCAGGCCACGAGCCTTCGCCATATTGATCCAACCTCATTTGAATTAATACTCGGGCTACGAGCCCTCGACTAAAAAAAAATCAACAAAGTTCAACTACGGTTGAACTGGGACTTAGGCCACGAGCCCTCACCATATTAATCCAACCTCAGTTGAAGTAATACTCGGGCTACGAGCTCTTGACTCAAAAGAATCAACAAATTTCAACTACGGTTGAACTGGGACTTAGGCCACGAGCCTTCGCCATATTAATCCAACCTCAGTTGAAGTAATACTCGGGCCACGAGCCCTCGACTCAAAAGAATCAACAAAGTTCAACTACGGTTGAACTGGGACTCAGGCTACGACCCTTCGCCATATTAATCCAACCTCAGTTGAAGTAATACTCGGGCTACGAGCCCTCGACTCAAAAGAATCAACAAAAGCTCAACTACGGTTGAACTGGGACTCAGGCCACGAGCCTTCGCCATATTAATCCAACCTTAGTTAAAGTAATACTCGAGCTACGAGCCCTCAACTCAAAAGAATCAACAAAGTTCAACTACGATTGAAGTGGGACTCCGGCCACGAGACTTCGCCATATTAATCCAACCTCATTTGAAGTAATACCCGGGCTACGAGCCCTCGACTCAAAAGAATTAACAAAGTTCAACTACGGTTGAACTGGGACTCAGGCCATAAGCCTTCGCCATATTAATCCAACCTCGGTTGAATTAATACTCGGGCTACGAGCCCTCGACTCAAAAGAAACAACAAAGTTCAATTACGGTTGAACTAGGACTCATGCCACAAGCCTTCGCCATATTAATCCAACCTCAGTTGAATTAATACTAGGGCTACGAGACCTCGACTCAAAAAAATCAACAAAGTTCAACTACGGTTGAACTAGGACTCAGGCCACGAGCCTTCGCCATATTGATCCAACCTCAGTTGAATTAATACTTGGTCTACAAGCCCTCGACTCAAAAAAATATCAACAAAGTTCAACTACGGTTGAACTGGGACTCAGGCCACGAGCCTTCGCCATATTAATCCAATCTCGGTTGAATTAATACTCGTGTTACGAGCCCTCGACTCAAAAGAATCAACAAAGTTCAACTACGGTTGAACTGGGACT
This sequence comes from Nicotiana noctiflora, assembly GCA_032618575.1. Taxonomy (NCBI): domain Eukaryota; kingdom Viridiplantae; phylum Streptophyta; class Magnoliopsida; order Solanales; family Solanaceae; genus Nicotiana; species Nicotiana noctiflora. Next base: position 42,870 of record JASVEL010006613.1, on the reverse strand, counting down.
CAAGCCACGGGCCTTCGCCATATTAATCCAACCTCGGTTGAATTAATACTCGGGCTACGAGCCCCCGACTCAAAAGAATCAACAAAGGTCAACTACGGTTGAACTGGGACTCAGGCCACGAGCCTTCGCCATATTAATCCAACCTTAGTTAAAGTGATACTCGGGCTACGAGCCCTCGACTCAAAAGAATCAAAAAGGTTCAACTACGGTTGAACTAGGACTCAGGCCACAAGCCTTCGCCATATTAATCCAACCTCGGTTAAATTAATACTCGGGCTACGAGCCCTCGAGTCGAGAGCGTTCTATCTATGTTTAACGACAAGTCAAGTTGGGGCCTTGACCGCGAGCCCCCGCCAAACTGATCCAACCATAGATGGTTTAGAATTTGGGCTATGAGCCCTCGACCCGGGATAATCAACGACCGACCTAAGGGAAAACATAAATGGAGCAAGCAATAAAGAAGCAACACAAAAAGGGGAATTCCCCCTTAATTCAAAGAGACGGATGCGGGCCACGCTCGTCCGTCCCAGTTCAAACTTTGTCCGAAAATAAACAAAAATAAAGCAAAAAAAGAGAAGAGAATAATAACAATACACGGCAACAACAGTCAAGAAAGTCATCAACTAATCATCTTTCACTCAAGACCATTGGTACCACCGCCCGCGCCAGTCGCACCGTTACCTGCCCTCTTCACTTGACTGCCTGTTCCACCCACGCCAGCACCCGCAGCGCCCATGTCGTTACCAGCTCCAGTCAAACTTCCACCCGCGTCATCGTCAATAAAGGGCGTCGCTGCATCAAAGCCGCACTCCTCGCGAGCCTCCCGCGCCCTCTGGCGTGCCCCTTCGAAGATTGCTTCGGAAATGATACCAACCTCGAACAGGTGCTTATATATGTCCCTTTGGGCCTCGGCATAAACCCAAGCCTCAAGAGAGCTACCCATAAATGCATATTGTTCTTGAATGCGCTTGTTCTCCTCCTCTAGGAGTGCAATTTGCCCCGCTGCATCCTGAGCGTTCCGCTCCAAAACCCTAATCCGCTCCTCAAGGCCACTCTCCCTGAAAGCGGCAGCAGCCCTCACCAACAACAATTGGGAATCGTTGGCACGTATAACCCCTTGAAGTTCATCTGCCCGGGCGGAAGCTTCAGCCAGCCTATGCTTCAAGGCGGCTACTTCCCCCTCTAACGCGGCGACCTTCCCGCTCTAGTCCGAAGTAACCTCCATCACCTTGGTCAGACACAAGCGTTCACTCTCCAACGAGGTCCTCCGCCCAGCCTCAAGTTCGTCGCTCATCCGACGCAACTGATCTTCCAAGGCCTCTACACGACAAAGCGCTTGACTCCTCTGCAACTCTTTCCTCGCCAGCTCTTCAACTAGTGCCTGATTACGGGGATCAGCTCTTATGCGTTCGTTAAGCTCCCTACACCTATTATGATATCGACAACACCTGTCAAGAATGCGTAGAAGCACCCCAGATCGAACATTGGCCCAACGAAGGCTCTCTACCTGCAACAAAAACACCTGCAAGACAAAACAAAAGAAATGAAGGAGTCAGATAAGGATACAGAAACTCATGAGAAAATGGGAAATGAGGCGCTTGCAAGCGAATAGTCACCCTAGAGCACATACCCTCATTCCCAACACCGCCACCTCGTTCATCAATCCAACATACGTCACCCCCCTTAGTGACTCATTCTCAACCGCAGAACACAACTGGCCAAGCAGCGGCACTAAAGCAGAATCCCTTAGCAACTCAATCACACGCGGCCTCCCGTCCGGATGGACTGTCACATTCGTGACCCCGTCACGAAACATACAGACGTATTCAGAATCCAAATCAGAGTTGGATGTGGATCCCTCTTCCGCTGCCACCATTTCCGTTGAAGGAGTACTCAAGCCGCCGATATCCACAACCACCTGAGAAGGCTATCCCACCTTAAACCTATGAGTATAGGATTGTGCGGTAGGGGCGACACTCCTTTCTCGGTCCTCTCGAGCCTGAGATTCATCTGGCCCACCACCTGGGGCATGCACCGCGTCCATATTCTCTCTCGCCCCGGAAGGGGAGGGGAGGAGTCCACATTTATCATATCAATAAAAGTGGGCCGAGCCGCTAACGGGGCCGAATAGGAGATAACCCTGCACCTAATTAAAGGCCTATCCTCCCGTCACAAGAAGGCGAATCCTACCGCGGGCGAACAGCCCCTGACAGACCCCCGCCACTGATTGGAGGGTGCACGGGAGACAGCGCCGCGGAAGATTCAACCGAGGCGGCCCTAAACACCTGGTCGGCCGTTGGCGCATCAAAGAATCTGGCAACTATACCAGGCTGCCTGAATACTAACTGAGGAGACCTGCCGCGATACACCCTCCCTTCAAATACTGAATTGGGTCAGTCGCGAGTCATGGCAACGATCAGAATAAAACTCACTCAAAGAGAGCAAACCTCCTACCTACAACCGGCCCCTGGCCGTGTCTCCTCAAAAAAGACGACCATGAGTGGATCCCCTCAGTATGCGGGAGAACAACTTCGAGCCATCCGCTTAGGCCGGTGAATAAAGACGGAGGTGACCTGTCGGCTACAGAAACAATAACGAAACAGTGATCATCCGAAAATAAAGAAAGGGAACAAAGTCGACCCTATCAAAGAAAAAGTGTATAAATTACGCCTGTGATTCCAAGTTTCTGGAAATCTTGGAGAGGGCGCCACCAAATGCCCAGTCCGAATATAGAAAAATTATTCAAATTGTCGAGGCTCGACCTCGTCATCTAGAGCAGCCGCCAAACCCTGCGACCTAGCAGAACCATGCGGATCATACTCCCCCGAACTCGCTGAGGGGCGTATAGAGCGAGCACATGCTGCGGCATAACAGTCCGACCAGCTAACTCCGCGAATTTCAGCAACATTGCCAAAAGCTTGTACAAAGATGGGGTAAGTTGCCCCGGGCACACATTGTAATATCGACAAAAATCAACTACCAGGTTGGGAAGGGGGACCCTGAACCCCAGTGTGAGAGGATAAGATAAAGTACACAGTACCCGGCATGATCGGTGTGGACCCGCTCCTCCGGCCGGGCTAGCACGATATCATCATGAGAAGGAATGAGCCTTTGTTCCCGTAACTGGGTCATACCCACTTCCCCCATTAACGGGGCCTCATCCACCGGGTCATCTCCGTCAGCGGTGAAATCCACCGCTAAGCTTCCAGCTGCCGGGAGAATTTCATCTACTGTTGGGATTCTCTCAGCCTCATTCCGACCGCCATCCACGAGCACCGGAGACAGTCCTACGATCACCGGAGGGCTAACCGACACCAACGTCGGAAGACCATCACGAGACGAAGAACCAACCATTAATCAACGTCACTTGAAAGATAAAAGAAGAGTGATGAATTCAACTGCGAGCGAATAACAACGTTTCGCAGAGAAAAAAGAATCTCTAAAGTTCACCAGAAATGAGAGTTGTAAATAAACCAAGGAGTGTTGAGAATCAAGTATCTCAAACCTTCTATAGGCAACTAAATCGAATCTAGAGAAACCGACAGGCGCCATTGAATGCAAAACCCAGCAGTCGAAAAATGGTTCAATTCCACCGAAACCGCCGCCACCACGATTAGGACCAAAGAGCATGCGTCAAAGTCGTGGTCACTACCTCGGATACCACGTAAACGCAAACACCTCATTAGTCGAGGCGAATAGACCCTGCGCCCCCAAAATTCTTACGAATAAAACATCCTAACTCGTGATTACGGCGTACCGACCATTTTCGTTCGCCAAGAATATTCGCACACGAGATCGTACCCCCATCGTACGAAAGAAGGTAGTGACAAGGCGTCACAAGCAATTACCATTCCCCCTTCTCGTCTAGAAAGGAGTCGTTCTTTGATCGATCATATCCGCTTACCAGGGTCTACCTCGAGGCTACCATGATAAGCGGAGGGACTAACTGTATGGGTCATAATTTGATTCCACGATAATTAACCAGATTGGCTGCTCTGTTCGACTAGTAAAAACATAATGAGCGCCAAGATCGCCTCGACCGGGAATATTATCCGTATCCGCCCAAAGCCATGGCCGAGGTCGATATTTTCCCAATATGTCCGAAATAACCCTCCAATGTGGGCCCGATCTCCAAGGAAGTCAACTCACACAACAAGCGACTATAAATACAAGGGTAGATATGAGAAAAAGGGGGGTTCCACTCTTTCCCACGGGGACTCTAAGAAATATAGAGTAAAACACAGAGTGAGAACCCAAAAAACAAACGACGGAATGGATCTCACAAAACATGGTTGTAAAGATTTGAACCTCTTCATGGAGAGACAGATCAATCCATTATCATGAATAAAAGATCACCAAAGTTCTCTGCTGTCAATATAATTATTTCCATTATCTTTTCCGTATTAGATTTCGGATATGTTACGACTTGCTATGATTGACCCTTCATTTTTATTGATTGTCTTGAATTCATAAATGCTTGCAAACATTTTGAGTCAAACAGTAAATATTAAACCTGGAGAAATAATAAAACTTTTGATAAAAGCTTCACAATCAAAATACTATTTAGTAAAGACGAGGAATAAGGAATTATTTAAAAAAAAAAAATGAAGAATGTGGCGTTATATACCTAGTATAAGTAGGTCACGAAGTAAGCACGACTGGGAGTGAAAACGATAAAATACTCAAATTTTAATTCCGTAAATGGTATTATATTAAATAAAATTAAATTAGTTTTCTCAATTCTTATTTTCTTAAATCCAAAATTAAAAAATTTTAACTTCTCAATTCGAAACCAAACCAAAAAACTAATCCATATTAACTTTCAGTGTGGATCTTTTTGATTTTTCGATTTAACCGAAACATCGAGCTGGTCTAAATTTCTATCCAAAATTCATATCACACCGGGACTTCGGACCCTTTTGGCCATAAGAATTTTTTCACTTTTTAGAATCAAGTCCATCAAAATTTCAAATTTTACTTGAAGTTGAATTTTAGAATTTTTTAAAAATTTTAAAAACTCCAAAAAAAAATATTTTTCAAAAAAGCTTCACTTCATATCACTCACAAAATTCAAAAACAAGTCCAAACATACTCTAATTTTCAAATAACATTTTTTATTTTAATTGTTTTTCCATTTTTTCCGGAATTTTATAATTCTTAATCCAAACGCCAACTTAATGTGTCAAAATGAAACTTTCTTTTCCGTTGTAGTTTCCGAAATGATTACTGTTCCTTGATATTTTTCAGACGATGCTGTTTAACGGCACGGAACCTTTGTGAATAAAATCTTCTTTTAGACTGTCACAATTACAATTCCCTCCCGCCATGAGCACACTCCCTATCCTCTTCTTCCCTTCACCCTCTCCTTTAAACTCCATAACCAGTTTCTCTCCATTTCTCCCACTTCTCCAAATCCAAACCCCAGGGTTATGCTCCGTTAAGTCGATTCACACTCCGCACAGTTCTAAATCTAGAATCTTCTACAAATTTCCGAGGTCAGTTTTTCCAACAGAGTCTCAAGACGAAGATGAAGACGAATATGAAGACGAAGAAGAGGATGATGATGATGATGACGAAGAAGCGGCGGAAGAATACGACGGCGTCGTCTCGGCTGAGGTATCCGACGGAGGCGAAGAGAGTGACGAGGAACTTGAAAGTTCCGTTAGTGAAGTGCTGAACATCGAGGAAACGAGAAAGCAGAGAGTCGAGAAGCTTCGGAGTGAAGTTAGAGAGTTCGGTGATGAAATTATTGATGCTAATGAACTTGCTTCTATTTACTCTTTTCGAATCGACAAATTTCAGGTCAGTTTTGTTTCATTTTCCAGTAAAAATTATTTATTTTTTAGAACTTCTTCTAGTTATGTTGATACATTTTGTGCGAAATTTTGAAGCGCTTGGCGATTCAAGCATTTTTGAGAGGTTCATCAGTTGTGGTATCTGCGCCTACAAGTAGCGGCAAAACTTTGATTGCTGAAGCTGCCGCTGTTGCTACAGTTGCAAAAGGAAGGAGACTATTCTATACTACTCCTCTTAAGGCCTTATCCAATCAGAAATTTCGAGAATTTTGGTACGAACCTACTAAAGTATTTAAGTTCTATACAGTGACACTGTAATGATTTTTTACACCATTGTAATCTAAACTATTATAGCAGGTTATCATTTATTCTAGATTACCAATCAATGCTATTAACTGGACTTACCTGCAATCACCTTTTAAATGACCCAATTGAGTAAATATTTTTTACTCTTCAGTGCATAAAACTTTCTATACTCCCTGTCTTTTATCCTGTTTTCTACGATTCTCCTCTATCAAATTTTGTCATGTTTCCCTTTACATAATATTTTTGTTTCTGAGCTTCAATTTACTTTGGGGCACTTTACAGTGAGACGTTTGGTGAAAGTAATGTGGGGCTCCTCACTGGAGATTCAGCTGTTAATAGAGATGCTCAGGTTTTAATTATGACAACTGAGATTTTGCGCAATATGCTGTACCAGAGGTACATTTCAGTGGTTTTATGAACTCTTGTATATTAGTTATTTGATAGAATAAACGAAGATTAACAGCATGCTGATTGGCTTGTTAGGAGAAAAAAGCTCTCTACTTGCGACAACTTGATTTAGCTTTCGTGCATAGAAATTTCAGAGATAATATGCTCAATCGAAGTTGACCATGTATACCATCAAACTTTAAAGAGCTATAGTTTTGAAATTTGTGTAACATGTGACTTCCCTAACAAGTAACTGTCAGACTTTTATTCTGTTTTATTAAAAGCTTGTTCTGTTCATTCCTAAACTTACTGCATTACACTTCATTCTGCAGCGTAGGGGTTGCTTCCTCAGATGGCGGTCTACTTCACGTTGATGTAATTGTTTTGGACGAAGTACACTATTTAAGCGACATATCTCGGGGTACAGTTTGGGAAGAAATAGTATGTGTCTTCTGAATGTGCAAGTTCTTTACATCTCAATTCATCAGCAGCCTCACAGTACCAATTTCCTATATTTACTCCCCTCTTTTGTTTCTTAAGGTTATATATTGCCCAAAGGAAGTTCAACTTATATGTCTTTCGGCGACGGTAGCTAATCCAGATGAGTTGGCTGGATGGATAGGTCAGGTATTGCAATGAACCAATTGCAATTGCTTGTATAGCCAATAAAGTCTATCTGGCAAATGCTTTTCCGGTCCTCTAATTTTGTGGCTGCATCCAAGTTGTGTTATTCAGATATTAATTGTGATTGTGACATTCTTGATGCTGGTCTTATTTACCATACTTTTCCTTTCTTAAAAACTTTTTTTGGGGTTGGAATTGAGCTTATGGCGAGTCACAGTTTATAGACATTGTTTTCTTCTTTTGATTAGGTGAACTTTTTCCAGCATATTTTTTATGTGCTACGTCAAGATAAATGTTGAAACGATAATTATTCATATGCCATCTTTTAAACCACTGTCCATTTAAGGAAAACCAAAACTATTTGTTACGTAATTGTGATTGTGACATTCTTCATGCTGGTCTTATTTACCATACTTTTCCTTTCTTAAAAACTTTTTGTGGGGTTGGAATTGAGCTTAACGCACTTCTTATTGCAGGAGCATAGATTCTTATAATTGACCTACTTTATTCAACTTTAAATGCGTTCTTGGATTTGGGAAACTTGAGGCGTAGGTGACAAATTTTGTTGAAATGTATGCATATTAGCCTCACTAAAAGTTGTACCATAGACAACAACTAATTGAAATCTTTATATCTTGAACAATTCAATGGTTCATGTAAACCCCTTAGTAATTGGTAGTTATTGGGTAACCTGTTACGTCGACAAGAGAGAAGACTTGAATTTTAATAAACTATAGGTTATTTGCCTTTTGGTTGGCTTGACTCTAGTTAATGTCTTAAACATTTTTGGCATTTATAAATTGTCTTAGACTGCTGGCATTTATAAATTTTTTGTTTTTGTTTACCTTTCTTTTCCCTGCACCGAGGGTCGATTGGAAACAACCTCTCTGCCCTCTTGGGTAGAGGTAAGGCCTGTCTACATATTACCCTCCCCAGACCCCACTTTGTGGGAATATACTGGGTTGTTGTTGTTGTTTGAGATCATGTAATCAAACTATCATTGGCATATTGTCACCATTTAACACCTTGCTAGTTACATCTTCTTTTGATTCTTTTTCTTTTTACTGCTCAAAATGCCCCGGGTTTTCCTTCTTCGTAGGATAAAGCTCTGCAATTCCATTCTAAGGAGACTTGAAAGTTTGGATGATCTCTTTCTTTCAGTGTCTGCTCTCTAAATCTTTTTGCATCACATGCCTGTCGGTAAAATTGGTTTGATTATGAGAAATCCTGTGAGAATAGTAAAATGAACTTTTATTCTGATTTGGCTGTGCAATTTTGAACTTGATCTAGGCTGCCAGTTCTAGTTCTACTTACTGGTTTTGTTATTAAGTTAATCTAATGACAAGAAGGAAAAAACTTAGGTATTCACTTCTCTAATTTAACGATCTTTCAAGATTCATGGTAGAACAGAGTTGGTAACATCATCCAAGCGTCCAGTTCCATTGACTTGGCACTTCGGCACAAAGACAGCTTTAGTACCTCTTCTTGATGACAAAGGCACAAGCATGAATAGGTCGGATTTTTTTTCCCTTAGCTCTTTCATTTATCTTTTCGTTTTATGTTTATCAGTGGCAATGCCTTGCGTTGTTTTTTGTTTCTGGAACTTTTAGCACTCACTGCATGTGCACCAGATTTCGTTTACAACATTGGATTAACTTGTACCATATATTGCTTTACTTGATATAGTTTTTTCCAAAGGTCGTGATGTATGCATGATTCAAAGTCATAATCTTGGTAAACTATTTATCTTAATAAAAAAAAAAATCTTGGTTGTATGAGGACAAATCGGACGCGAAATAAGGCTAGTTTGTACATACGCGTGGCCGGCCCGGATGGAGTACAAGTCGGGGACGCCTCCTTATGAGGTCGACGACATTCGGAGACGTCCTCCCTTATGACCGCACGCCAAGAGGGATACGCTCCCGCCCATAAATGACGAGTCGGCGGGCCTGTTCAGGTGGACGTCCTCGACTTCCCCCTCCTCGTATTTCCGCTATAATTGTAATGCACTTGTGGCGATGTAATAGTTGGGCGAGGGGACCGCTTCCCTATATAAAGGAGGGTCTCCCCCCATTTGTAGGGGACACTGATCATTAATAATACAACTTTCTCTCTCTATCATCCTTCTCTCTATTATCGCTATTTTTACTGCTCACTTGCTCTTGATACTTGATTAAATTTTATTATCTTCTCATAAAGATAAATCTATATATACCAATCCGGCGATCAATCTTCAATAGATATTACCGTTGATTCCGATTGTCCCTTTATTTACATTGATTGATTTGTTCAAAGGTATTTAATTACTTTTGAGTAAAACAATTTGGCGCCGTCTGTGGGGATTTCGAGAATCAAACTCGTAGTATACATTCGCAAGATCCGATCATCGGAAAAAGTTTCGAAATGGCTGAAAGTAACACACGACCCAAGGTTGTGGCAGAAGTTACCACAAACCTCCTGAGTACCATGAACGAGGCTGGCGGTAGCACAGCCATCAACGCTACTCCCTTTGCCGCGCCTGAAGCGGAAGCCTCCCCTACCCCGCAGGAAAGGGACTCCAATCCAAAAGAGGCACCTCCAGCGGTCAAAAGGCTACTGGAAGAATGGCTGACTAGCACCTTGAGCAGCTTGGTGGAAAAGCCACCGCAAGGTTGCGGAAATGCCGCACCAGCAACAAGCAACACCACCGCGACAGACGAACAGGAAGAAATGCGGTCCAACGACTAACTCCTCGAGACGCAAACACACGACGACACACTGGCCTCCATCCTCAGAAAAATGAAGGAAATGGAGGGCGAAAAGCAGGTCCTCCGCGACCGGATGAAGGAACACCAAGATAGGGTTGATAAGATTCCCGGGGCGCCTAAACTACTACCCAAACGGGATGTAGGAAGGTTTGTGGAACAACCTTACTCCGAAGAAGCGGCACCCTGCACCGGACTGAAGACTGTATCGGCCTACGGCAGGAAGTCGTCAGAATGCTCAACCAGGGCTTCCCCTTGTCGCTGAGCAGTTCCTTCAGGTAGCCTTGGTTGAGCATTCAGACGGCATCTTGAAGGTTTTCGGGATGGTGTAGGGTGCCGCTTCTTCGGAGTAAGGTTGTTCCACAAACCTTCCTACATCCCGTTTGGGTAGTAGTTTAGGCGCCCCGGGAATCTTATCAACCCTATCTTGGTGTTCCTTCATCTGATCGCGGAGGACCTGATTTTCGCCCTCCATTTCCTTCATTTTTCCGAGGATGGAGGCTAGTGTGTTGTCATGTGTTTGCATCTCGAGGATTTGGACGTTGGTCCATATTTCTTCCTATTCGTCTATCGCGGTGGTGTTTCTCGTTGCTGGCGCGGCATTTCCGCAACCTTGCGGTGGCTTTTCCACCAAGCTGCTCAAGGTGCTAGTCAGCCATTCTTCCAGTAGCCTTTTAACCGCTGGAGGTGCCTCTTTTGGATTGGAGTCCATTTCCTGCGGGGTAGGGGTGGCTTCCGCTTCAGGCGCGGCAATTGTCGCGGTGGTGTTGCTTGTTGCTGGCGCGGCATTTCCGCAACCTTGCGGTGGCTTTTCCACCAAGCTGCTCAAGGTTAGTCAGCCATTCTTCCAGTAGCCTCTTGACTGCTGGAGGTGCCTCTTTTGGATTGGAGTCCCTTTCCTGTGGGGTAGGGGAGGCTTCTGCTTCAGGCGCGGCAAAGGGAGTAATGTTGATGGCTATGCTACCACCAGCCTCGTTGATGGCACTCAGGAGGTTTATGGTAACTTCTGCCACAACCTTGGGTCGTGTGTTACTTTCAGCCATTTCGAAACTTTTTCCGATGATCGGATCTTGCGAATGTATACTACGAGTTTGATTCTCGAAATCCCCATAGACGATGCCAAATTGTTTTACTCAAAAGTTATTGAATACCTTTGAACAAATCAATCAATGTAAATAAAGGGACAATCGGAATCAACGGTAATATCTATTGAAGAATGATCGTCGGATTGGTATATATAGATTTATCTTTATGAGAAGATAACAAAATTTAATCAAGTATCAAGAGCAAGTGAGCAGTAAAAATAGCGATAATAGAGAGAAGGATGATAGAGAGAGAAAGTTGTATTATTAATGATCAGTGTCCCCTACAAATGGGGGAGACCCTCATTTATATAGGGAAGCGGTCCCCTCGCCCAACTATTACATCGCCACAAGGATATTACAATTATAACGGAAATACGAGGAGGGGGAAGTTGAGGACGTCCACTTGAACAAGCCCGCCGACTCGTCATTTATGGGCGGGAGTGTATCCCTCTTGGCGTGCGGTCATAAGGGAGGACGTCTCCAAATGTCGTCGACCTCATAAGGAGGCATCCCCGACCTGTACTCCATCCGGGCAGGCCACGCGTATGTACAAACTAGCCTTATTTTGCGTCCGATTTGTCCTCATACAGATACTTGATTAAATTTTATTATCTTCTCATAAAGATAAATCTATATATAACGATCAATCTTCAATAGATATTACCGTTGATTCCGATTGTCCCTTTATTTACATTGATTGATTTGTTCAAAGGTATTCAATAACTTTTGAGTAAAACATTGGTAAACTATTGATTCACAGGTATTAGTGTTCTGTCAGTTTAAAATTTGGGCCCTGTTCTCGTTTTTCACGGCATATAATAAAACTGATTATATGTTGAGCATGGCATATGCACTCTGAAGTCAAAAGATTGTATCTACAAAATTTTCGGAAACTATATTTCAGCTACATATGATGGATTGGCCAGAAAAAAGTCAGGGGCATGATGGCACAAAACTAATCATAACGTGTGAAATACTCTCTGTAGTATTTGGAGGACAATTATTAACCAAGAAGATGCTGAAGTTTCATTTCTAATTACCTTCTGACTGAGCAGGAAGCTGTCACTCAACTATTTACAGTATGATGAATCCGCCAGTGAGCTATACAAAGAAGAAGGATCTAAAAGAAGAAAATCAAGAAAACGTGAAAATGATGTTCGTCCGCTTTCAAAGAATGATATAAATAATATTCGCCGCTCACAGGTGTGCATCGTAGCTAATTGAGTCTGAAATTTGTGTTGCAATGTTATCTCTCGTCTCTTAGATAATTTGTTGCTACATCATCATTTTCACAGAATGTATCAAAAAATTGTAATTTTCACAGAAAACTGTCAATCTAACTTATATCCTGAAATTACCTGTCAAGTAACTCATAGATATGGATTATCTTCAAAAATTTAGTTACAAAATGTATATTCTCAGGTACCTCAAATTATAGACACGTTGTGGCACCTAAAGGCGAGGGATATGCTTCCAGCAGTTTGGTTCATTTTTAGCAGGAAAGGATGTGATGCAGCTGTTCAATATCTTGAAGACTGCAGGTTACTGGATGAGTGTGAAACGAGTGAAGTTGAACTGGCACTCAAGAGATTCCGTATTCAATACCCTGATGCTGTGCGTGTGTCTGCAGTGAAAGGCCTCCGCCGAGGAGTGGCTGCACATCATGCTGGCTGTCTCCCCCTTTGGAAATCATTCATTGAAGAATTATTTCAGCGAGGTCTAGTTAAGGTTGTCTTTGCTACTGAAACACTTGCTGCTGGCATCAATATGCCTGCTAGAACAGCAGTCATTTCATCTCTCAGCAAAAGGGGTGATAGTGGACGTGTCCAGTTAAGCTCAAATGAGTTATTCCAAATGGCTGGGCGTGCTGGTCGTAGAGGTATTGATGAAAAGGGTCACGTGGTTCTTGTTCAGACTCCTTACGAAGGGCCTGAAGAGTGCTGCAAAGTTCTTTTTTCTGGGCTTCAACCTCTTGTTTCACAATTTACTGCCTCGTATGGCATGGTGCTTAATCTTCTTGCGGTGCGTTATTCTACCCTGAGCCTCCTTGATTCATTTTATTTTAATTTTACGATTAATTTCTTATTCTCCAGGGGGCCAAAGTTACCCGTAGATCAAGTGAGTTAGATGAGATAAAAGTGTCACGAGCAGGGCGGACGTTGGAAGAAGCAAGGAAGTTAATTGAGCAGAGTTTTGGAAATTATGTGGGAAGCAATGTTATGCTTGCCGCAAAAGAGGAGCTTGCCAGAATAGAAAAGGAAATAGAGACACTTACCTCAGAAATTAGCGAGGAAGCGATTGATAGAAAGAGCCAGAAGCTCTTAGCGCAGTCAGCATATCAGGAGATTGCTGAACTCCAGGAAGAATTAAGAGTAATTTCGTTACTCATGCTCTTCAACTTATTTTTATTTATTTATTTTTTTGCCTCAAACTGCACAGTTCGTTTCCTGGCAGCTGGACACTCTTTTTCCTTTTGCTTATCAGAAAAAAGGTTCACTATCTGTCCTGAAAATCCTGTAAAGAGCCAGTCGTATGGTGAAACTACTTCTACCTAGTATAAACTAATTTAGCTTTCCCTTTAATATTCTTCAAGGTTCTTTGTCTAAAGGATGACTTTCTAGTTACAGTGGCCTATATGTTTCAGTTTTTGGAAGCACGACGAATTGGAAAAGGCTCTTGTTCATTCACTGAGTATCTTTTCTACTTTGCTTTCTGTTGAAAATTAATCTAGTGTTCAGCATTTCATACACTCTTTCCAGCTTCTATTTCTTCCAGCTTTAGTAATTTTAAAAGTATGCCGGAAATGATTCTATTAATGGTCCTTGTGCCTACCTTTTCCAGGCTGAAAAGCGTCTTCGAACAGAACTGCGAAGAAAAATGGAGCTGGAAAGAGTCTTTTCGTTGAAACCTTTACTGAAGGAGCTAGAAGATGGACACCTTCCATTCATATCTTTGCACTACAGCGACAGTGACGGAGTACAACATTTAGTTGCTGCTGTTTATCTGGGGAAGGTTGATACTTTGAATATTGAAAAGCTTAAAAGTATGGTAAGCATTTCAAGTGACCCCCTTTTTCGGCAAAAAAAAAAACTAGCAAGTATGGAAGCGTTTGTATCATCAGCAAGTACAATACTTGATTGTGGTCCTCCTGAGACGCAATTAGCTTGTATCTTCGGCATCTGATCTGCAAACATCATGTTGCATACACTAGAAAGCTCTTTCATAGGGGCTTTTCTCAATTGTAGCAAGTGGGAAAGGTGTTAAGACCTTAATGCAGTTCTTGCTCTTTGCTGTTAAAAGTTAATAGGCGACATGTTTGACATATCATATAACCCCTTGAAGTTTTCCATGTTTATAAAACTATTAATTTTCGGCTATTTTCTCCTATTCAGTTATGGTTACTTGATATGGTGGATCATGTCGCCATCAGATTCTCACTAATCTTGAGTCTTTACTCTTTGGCTAAGAATCAATTGATTAATCAATCAATCAACTATGCCTCAATCCCAAACTAGTTGGAGTTTATCTTAGACTCTATGGAGCTAAGTATCTTGTTGTTGAAAGTGTCTCTTATTTTCTCTCTTTCATAATTCTTATCTTCCAAGTCATATGGCGTATGTCTTTTCTATTCTCTTTTGAATTGAGGGAATAAATGGCCATTATTATTGTGCATTCTGTATAGGATTTATATGGTTGCACTACCATGAAAATATCTAGTTCTTTTACAGCTTTTTATGATTGTAATACTGCAGTTTCCTCTTAAACTAAAATTCTCTCCGGTTACCTACTGTACAGTAGTAGGAATGTGTAATCCTTCCTTTTTTCAGGTGCGTGACTACGATGCCTTTGCATTAAAGACAGTAGTGGAAAATTTTGAAGTTGGTGATAGTGGAGGAGAAGATGTTAAACCGTCTTATCACGTGGCTCTTGGTTCAGATAACTCTTGGTATCTTTTCACAGAGAAGTGGATTAGAATGGTTTACAGTACAGGCTTTCCAAATGTTGCCTTAGCTCTTGGTGACGCTTTGCCTCGTGAAATTATGACTGAGCTTCTTGATAAGGCAGAGATGCAGTGGCAGAAGTTAGCTGTGTCTGAACTGGGAGGTCTATGGTGTTTGGAAGGTTCCTTGGAGACATGGTCTTGGAGTTTAAATGTGCCAGTCTTGAGTAGTCTATCTGAAGAGGATGAGGTATCCTATTTGTCTTGATTATCGGGTCTGATTGTTTTGCCTGCGTTGCATTTTTAATCTAATAGGGGCATTTCCTCCTCACGTTGATGCTTGTTAGCATCTGCTTTTGCATTTCATGTTTATTTCGGGGCCGGGGGGGGGGGGGGGGGATGAGAAACAGCTATGCGTCGAATACAATCTTTCTTGTTTCTCGGCCAATAGATGTTCTTATCTGGGGTAAGAAGGACCATATATATATATATATATAGGTAACATAACATTCTTTCCAGGAATTGCTCACTACAAAGAGTAAGCAAGAATAACATTTGCTTTAGTAAGCATTGATACTGCTGATTTTAGTGTTCGCCATTTAGAGTTTTATCCACATGTAGAACTCTGGTTAGAGTTGCTACTATTTATACAATTCAGGTTGTGCGTAGTTTAATCTCCAGTTAGTTTTTCTTGGTGGAGTGCCGTTGGAAGTAAGGACAACATATCGTTCTTCTTTTGGTCAAACTTTTAAATGTTAGATCACCTCTTTATATTGTTACTTGCATTACTCACATCATTATTTTACAAGATTGGCACAAGCCAACTTTTTGAGCTTCAGCAATGGGTGGAGTTATCATAGTTCTATATTGGCATACAGCTCGTGACGAGTAATTTTGATTATGTCAGCAGGCCCTCAGAATCACTTATCTGTGTCTCTCTCTTGCACACATCTACTTATAAAAGCATAGCATGTCATAAAATATTAGCGTCACATGCTATATGATTCGTTTTTATTTTAGGTCTTAAACCATGTGAAACATTGAAGCATTTAACCTAGCTTGTACACTTGAAGTATATTTTTCGCTGATGTCTATTGTCAGGTCTTGCAATTGTCGCAAGCATACAATGATGCAGTAGAATGCTACAAGAACCAACGGAATAAGGTCTCCCGTTTGAAGAAAAGGATAGCTCGTACAGAGGGCTTTAAAGAGTATAAGAAGATAATAGATTCAGCTAAGTTCACTGAGGAGAAGATTCGGCGGTTGAAGGTTAGGTCAAAGCGTTTGATTGGTCGTATAGAGCAGATTGAGCCGACTGGTTGGAAGGAATTTCTGCAGGTATGTTACTACTTATCTGCTTGTTACATGCAACTGATTGTACTTCGTGTAGTTGTGCAACTTTTCATCCTTATTCCATTATGTCTGCTACAACATCCTCATATTGGACATGATTGAATGTTCATATTCTTTCATTGTGTAAAATCCTTTTTATTCTCAAGCGTGCTTGCTTTTCTCCCATGTACTCAAACACCACACATTAAGACCATCTTTGACTCAAAAGAAAGAAGAAGACTTTATCATGACATTATTTATTTTTAAGAAACTCACCATTGTTGGTTGCCTCTGTCATATTCTGGGGGTCTGCTCGGAGATCAACTTTTTTATTCTGCAGTTTGGAAAAAAAAAAAAGGGCCGACCCAGTTCAATACCCACTTCGTGGGTGTCTGGGGAAGGGAATACTCTAGGCAGCCTTCCCCCTGCTTTGCAGAGAGGCTGATTCGAACCCGCGACCTGACACACCACGGCAAGCAAGCTTACCGCTGAGCCAAGCCGGCCCTTCATTGTTGGACTTCTGCAGTTTGGAAATGTTTGCTAATTGAGCAGGAAAAAATGATAGTTCACTTCTGTGAACTGTATTTTTCTGAAGTTGTCGTGGAAATCTTTTGGGAAGGCAACATTCTCTTAAGGAAACCTCCATTCCAACTTATAGAACACTTTCTCCATTGTTGGACTTCTAAAATGTGACGCCATTCCATTTTTGTACAACTTTCAAAATTTCAAGAATTCAGATTCATTAAAGTATCCCCTACCTTAAACTTTGATGTGATGATTTCTCGATCAAACTAAATTTTACACTAATTTAATATTCTTCTTCCACTATCATGAGTATGCTGTACAAGTAAAATTAAGATCTTAAACTCCATATCTAGTCGAATAGCGTCATATAAATTGAAATGAAGGGAATGCGTTTTAAAGGGAAAGGACTCAGAGAACATTTTTATGATATTGCCTTGGGGGATAACTAAACTAGGAAATGCTGTTTTTTGAATACTTTTTGATACTTGAACCAGTTCTTTGTTGTAAAAATTTTAAAATAAATTTTTTTCTGGAAACTGCAGCAAGCGCCCATGATCTCATTGTTATTTTACTTGGTCTGGCGTATTACTTGGGGGCAGTTTCCCTTTTGAGATTGAAGCCTTTGATTAACTTGTCTCCTAAAACAGAGTTTCAGGTTATTGTTTCATTTTTACTACAAAGCAGAGAAATTACTCATCACTCAATGTGTGCCAGGTCAGCAATGTTATACATGAAAGTAGAGCATTGGATATCAATACACATGCCATTTTCCCCCTGGGTGAAACTGCAGCTGCAATTAGAGGAGAAAATGAACTTTGGCTTGCGATGGTTCTTCGAAATAAATTGTTGCTGGACCTAAAACCTGCACAGCTTGCTGCAGTCTGTGGAAGTCTAGTTTCTGAAGGAATCAGACTTCGGCCCTGGAAAAATAACAGGTAGCATTTTTGTTCTCAAGACGCAGAGTACTATCAGTCTGATTTGAATTCCGACATAGGTTGGTCTAGCTCTTGCATACACCTCCATGCGGGTTTTCCTCCACCATATAAATAAAGGAATTATCCTTTTGAAGAAAATGGTCACCACGCTCTTTTTTGTCTTGGCATTGCTAAATTAGGATTTAGTGGTCTAGATATTGGGTTACAAGAAAGCCCGAGTTCACATTGGAGACCAACTCATTTCCATGTAAAGCATTATTTTTCATATCTCTCTCTTATATTGGGTGGAGGATTCCCAACAAGTTGCCATTGTCTTACCCCTTGAGAAGGCAACAAGCAGGACAGTGTCACATTAGACTTGTATAAAAAGAAGACAGTGCAGAGGTTTGGAAAAGTTAGTTTCCAGACCAAGAGCGTAAACCTACCTATTTTCTTAATGGGGCCTGATCCAGCATAGGCTTACAGTTCCCCTATATGAATTTGCACAGTCTGCTGGTCGTAGTTGATCTGTCCATTTCCCTATTAAGGCTGTGGTTTCATTAGTGGCAAGTTTTCAGACGATATCTGATACTTTTTTGGAACATGATGTCAAGTAGGAGTCTGATATCCAGCTGAAATCTAGTGGCAAATTTTCTTGGAGTAAAAAACTTTATTTTGATTTCCTTGGAGAACTATTGACATTCGCTGAGACCTGAGAAGTTTTATGCAATACTTACTAGTAAGGATTAACGACATACGGTACCCTTAGACCTACTTTTCCAGAAGGAACGGTATTTCACTTTTACTGCACTCTAGTTTGAAACTGGCTTCTCTTTGTTGTGTTACTTGTGTCCTGGTGAATTTCAATAATTTTGTTGGATAAGGAGGTGAATTTCCAGATTTTAGATGTCATATGTGTTTCACTTGTGCTTGACCTCGAGACTAGTCTATAGTTTGGAGATTAGTAGCTCTATTTGATAGCTGGATAGTTGTGTTGCGGTAGGTACTGACTATCTAATTGAACAAGAGTTTTGGGTTTCTGAAATAAGGAGGTTCTTATATGTTATACCATTTATAAATTTGGGCACAATTCGTGTGAGATATCTGCTTGCGGTTTCATTCAATCCAGAATTTAGTGCAGAGTTCTTGCCAGAGCTTTATACTCCTTTGGTAAACTAGGTATTTAGAAATCAAAGCAAATGTTTAGTGAACTTCCAGTATCAGTTCATCATGGTTAAGTTGGCTTCTAGACAATATGTTTATTAAACCTCTGTACTGAAAAGGAAAGATCTGATTTGAAATCTTATATCTGCAGTTTCGTTTATGAACCCTCTACCACTGTCTTGAATGTCATTGACTTATTGGAAGAAACAAAAAGCTCAATTCTAGAGCTTCAAGAAAAGCATGGAGTACAAGTGAGTTTTCAAGTTTGATTGGAGCCACTTCCCAATAGGTTCCAGGTTGGCTTTGCACTTCATAATTATGAAACAAACTTGCTAATTTCACAGATTCCTTGCTGCTTGGATAGCCAATTCTCTGGCATGGTTGAAGCCTGGGCTTCTGGTCTTACTTGGAAAGAGATTATGATGGACTGTGCAATGGATGAAGGAGATTTAGCTCGCCTTCTACGAAGAACGATTGATTTGTTAGCTCAGGTAGTCTCTTGCTCGCTCTGTTTAAGGAAATCCATATTGCACTAGTGATTGCATATTCTTAGGCGACCATTTGCAGTCAATGTTAATTCTGTCTCTCGTCTCTTGTCTCTTGTTTGAAAAAAAAGGTAAAAATTGAGAACTAAGTATTACAAAGTTTAAGGGCATACACCTAGGCACCCAGCCCATGTAATTAAAGAAAGACAGAAGCGGCCCTACACTTTAGCTAAATTCCTTATATTTGGTGGTTATATGACTCCTTATTTTCAGTTTTTCCTTTCATTTCGTCTTTGTAGTTTTCTTCCTGTTTCACTTTTTCTTTTCTCTATGATTGCAGATTCCTAAATTGCCTGATATAGATCCACTGCTGCAAAGCAATGCCAAGGGTGCATCTAACGTAATGGACCGCCCACCAATAAGTGAATTAGCAGGATAATATACAAACAAAAAATTCATCATCTCCTTAAGGAGTCGAACTCAAAGGCAGGTAATCTATAGCCACTGTTCCTGTAAGAGCACTATAGAACTTGGATCAATTTATTTTCTGTCGACGAGGCTTCATATTAGTGAATTTCTCATTTATCTCCTGCATGTTGATTGACGGTTCGTTCACGATCTTCATGGTTCACAGTTCAAAGTACTAATGAACTCCCAAGTCTTAACAACTCTTTCACCCTTGCAAAGTAGACTCATCTCTGTCTTCCTTTCATGATACTGATTTCTCTCTCACTGTCCTGAATTTACTGGTCTAAAACCAGTCCCAGAACGGTTTTATATTATTGAGCCAGGCTCAGGCTTTGCTATAAGAGAGATTGCTCATAGCAGCAGAGTAGCAAGAATCTAGCGAACAAGTAACAGGTGCAGCTTTGGATAATGGGCGAGGTGTTAAAAAATGACAAAATCAGTATCTTCATACGAGATGTATTATACTGGAGTATGCTGTACATCTCTAGTAAGGACTAAACCAAACACACTACATCTGATTGGTCTATCTGTGTTCCAGATTGATTGGCACTTGGTAGAATGACCGTGCAGTGGAAATGAAGTATAGATTCAATTTAAGTGAGCATGATTTCCTAGAGTTGATTGTTCATCAATTAGCTTGGAGGATTGTCCTCTACTTTTTCTTTGGAGTAGCAACATAGCAGTAGACCAGAATGGTATATAACTCGCTTTTAGAAAGTGTGATTGTATATTCCATTTCAAAAATAAATTTCTTATTTCTAGATCAGCCAGGATGTCGTTATCAAAAAAGATCAACTAGGATTTCAGTGAAAATGTATATCACTCCATTTCGGAAATGGTCCTGTTGCCCAAACCTCTTTGTTTTGATATACATAAGGTTCAGCCATTTTGGTCATGTTGTGACATAATTCAGCCTTGTAATCCCCTTCCCCTACCCCCTATATAGATTACAAAGTTTTTTATAATGTTATTCGAAAATGCATAGAGAACTTGAGTTTCACCACCCATCATATAAAGAATTCAAGTACTTCGTCCATTAAAACAATCCATCTGCAGTTTAAAGGGTATACCTAAGATAAAAATAAATATCAAATTTGTGCCATCTTTTAAGTTTTTAGATGACTAAGTTCACACAATTCTGCTACATCTAATATTTGTGTTCTCCAGAGAAACTCAGTTAAAAAATAAAAAATGGAGCCCAAATACTTGTGTCTTACACTTAGAATTTTGCGCCAGAAATTCCCTTTGTTGGTCATCTACAATTTGCCCGAAACTGTTCTACAAACAGGTATGGCGTATCACTATTTTATTTTAGAGGATGGAAAAGGTAGATGATACGGCGTGAACATATTCAGATTGTAGCAGCTCATTTTTTATAAGACTCAAGATTCACCTTTTGTATTTCTCTTTAGAGATGCCACGAAAAACGATTTTATTTCTACCGAGCCAAAACAATCTGGTAATGTTTCTACTAACCAAAATTATTGTTTATTAGCTACTTTACTTGAATTTCTAGCAGCATGCTATGTGATACTCACACAGCTTGAATATGCTTTTATGATCTTGCGATCAAATACTCGGCCAGTTTTATGGAAAACTATGCAAAACTTAGACAGAAAAATTCAGTAACATATTAGCTTAATTTAAGATTAAAAAGCACAAACAGTAGCTCCATTATTGCAGTCCCGCAGTATGCTCTACCCTTAACCATTATTCAACCAAAAAAAAAAAAAAGGTCCGACAGTTGCATCGAGACGGGAAAGGTGAGTTGGTCATAAGAATTTCGGACTCAGGAAATTAGGCAGAAGAAAATAATTACAAGTGGAATTTACTAGTGTAACAAGGAAAATTTCATGAAATTGACAATTTTAGTGTTGTACAACAGAGAAGGCAAAGATATTTACATCAATTTGGGCACAAAATTTAGAGATGACATCCTACAAATTTTCCAAGCTGTTAGCTGGATCACTTATTCAATAGGAAAAGGTACATAAATCTATGGTAGCGGGGGCCAAAATTTGAATTTCCACAAATACGAGTAGTCAGCTAAGAAACAAGTATCAGAAGCATAAAGTCAGAAACCTTCGAGAGCAAGTAAATTGTGTGAAATTCTACCTTTTGGACTCCATTACTCCATTTCGTGTGTCATAGAACTATAACTATGACTAATTGAATTTGTAGATTACCTTCATGCAAAATGCACATCTTTCAACTGAAGAGTAATCTGCGGAAACGTTGTACTTTACTAGGACCATTCAAAGAGTTCGAGTGGCCATTGGATGAAAATCTGTCCTTCAATGTTCTCCGCCTTTTTCTTGACCGGATCAAGAAATCTTCAGTGTCTAAAACGTAAGAGACCTAGGGCATCCGGAACCACAAAACAGTTAGCAAGAGGGACAAGGCTCTTCGATATGTGTCTATTACTAAGGATAGCTATTGTACCTTTGATGAACTGCATGCTATCTTACATTCTAGACCATTAATAATTTGAACTCCTTCCATAGCTTCACCTGGAAAAGTCTCATCTCCAAATCCATACTTACGCTTGTTTCTGCAAAATACGAGCAGGCATTAACCTATGATATAAAATATTCAAGAAAGCACTCTCTGTTTATATACTACCTTGTCAAGAACACCCCAGGGTTCTCCTTCTGAGGAATAACAGAGAGGAGTTCATTGCTCAAATAAGCTGCAAAATTCGGGTCCATTGACACCGCAGACATCTCAGGCTTATCATGAACATAGTCCATGAGTTGTATGGATAGACGTGTTGGTATAGATGACTGCAGTGGAGGTCATTTATCAATGCTAGTTTAAATGGAAAAGGGAATGCTAGGTTCTATATTTGTCACAGAACATAAAAGGAAGCCAAGATTTCGCAAAGACTTACACATGCTATTCTGTATATGCTCTCTTCATGAAGAAGAACACGCACATTTTCATGGTAAACAACATCCGAAAATGTGCTAGATTTTCTTGAGGTTTCATACGCATACAGTTGGAGAAGTTTACTTTCCAACTCATCAGTAGCAATTGTCTGTAGCTGCAAGAGATGTAGAACAAAATTTTAAGAATTGTACAAGACAGCTGCATACACCAAACAAGGAGAACATGAAAGTATTTACCTGTTTGACAATTTTGTATATCAGTTTGTCTAAGGTGAAGAGAAGATATGACTGAGCTCCAATAATAGCTCGGCAGTCATCCTCAAACTTTGCATTGTCGGAGGAACCGTCCAGCAGGTTATAAAGTGCACTCATGAATCTGAAACATCAAAAAGGAGTTTGGTCTGATTCAGTACAGATTAATCTAAATGAAATGGAACAGGAAATTAATTACTCAAGTGACCTGGCATATGATTCAGTGGGGTTTATAGCATTTGAGACTCTCCATCTGTGTTCAGATGACGAAGAGTGCGATTTTGCTTTCTGTAGTCTTTCATACAATGTCTATAGTTAAGAGAAGAAACATTAGTGATGCATCATCTGAAGGATATTTACTACATGATATTAAATAGCCTTACCTGGTGAAGTCTGAACAGCACATAAAATGAATCATTTCCATAAAATATACGTGATTCCTTCTCTCTGTCATGAAATATAGAAGGAACTTGCTTTGTGAGAGGCCTGGATGTATGTTGAAGACGTTCTGAAAATGGCATAACAGCACCATCTCCTTCAGCATCATGGACATCAGCAGTTCCTTCCACCTCTCCTTCACTCTCTGCCTTGTTATCATTCTCATCATTGTCCCCATCTTCACGCTCTTCTTCGTGAGAACCTTCTCCATTAGCAGACTCACTACCTGAAACATCACAATTTTCAGAGGCATTCTCACTATCCTCTGACGTCCCGTGAGCACTTGCTTCCCCTTCATCATCAGCATCATTCTCACATCCTCTCTCTCCACCACGAACTACTTCTCTATGTCCACTTTGGTACAACTTACTACTTGAACTTCCCTTTAAACTATGTGATACATTTGGACCACCTTCGCTTGATGGTGTAAAATTATCCTCAAAATCACCATTTGGAGTTAATTCGCCCTCTTCTCTCTCAAGTTTACATTTTCCTATGGATTCTTCAAGACATTTCTCAACCTTGACACCTTCTGTCTTTGGGCCCACCAACCCTCCATCCTAAAATCATGCGGCAAAAAAGGGAAAAAAATTTAGAGATGGGGGGTAACAACAGATATACTGCAAGCTTAAATAGTATCTGAATGTGGTTTTCTTTTAGTTGTGTCTGTGTGCTTTGGGGTTTTCTTGGAAAACGGCTACTTGCACTCTCAATGTAATCTGATTACACCCTCACTGCGGATGGTTTCAAATCCCAAAGAAGCAGAAAACCAGGAATCAGCTTCAAGTTTAGAGGCACTGCAATCAGTATCCAATTAAAAAACAAGCCCAAAACCACTAATACGGGGAACATCTGTATGCGCCCCCTGGGCCATGTCGTGGAGTTTGCAGTGGGTGGAATAAAGATGTCGCAAGATAACGATTTAAGTTCTTAAAAAACTTTTGTTCCACCAAATAAAAGTAATTCATAAGAAATATACAGCCTTGTAGAGATACTGTCTAGTGAAGGTCCTAACTTCTCTTTACAACAATATTTCTGCATTCCCAGTTCTGCAAAAGTCTACATGTAGGCATATAGCCAAGATTCACCATATATTCCATAGGCAAGGTCCACTATATATCTCCACACATTTATTTAGTGTTTGGGCATTTTCACGGGTCAGTGTTGGGTGGGGTATCTAAACAGCTCAACTTGGGTTGCTATTTTCTGACTGGTTCCTTTGGGCATAGCCCGAATTAGCCCACCAGAAAAATTGCCCAACCCATAAAATTTTGGGCAGGTTACTTTTGGGGAAATTTCGCTACCCCTAGTCTGTGCCTGACAAGGGAGCTAGAGGCAGATAAACATAGTTCACAGCAGGATCTCAAAAATTTCCTTCTTATGGATTCACATCAAGATTTTTTGCCAGCGGTTTATCTAAAGACCTATATGTTGCTCGGACTCTCTGAAAATGTTGCCAGCTGGGTGTCGGATCCTCCAAAACAGTGTATTTTTTGGAGGATCCGGCACAGGTGTGACATCATTTTGGAGAGTCAGCACTACATAGCTAAAGACTACTTCTTATTTCCTAATTGTTCGGCTTTTTGGGACTAGAGCATGGGGAAGAGGTTGAAGAAAGAGAACAAGTGGCAAGGGAACTTTTTTTTTTTTTTGGGGGTGGGGGGTCTTCAAAATCATGAATAGGTAAAGCAAAGGCATAGAAATGTCAGTCTCTATTTGGAGGTTGAACTTTAAAATAGTCAAGTAATCTAAAAGTCTTAAAACACAGTACCTTTGAGTCATTAGAAGATTTTATCACAAGTTCACATTTGATTGAGGAACTACTAGGTCTGGAAGTACCTGCACCATGCCCTATCAATGGAAAGGGTACATCAAATTTTCAATTACTAATCCTATGAAGAAGTGTGAAAAATACAAAATGGAAGAGCAATCCAAAGTAGGCAGCCCATGAACCTGAAGCAGTTTCTCTACAGACTCTTCCATGGCTTTCCTCCACAACCGTGCTGTTTGAAAGCACAAGCTGGTCAGCACCAAAAGCCTCTCTGCTGAGACCAGATGCTGCATCCGCCATGTTGGGATCAACGGCTGGCTTTCCATGCTGAAGGAGGGTCCTTGAAGTGACAATTTTCAGTGTCACACCAGTTGCATCAGGAGATTTATCATCCTTAAACCCATTTTCACCATTTGCAATCCGTACTCTGGAAGAAATTGAATTCTGAGGTGGAGGCTCTTCATCTCCATTCCTGGAACTGCTTTGTCTGCAATTCATTACTGAGTCACTAGCAGGGCTACCAGCCCTTTCCCCATCAATTGCTGTATTACCTTTAGCATTTTGGTTTTTAGCCTTTTCAACTTCTCCACCATCCACTGCACCCTGAGGTTGACGAGGAACACCAAATATTGGTTCCAGGAAGGTGGTCCAAATCTTCATGACTTTATCCAACTGTTCTCTTGTACAAACTTCACTACATGAATACTTAATGATTTGATAAAGGTCTTCATGGATGTCAGAATCAGGATACTCGAACTCCAGGTGAGGGATAATTGGTTGTCCATTTCCAGCAGCAACAGAGAGAAGCACATCATCTTCTTTGCACTTATTTTCACTGATTTCTTTGATCTCAGCCAGCAGTGCTGTGGGGACGAAAACATCAGTTCCTTGATAAACAACTACTTGTAACAAGAAAAAAACTAGTTCTTCGAGATAGAGAGAATTTTATAGAAAAAGTTACAAAGCTCTCCTTCAAATATCCCATAAATAAAGTTAGGTCGGAACTGGTGAAAATTGGAAAGACTTTGAACAATATTTCATATACTGCACTATGATCTCTCAAAATATCTTTCTCTACATTACATTTCAAGGTGTGCTTGTAGTGCTGGGACAAAAACAGATGATTGAAAATTCTATAATCAACTCAAGAAAGTAGTACTATTGTGGATGTAGAACAAACTTCCTCCTCTGTCTGCAAGAAAATAAAGGCACTCGTTGAATAAAACCTACTGCTGAATTATGTGAAAGCTTTGTCATGACCATCCACAAGCAAATGAATTTACATCTATCAAAAATGACTACCAAGGGTAATCCATTGAGATGGCACAACAACGTATAGATGGTCAAATCTCTTACACCTCCTTTTTGCATTTATTACCGTTGTGACGGAACCTTTCCAAGTAAAGAACATTAGGCCACTTGCACGAATTGCTGTGAGCTTAGACAGCTACATGCTATTTCATTTACAAACAACATCTAGCTTAGGCACACCAATTTTGCCATATCAAGTTCAAAAGAGCAGGTACGGTTTGTTTCTAATCTTCCGAGGAAGGGGAGAGGTTTTTTAATTGTAAGTTGAGAATGCTACTTCTAGTTTAAAATTTCCTAGTAGCTTCCAGTCTCAGACTAGATCCTTCATGTCGATACTCTTGTCACCTATATAGAGGGTAATTCAAGACAAGAATACCTTTTTTTGATAAGATAAGTAAATAATTCAAGACAAGAATACCTTTTTTGATAAGATAAGAAAATAGTTCAAGACAAGAATACCTATAAGTAGTAATAGTCCTCGTATCATCTGGAATAGTGTCAAAAAAGGCTTGTGATCAATGCATGTTGTCCTATTTTATACGGTAAACATAAACTTCAACATTATTATAAAGCTAAACAGTAGGCTCAAATATGTTTACTTTTGGTCGGGCAGGCATTGAAGGAACAAATTCTCCAGCAGGGCAAGCATTAGATTATTCTTAAAGCTCGTTAAGACTTCAGAGAGCAAGTAACAACTACAGTTAGGTGAAAGATACAGTTAGGTGAAAGCAAAAATGGAATTTCTGCTTCATCAATTTTTCTGCTTGTTGGGTCTTCTAGTTGTTAGAAAGTAGAACTCAGAACTGCCACACTGATTCTGACCTCTTGACAAATATTGTGAGAGCCATAAATCTTGAGCTCCTATCTAAAAACTGATTTCAACTTCTAAGAACATTGTTCTGGTTCTACAAGAGCCAATTTTTAAATTGTAAGCTCTTGCTTGAGACAGCCCAGGCTACAAGGACAAAACACTGCTTCCTTCTAGAAGAGAATTTTAGAATTCATAAATTATAGAATAACTTCCGAAATACAATATGGTGAAGGTATAAAGTTATTAGAATGAACTAGTTCTAAATCAGAAAATGTCATCTTACATTACCTTTTGTGCTCAAGCTTTTAGTGTCCTGCTGCTTGAAATAAAAGCTACGATGATCCAGTGATTTGTGATAGTTCTTAGCATAAATTTCAGCCCAAACTTTATTAAAATCAGAACGACACCTTGCCCACTCCTCTTGTTTCTGCTTCAAGCGAGTGAGTATAACTGGAAGGGCAAGTGGTGCATTCTTCCTCAACACATCCATAACATCAAGCCCGTGGTCACCGTAGAGGCGTTCAATGCACCTTAGATTCAGAGCTATACCAAAAAAAAGCATAAGAATTTATGATTACAACAATCCAATAGCAATATCAGCATCAGTTATCAGCCTCTTACCAGTAAAATGTTTTTTTGAGAATGCTCTTACCAGTAAAATGTTCTTCAATACGGATATGACTATCACTGGCAATAGTATTATCATTGATCTTGTTGAGCAATTCTTCAACACGTCTGGTTGTCGCATTGACAGACTCTAAAAGCATATCCAGCTCAAACCTATTATTATGGAAGCATCACCAATTGCAAAGGAGTATTAAAGAAAACTTTACAAGAACAGGTCAGAGGATATGAGATCACTTCACATTCTAGATAAAATAAAAGTTAAGACTTTAAAACCACATGCATCAAGACAACTTCCAACCTGTCATCTTCACATCGGAACAAGCTTTCTTCATACTGGTTTTTGCGCATATGTTTAAAAGAGTAATCCTCACTTCCTGATGTCACCGATACCCAGAAATCATTTAGGACATCAGCACCAATCTCGGTTCGCTGACTCGCTAAAGGAATTGGATACTGTAGCAAGAAAAAAGTTGCACCATCGGTGCAAAAGATTTATAAGACACCAATACATGTATCTTAGGAAGCAAATAGAGTTACTTTAAACAATAGATCTGTACATTCTTTGGAAGAAGCCGATAACTCGGTGAACAACTTTCACAGTTGGAGAGGTCAAGTTCATGTATAGGTTTTGCTGCGTATTTATCCTTGCTTGGGTACAAAGACATCTTTTGCCCTTGTATATCTTTACTTCCATAGGCGACGCCTCTGTCAGGTCTATCTCTTTCTCTTGTTTCACGGACTCTATTCCTGTCTTCCCACTCACAATCTCGGTCTTTGTCCCTATCTTCTACTTTATCCGACTTGGGAATGTGTTCATCGTTCCATGAGGATCCTGAAATGGATTGAGATAAGTCAGAGATCTAGTGGACATACAGGTGCCGCAATCCCATTATAGTCATTGTCATATCGCTAGAAAAGAAATAAGACTACATCTTCACGACTACAGCTAACATCATTCTTACGTGTTTTGCTCAGAATAGCAGCAAGATAACCATCTGCAGAAAAACTCCAAATAGAATAAAATCTTTATTAAGATCTGGAAAATGAAACTCAAATGGCAGTAGCAAAACAATGCAAGTGTAACAGAAAAGTAAGCAGGAATCATTAGCTTACTACCTGTCCTGTCACAGTGAGAAATAAATTCATCAAATCCGTCCATGAGATCTGGATGTTTCACGAGTAAGCTGCTAACCTAAGGCAAACAAATTTTTACTCCAAATTACTGATTTCACTGATACTATAGAAGCATTATAAATAAGAAACTGAATCATGTAATTGACAACTAACATTGAGACTACACTTGCAAGCATAAAGTCAAGCCAGACACAGAAAGTCATGCTGGTGGAACCACATTCTCATTAAGAAAAGATTCATCAGTGTGTTTATAAGCGACATATTAGTTATACTTCCGTGAACTTTCATCATTTTTCTTTTTGGAAAAAGGGTTAGGGGAAGGGGGTGGGGGTGTATTTATGCAACTGATAATCAATGCCGTTAGTGTCTATGACGTCAGATGTATGTGAAGATATATGAACATTGGGATGCATACACAAGATTTCTCACTACAGACTAAGTTGTATACTACTTCCCTAAAACAAAAGAAGGAATATAGCAGATACATAGGTCATTGCCTTATTGGTTTCACATTTCTATTATAAAATGTTATCAACTAGTTCAAGGGTATTGATAACCTTCACCAGGACAAGTAAATTCAAAAATTTAACCAAGCTCCATGAAAAGAAATTTCAAAGCATGAAGAAGGATACCAGGGATTGTAATTGTGGTCTTGTAACTATTTCCTTGCTATAGATATGAAGGCACTTAAAAAACTGATTTCGATCTCCGATATCCTGTAATCTTTCCTTAACCCGCTCACAGTAAGCAAAACCATGGTCCTGCATACCTGCTCCAACATAAGTAGATTACTAGCCATTCAACTAAATAATCTGATGAAGCAAATAAAATGAAACTTAGAATATGTTTACAGGAAATGAAAAATACAGGCAGCAAAATTCAGATGGCCTACAACAAGGTGCAAGTCTCAAGCATAATTTTCTTAATATCAATACTTATCTTGCAAATTTATTGCAAGTAATAATTTCTATATTAGTTAATTACTTTTCAAGGTCGGAACAAGCAAATTACATCAATCGGCAAACTTACTGTGTTCAAACTGGTCAACAGCAGAATCTCTATGAACAGATTTTCTGTCCAGCTCTCTATCCTCATATTGTGGATCCCTTCTATCCCTTTCAGTTTTCATCGTTGTTTCTTCATATTCTGGATCAGGTCGATCGACATGTGAAGTAGCCTTCTAAACCAGCCAAAAGATAAAAATACCCGGATTTATCAGCCAAAATTCAACGACATCGGACTCTAGAAAATCACCATCAAGAAACTACCTTCTCCACGTGCATGTGCCTTGCCGTGGTCATCGAAGAGCTTTTCGCATCATAACGCAGGATAGGGGCCCTATGAGCTTGAGCCTGACGAGCTCGGGCTGCGGCCATGGCATCAGGTAAAAAATGGGTGAACTCTTCAAGCAAATCAGGATGGCCCCGGAAAAGGTAGGAGACCTGCAAGAACATAAAATCGCCTCAAAATGCGTAAGATCTCAGTAGTGACATTTGAAAGAGATAAAAACCCATTATGAGATTAGAAAACATTCATGCTTTCGGTTTTTACTCAAATGCAAAGAGGCTGTCAAGCAAAGGCGAGTAAAATACCTCATTATAAACTTCTGCAATGGACTTGTTTTCCTTTCTATACATATTTAAAATATCAAGAAATGATTTATATACGAAATCATCACCTTGAAATCTAGTCTGCAAAGCAGAATGTTAATCAAATGAGAAGAGCAATTTTAATTCAAAGAGTAGCATTCATTAGTAGCGTGATGCTTCACCTTTATCTTGTTTACAAAACTGATTGCTTCTTCAAATTCAACTGGCTTTTTCACTGGGGGTTCATCCTCAGGATTGGTGATCTCATATCCCTTGGGCAAAAATGTATTGAACCCCATAATTAGGCTTCGATGCCCTTTGAATAATTCCTTCACCCTCGCTATGACACCAGAAGTGTCAATTCTGCAAACAAACATTCCCGAGGAAAAGGATAAAAAAACTAATCAAGCACCACATATTTTGCTAAATCAATGGCAGTTAACCTATCAAGATTCTACCTTTGAGCCTTGAAATCTTTCATGACCTCAAGAAACTCATCATATTTGTCCCTTCTGTCCTGAAAGATTTCCTTCACTGCCTTTAGATAGGAAAGGGCGTCGTTTGTTGTTAGCTTATTCGCACTGCTTCCACCCATCATTGGGGATTGCCCTGAACTGCAGTGTCAAATGTAATAAGACATGAAATAAAAAGCACACATCTTTCTACAGGGAAATCAACATCTATCATGAGCCCACATTAAGTCACAGTATCAATACTGATTGTCAATATTAGAAAGGAAAAAAAAAGGAGAAAAATACATTTCGTGCTAATATTATAAAAAGGAAAAACAAATTTGGAGACTTACCGTGATGTAGCTAAACTAATACTACTACTCTCTGTTCAGCTCAAATAGAGGATAAAATTTACTAAAAACCAAAAAGCTTATCACTTTAGAAGAACAAACTACTGCCTCTACCAATTTGTATAAAGCTTCGGCAACGTAAGTTGAATCACCAAATTATACGTTAAAATCTAAGAAATATTACCTAATAATCTCACAATTAACACGAAATAATAATTTTGCAGTATAATAAAAGCTCAAAAGAATGAAAATTTATTTATGAGACTTACGGTTCAGCAGGAGAAGAGACAAGAATGGGGCGTTTGAGTTGAGAAGTCATGTACACGTCATCATCTCTAAGTCATATCTCTTCACCATTTTGTAAATTTAATCCTCCAATTAACAAATAACACAAAAATCCTGAACAAACAAATCACATAATACTCACTTCATTAATCATACATAATTACAGATCTAACAAACAACAATTATCAACTAACAATCCTTAAATCTTACCACAGATCACCTCCAAATTCTCATCAAAATCCTACAATAAACAAAATAATTAAAAACGAATACACAAAAATTCTTTTTTACTAAATTACATTTACTTGAAAATAAAGAAAAGCACAAACAATGACGTAAGTAAAAGGTTGAGAATTTTTACAGAGAATAAAGAGATCTTCAAACGAGTCCGTTAATGGCGGTTGCTTTTTATATTGTGAAAAATTCTTCCAACGGAAGAAGAAACAAACAGTTCCTTTTAACAAAACTGTGTGTTTTTTGTGTGTGTGTTTTTGGTGTGTATATTTTGTGTGTGTAGAGTGAGATGAATATGTAATTCAATTCCTTATTCAAACGTATAATATGAAAAGAAGAGAAGAAGAAGCTAAAATGGAAAATATAGCTATGGCTATGGCTATTGCTATGGCTGTGATTTATTTTTATTTTTTTGCTAGTTAATTGAAGAATTATAATATGGAGAAAATTATCTGATTTCTGATACAAAATATGTGAGAGGAGCAAAAGAGAAAAAGAACAGAGATTTATAGTGTTGTTATATTTGTTATATCGTCTTAGCTGGTTTTATTTTGGTGATATTATATGGGGATGGATATATAAAATTTTCAATACAGAGAGCTATAAAAAGAAAACAAAAGGCCGCTAAATTTTTTTATTTTTTTTTTGGGGGGGGGGGGAGGGGGTGGGGGCAGAGGGGGGGTAGGGGTGTCATTTTGACCTCTTTTTTTTTTATGGTATCAAATGGACTACAAATTGAGACCTAAATTGCTAATTGTAGGTGATTAGGAGTTGAATAATTATTATTATGAGAAATGGTGGAATACGATAAGAGTAATAACAGTGGTATTTATTCTTTTGGTCAAAGAAAATTAAAAAATAAAATTAGGAACATACTGTCACACACAAATTAGTAGAAACAAATTTTATATCCTATTGTATTTCATATGCCATTATATATTAAACTCGATATATTTATGTAATTTTTTTCCCTCATTGATGTGGAACACTATATAATTCAATACTATCTAAAAACTATGATCTGATTTTAGGGTTTGTGCATTGGCTTTATTATTAAAATCGGTGATAATTTGACAAAAATAAAATTGGAATACCAAATGAGTGATGTAATGTTACATATTTAATATTTTATAAGAATAAATTGGAATAAATATTTGATTTCTTTTCCTGAATTTAAATGGTTTCAGCTTCTTGTTTCAACACCATATTCTATTCAATCCCTTATATACTAGTGTTAATGTGTGTGAATATATGTGTGCTATAAATATACTATAATGAAGAAAATAGAGGAAGTCACACTGCATCGTTATTTGCTTTCTATTATTTTCTTCTTTTGGGGGTGGGTGGGTGGGTGGGTGCGAGGTAGGGGTGTTTGTCGGTCGGTACAGTATTTAAATATTTTGGTTCGGTATTCGATATTAAGTTTCTTAAAATACTATACCAATACCATACCTAATTATATCCGGTATGGTTCGGTTTTTCTCTTTTCGATTTCGATTTATTCGATTCGGTAACTTTGGTTTATTTTGTATGAATACTAACAAGTGCATAAAGTCATAGACTATAATATTCTTAATTAAAGTACTCAAAAGTACAAAATAGAAAATATTTGTTGACAAAAGTTTTGTCCAAAGCCACCAAATATCAACCTAGAGAGAGAAAACTACACATAAAGCAATAAATTGGATCATTAGAAATGTCTTTTTACTTGCTTAGAGTTAATTGATAAATTTAGAGAATAAAGGAAAGTAAAATTTTGATTTTTTATTTATATTATAATTAATAATATGTGTTTTGTATAATGTAATATAATATATATTTCGATATGGTATCGGTATTTTATTAAAAAAATATCAAATACCATACATAATACCATATTTTTTAAAAATTTAAATAAAATACCATACGGAATACCACAATAGCGAATACCAAATATTAAAATTTTCAGTTTCCATACGATAATTCGGTCCTAGTGGGAGGGGGTGTTCTATCCATGGACCCACGTGTAGGTAATTAGGACTTGAATGCTTTATTAGGAGGAAATTGAGGTTAAAGTGTAGATAATTACTAAGTAGTATTTGGTTAGTTAAGTAGGTTATGTCAAAATAAGCAAATATAGCATGCTAATTGCTAAGGGCAAAATTGTCCAAAAAAACTTTATTACCAGAGCTACTAAAGCTTGTGCAAGCTGCAGGTTTTGCTAATTGGGTTTTACTTGGTTGCCTAATTAGAAAAT
This sequence comes from Nicotiana noctiflora, assembly GCA_032618575.1. Classification (NCBI taxonomy): domain Eukaryota; kingdom Viridiplantae; phylum Streptophyta; class Magnoliopsida; order Solanales; family Solanaceae; genus Nicotiana; species Nicotiana noctiflora. The sequence goes on along the minus strand of JASVEL010006613.1, from coordinate 8,723 downwards.
TTAGGGTTAGGGTTAAGACTTTTTGGATTACCTTATTTAGAAAAACTGGAAAAGTGGATGGATTCATTTTCAGCTCTTTTTATTTTTTCCTTTTTGTTTTCCGGTGACCTGTGAGTTGAAATCCCTTATATTTGGCTATTGCCTATGGGTAACCAGGGGCGGATTTAGGGGTGCAAGGGTGTTCTGAACACCTTTCGTCGAAAAATTACATTATATATATAAGAAAAAAATTATTTTTTCCTTCTATATATTAAGTTTTGAACACTCTTAAAATAATCCAAAAGTATAGTTTAGTGGTCAAGGAAGTTCAAAATCTATATAAGATCATGGGTTCAATTCTTACTAGCTATAAAAAAAAATTTGAATCCCCTTCGCGGAGATATCTCACACAACTGAAGGAACAAAATAAAAAATTTCCTAAAAGGAGAAGAAACCTTGACTTGGGCTTTTTTCCATTTTTGTTATTTTGGGTTTTATATTTTTTTAAGAAAAGACGATGTCAGAGTACAAAATTTGTCTTATAATTTGATGAATTGCTAATAATTTTATGTATATATGCTATTTTTGTTTGCACCAGAAGCGTCCAAAGCTAGAAGTTTGAAGTAGAATGTTCGATAAAGGTCAGTCATGAGTCATTATAACAATCTCTTTTTCTTTTAATTCATTTTTTAAAACTGTGGTAATGCAATAGAAGATGGACGAAGATCATGTTATTTCTTGCAATGAAAAGAATTTTTATTTTATATTGTAATTTATGAAAACTAAAATATGGATCATTAATGTGAGAAGACAATAAATCAGACTCTTCAAATGATTATTGTATGGGTCAGAATCCGACCCCATAATAACTAACGAAGTTAATTACCTTTTCTGGTTAATTCAGAATTAGTAGGCGGTATGACCATTCGTAACAATACTTAACCTCTGCCCAATACGATTAATAAGGCTACGGCCTATCCGCTACCCCGAAGACAAAACTTTAATGTGGTCCCGACCATTAATTGTCAGCTCATGCAACTCACTACTATAAATATCAAGAAAGGAAACCTCACAAGGGGGGCTCCTCTCCTTCCACTCTCCGAAAAAGAGAGAGAACAACATATGAGAAAATACAATCTCACAAAGCAATACAACATGATTGTAAGGCTCTGAACCTCTTCATGGAGAGGCAGACCAAATCTTTATCATCAATAAAAATTGTCAACATATCTCACCCTAATTGGGAGTGCTCATATTGTCTCTTTCACATAGTTCTTAAATTATTATGACTTGCTATAATTGGCCCATAATTTATCTACTCCCTCCGTTTCAATTTATGTGAACCTATTTCCTTTTTAGTCCGTGCAAAAAAGAATGACCACTTTCCTTATTTGGAAATAATTTACCTTTATCCAATGATTTATAGCCACGCAAAATAAAGGTGCCTCATTTTACACCACATGATCAAAAGTCTTCTCTCTTTTCTTAAATTTCATGCTCAGTCAAATGGGTTCACATAAACTGAAACGGAGGGAGTATATTGTTTCATGTCCACAAAGTGCATGGTAACTTTTGAATCAAACGGTTACTTAAGCCACTATTGTACAAATAAGAAGAGTTAAAACTATTGAATATCACTCGAATCCTATTGTAACATAAAAAGGTCAGCCCAGTGCGTTAAGATCCCACTATGCGCGAAATCCGAGGAAGAGTCGGACTATAAGGATCTATCATACACAGTCTTACTCTGCATTCGTGATGTAACATAGCAACCAAAAAACTCAACATCCAACTTCGGGTTGCCATGTGTTAAATCAAGCAATTATTTCGGATCCTTGTTTAAATGGTTGGGGATTGGGCTATTTAAAGTTTAATTTCATGGTATAGCCAGTTTTCGGACTGGTCAATCAAATAGCCAACGTTTACCAAGTCAATAAAAAAATAGCTATTATTTTGCTGCAATAGACACCGGTCCAGCATAATATACTGGAGTTTGGTGCACTTGTGTATGAACTCCAACATATTATGCCAGACCTACTTGAGACTGGAGCACCGGTGCTTCAAACTCCAGTATATTATACTGGACCAATATACTTGTTGGAACTCTAGTATATTATGCAGGAGTTCTAGTGTACTTATGCTGGAACTCCATCATATTATGCTGGAGTTCTAGCATATTTATTCTGGAACTCCAGTATAATATGCTGGAGTTCAAGTATACTTATGCTGGAACTCCAGCATAATATACTGGAGTACTTTTCGGGTTTTGAACAGTATTTTCGCTCAGATTTATCTTTATATAAAGAGTGGCTAAATTTCGATTACTTTGTGGGCTATTTTTGAACGACCAGTTATAAATTTGGCTATTTTTAAAATTTACCCCTATTTAAAGTTGGATCTCAAAGGCCTGTCCACTGGGTTTATCTCACAGGCCTGTCCGCTGGATTTCCAAAGCAATTGTTTGTGCGGAGAATATTCCAAATAAAGAAAATACGTAAAAATAGGGAAATTACCAGCTATGTCACTCTACAAATTTTCCTAATAAAAAATAGTCCAAAAGAAAATATCTACTAAAAAGGGCCCAAATGTCATTTTTGGCCCAAATAGTTACAATTAATGTTATTTTTTGTATCCGCTATTTTTTGTATACAACACCGAGTTCTCTCTCGCTCTTTCTCTGTGATTTTTTCCTAAATTCAACCAAAATTGCTGAAATTGATGACAAAACAAGATATATTTTCTGTTATTTTCGTCTAATTCCAGGTAATTTGGAGTAGAAAACCTCTTATTTTGTATATTTTTCTGATTGCATATATTTTTGTAGAATCGATGTTTCTTTTCTTTAGGCTTTTGCGACTGATTTTGTAAGTTTTGGTCGAGTTTTTGTATTAATTTCCTCACAAATTTCTGTAACCTTTTGTTTGTATATTGTTTTTCTAAAATTTTGTCATTGAACCTAGTTTCAATTGTGAAACGGAGCAATATGAGAAGACAAAACTCGTTCGATGAGTACATCACCTTATTCAAAGTCGATTTCAATTGAGAAATCGAGCAACATGAGAAGAGAAAATAGGTCGATGAGTTTATTTCCTCATTCAACCCCGGTTTTAGTTGAGAAATCGATTGATGAACAAAATATGCGAAGACAAAATGTTCTGACAGTGTTAAAGTGTTAGAATCTGGAAAGGATGTTATTGGATAATCTGAGAAAAAGAATAGCAAGAGGGTTATATTGGATGTTGATCAATGTAAGAGAAAGCATTTCGTGGAGGACGAAGTGAATTGTGGGTGTCAAACAAAAAAAAACAAGGTTCAGAAGGCAGAAAAAGTTAACATTCCTCACAAAGTTTGTAAGGTATATACAATTTCAGTTCTAATATTTTCTATTGTTGACTCTTGATAATAGGTGAATTTGACTATAATTATGCCCTAAATAATCACAATTTATTATGGTATTTATGTTGTTTATGAGGACAAAATGCTTTGATTAGTTTTTGTTTGTGTGTTATAGGTACATGTGATGCAATGGATGCTAAGAAGAGCTATTTTGGAGTCATATGTTGATGAAAAAGCCAAGAGAAGAGCTAAAGCGAAATGAGCTGGAAGAAGCAGAGAAAAATTCGCAGGACTGTTCCTCCACGGTTCATTCGCGGTCGCGGATGAACCGCGAATAATGAGGCTTTCTGAAGTTTGTTGTTCGCGGTCAGCTCGCGGCCGCGAACCAACCGCGGAAGGCGACGCACAGTTCTCCTAATTGGACTCAAACTTAGTTTTTTAGCCCTAAAACCTCTATATAAACTCCTAGTTTTCCCAATAGAGGCATGTTGTCTTTATTTCAATACTTTTGCAAGATATTTAGTAAGAGAGAATCCTCATCAAGTATTTCTTTATGATTTCAATTATTATTCTTGTTTCTTCAAGCATGAGTAGCTAAATCATTTTCTAAGGTTTTGATGGAACCTATTGGGTGATGAACTTATCGTTTATGTGATTACAAATTGTGAACTAGATTTCTATTTGTTCAACTTCATTCTTGTTGTAGTTAATTGGTAGGATACCCAATTACATGTGCCTATTTAGTGTGCATAACTTGGAAAAGAGTGCATATTTAGGTATATTGTTGAACAACATCACACCTAGGTTATTGGAGGAATCTATAACTTTAGGCGTAAAGACGGGGTTAGGAATAACGAAGTCTTGGGTGCAATCTTAAGTGAACTATTCAAATTAAAGCTAGCTAGGGTAGCTCGGGAGAGTGCACTAGTAAATTATTATAATTGCTCGGGAGAGGGTTACGATACACATAGTGTTCATGATTGATAGAATATATTAACAATTTGTATGAGCATAACGATAAGGGATTCCATCAATAGGGGAAATCAATACCTTAGTCCTTCTCCATATTATTTTTACTCAACATTTAATTCTCTCTTTTAAGCATTATTAATTCTTGCAAAGTAGTTAGTAGAAATCCATACACAAATACACTCTAAATTTTGGGAACTTGATTCGGAAGTACTCTTGGGTTGTGAAAGTTATGATTGGTAGGTTAATTCCTTGTGGGATCGATCTTGGACTTATTAGACCAAGTTATATTGACTACGACCGTTGCTTGGACGTGAATCAACTCTTCTTTTAAAATTTGGATTTAGTTTGTATTTGTTTGTTTTTAATTCGTGTCATGTACTTGTAGCCTTGGAAGCTCCATATTCCAGTTGGTAAGTCGTTTCCTATTATTCATTGCGTCATCATACACTAATGTCGATATTGTATCGGTTTTACAGTCAAAGTTGACTGATGTCCAGCTTCGGATGTTTGGGGAAAGTTGTTTTGGATATTTCCTTTATTTACCTCGAGTTGCTATCCAAGCACAACTTATTCGTTCTTTTAATGTTTAGGGAGTTGGTTCAAGATAAGTCCAATCAATTTTATGTGAAATTGAATGACGAATGTGTTTTACGTTTTGGTCTTCGAGAATTTGGCATTGTAAGTGGTTTAAACTGTTATGGTAAGGAACATGTTGAGGGTAAATTCAGTAGACCCAATAGGTTGGTCGATACTTATTTTTCTAGTCTTGAAGTGGTGTCAAAGAAGTTATTTATTGATTGTTTTGAGAAGAAGAAGTGGCGGTCTGATGAAGAAGCAGTTACAATTGAAATCATTTATTTCATAAACATATTTCTAATGTCCACTTAGGCTCAAAAGACATTAATAAGTAAACGTTATTTCCATATTGTTGAGAGTGGTGAGTATGTGTTGTTTTCATGGGGTAAGATTGCGTTTCGAGCTTTAATGAAATCGGTGAGGGACATATTTAGGAGAAAGTATGAGTTTTATAGGATCGGTGGATTTCCTCTTGCACTACATGTGAGGTTCTATGAATGTTGCACTGTAGTTGATCAAAAGTTGCGTTTGAGATCATACACCACGCATATTGAATTGGGAAGTGACAGACAGACCAACGTATGAGGACTTCTCTATTGGTTTCTTTAACAACACAAGGAATAACGTACCATCTTTTATATCTTAATGGGATATACATTTATAATACACTATAATTAATTGTGATACATCAAACATACAGTTATTATACGTCTTTGATACATCTAGGACTGAATCACTTTTGGTTACCTTTGTAGTTTAAAATATTTCTCTGACAATTAAAGAGCTAAGGAGATTTACTTTGCCTGTTGAAGTTACCGATGAGTATCAGAAATATTTTACATCACGTAACACGGAAAAACTTTCTATCGATGATAGCGATGATTTTGTCACGCCACCCCCAAAACAGATTAAGGAGCCTGTCCCACCAAAAAAGGCGCCAAAAAATGTTCCAGGTGTCCAACCTATTGATTATGACCTTGAGTTGCATAACTTGAAACTAATGTGAAGCAAGTATTTATTGGTCTTTTTTATATATATTTTTGAAAGTATTGCTCAAATTGTATATTCAAAGTCTATTAGCTTTCTTATTTGTTTTATCTTGTAGTTCCATAAGTAGTTAAATTCCTTCGTGGAATATGTTTCTGATAAATTTAAGGAGGTCTTTGAGTTGATAAATTCTAAGGTATTTGTTTCTTTTCCATTGTGCATTTCTTTTTATTTTTTAGTTAACTTAGTATATCCTTTTTAAAAAATAGCTTGGTGCAAGCGAAGTCAAATATGGTGCACATCCAGAGGAAGACACCAGTGGTCATCAAGAAAATAATAATTTTGTGAGCAATATGGAGTTTTGGTGGCAATAAAGATGTTGAAATGGATGGTTGTCAGGTGTGTTTAGTTGTGCATTCTACACTTTTCCTTTTTCTTTCTTTGTTGTTTTTGATAATTCGATTCTTTTTCAAACAAATAGGTTAGTTGAAGTGAAGGCAAAGATGTTTCACATTCTCAAAGAGATACTAGTATAGCATATCAGTTAGGTATCAATGCTATGGAATGACCTTCTGGTGTGAAAGTTTACATGTTTGTTACTAAAGTAACTTTCACACCAGATTTTGCATATGCTGGCGGTATTGGTGAGATTGCAGATGCAATGACAGAGGAGACAGAAAAAAGAATCTAGGAAACAAAAGGTTTCTGAATTTCAAACTGGTGCTGTTTGTGCGACTGCAAGTGTTGATACGGCGGCAGGGGAGACGGAGGAAGAATGTGAGAAACAAAAGGTTCCTGAATCCCGGACTGGTGCTGTTTGTGCGACTGCAAGTATTCATGCGGTGGTAGGGGAGACAGAGGAAGAATGTGAGAAACAAAAGGTTCATAAATCTCGGGCTGGTGTTGTTTGTGCGACTGCAAGTGTTGATGAGGCAGCAGGGGAGATGGTTCTGTACAATCCTGAAATACTTCCTGAAGTATAACTACAAATGAAAAAAGAAGGAGATATCCTGCAAAGGTCGTGCAGTCTTCGTTCATCACTGTGTTTGATTCAGGTTCCAGTACTAGTGTTGTTGCAGCGAAAGGAAAAAAAAAAGCAAATTTATGGTATTAAGCATCCTTTTCAAAGCAAAATAGGAACTGACGTCAACAACTCTTTGTTGAATGTATTTGATGCGTGGATCAAAGAAGGGAAGTCCAGAAAGAAGTATTTTTCCAACTTCTAAGTTTTTTCACTATTATATTTTAATATATTGTCACTTATAACATTATTCTATATCAAACCACTGTACTCTTTTGTGTATATATGTTACCAGGAATGAAATTTACCCGAAGTGTGTTAGTTAACTCAATCCTGCTTATGATCTTGCTATATTTCATGTTGAAGACAAAAAATGGTTTCACACTTTGACATATAATGGTCAGCCCTTGGATGACTCGGTATGTAAGAATTCACTTTTGCAGTTTTTTTTTTAAAATTTTAGCCAATGTACATATGAACATCCAGTCCTCTTAAGTTAGAACAGATTATTAATTGCTATTTCTTGTCATAAGAGATAGCAATTAGCATTTATTTTCCTTTATTTTCTGTGATTTTGGTCTGAAAACTCGTAGCTGCTTAAAGCTTACGAGCCTTTAATGATTAGTTATTTGTTATGTTTTGTTTCAGCACATTGATGTTTTGTTCTATTATCTGAGAAAGAAGGGGAAGTATGACAAATACCTACCTGTAACATTCACCACCACACATTGGAACTTCGACGGGAAAATTAATGAGTTGTGGCGGGCGTTTATTGATACAAATGGAGATAGTAATGTGTGCACTCCGAAACATGTCATTGCAGAGTATATTCAAGGGTTTGTCTTGGATGCCAATGCTCCATGGCACACTGTCTGTCGCGACCCAAACTACGGTCATGATGGTGCCCAACACATTGCTAGGCAAGCCCGACCATATTTTTCCATATTACCAGCCAATTATTAATTAATACTGATTGATTAAAGTTAATAACTTATTTTCATAAAGAAACAACAAGTGCGGAAACAAAATGCACAAAATACAGCCCAACAATCGCGGTATCACAAGTCTGAGCCTCTAATAGATGGAAATATCCTATACAATCCAAGTCTAGGCAGAATAGTAAAAGACATGATGATATGGAGGGAGATATCGGGTCCTGCGTACGCCGGCGGCTACCTCGAAGTCTCCTCGGGATAACAATAATGTAGCAGCTACGGTAGCTCAACTGCCCTCCTGAACACCTGTATCTGCACAGAAAGTGCAGGGGAGTGGGGTGAGTATATTTCAACTCAGTGAGTAATAATAATAAATAACAACTGAAAGTAAGAGCACCTATACTATCACTAAACAGCTCTAAGGGTAACCTCACAGGTAAGCCATCTCTATAGTGATAAGTCCAATTCCAGTCCACAACTGTCTCACAATGATCCCACACTAACCTAGTCCCCGCTCATACTGCTGCGGCGTGTAGTCCGATCCGATATATATATATATATATATATATATATATATATATATATATATATATATATATATACGTTGCGGCATGCAACCCAATCCAATATATATATATACGTACATAAGTAAGCCCGATCCAATATATAGTGCGCTGGCGTGCGCCCGATCCAATATATATAGTCTGCTCCGACGTGCACCCGATCCAATATATATAGTGTTGCGGCGTGCGGCCCGATCCAATATATATACTACTGCGGCGTGCGGCCCGATCCAATATATATATATATATATATATATATATATATATATATATAATACCTCATAGCGGGTCCTCGCTCCCATCTCGGTCAATCTAGACTTGGCCTCTCGGGCCACTCAGCTAGAATAGGGAATC
>JASVEL010006612.1:0-107119 GCA_032618575.1 Nicotiana noctiflora | reverse complement strand
CCCACCCCATGTAGTCTATCTCAAAGTACACATCTAATACTGGCTCATGTTATCCTATACAACCATGAATACGGCAGAGTGTATGTGTCCAAATGATATAAGGGTCACTTAGCTCTACATGCTTCCCTAATACTCTACAGATCGGCACAAGGCCCCAAATACGACTACTAGCCCAATTATACAGATATAACCTCAATCTCAGTCATTATACACAGTAAACTAACAGTCGGGAAGTCCAAATCCCCAGTAAAAATACCACCACGCTCGTCACATGACGCGTGTTTCATCTCAGCATAGCACTGTATAGTGCAAGTACGGGGTATCAAACCCCCAGTACATCATTTATTACCACCACTCACCTCGAATCGGTAGAAGTCCTAGTTCGCCTTACGCTTGCCTCGCAAATCAACCTCCTTTAATGCAAAATCTGATCAAAATCAGTAAGAATACATCAAAATATGCTATATAGACATAGCCCAATCGAAATAACTCGATTTACAACAAAATCCACGAAGTTGTCAAAATCTGACTTTCGGTACGCTTCTCGAAAAATTACAAAAGTTACATTTTCGGAATCCTTATCTTAACACAAGTCCATGCATATAAAGTTTATCAAAATCGGACTCTGTTTGCCCATTCAAATCAGTGATTTACCATAGACCAGACTTAATTAGAGCAAAAATCCCCCATTAATCCTTCCATTTTCAGTGAAATAAATGAAGATTCTACAATAAAATCGTGTATTTAGATCATAAAACTTACCTCCAATGTTTTCCCGATGAAATCCCTTTCAAATATCGTTACTTAGCTCTCAAGGAACTCAAAAATGGAGGAAATACACTATAAGTTTGCGAATGAAATGTTCTGGTCTTAACCCTTCTGCCAGGGATTTTAATTCTATGCGATCGCAGCCCTTGGCTTGCGATTGCGATGAACAAATTTTAACGGCCCTCATTTCCTTCTACGCGATCGCGTGGACCCTTATGCGATCGCGATGCCCAGCTGGATAACACTACGCCATCGCGACCCCGCTACTGCGATCGGATTGAACCAAGTTCCTGCCTTACGCGATCACATTCCACATTTCGCGATCGCGAAAAGTAAAAATTCCTACGCTCTCCAGTACTCTATGCGATCGCGTAAATTCTATTGCGATCGCGAAGAATAAATGTCTGCTGCACTTATGACAACAGACATGATCCCTCATTTAGGCCAAAAATGGTTCGTTTGGACCCCCAGATTCATCCTGAGGCCCCCGGGACCCCAACGTAAACCACCAAACTACTCCAAAACACGATACAAACTTGTTCCAATCATAAAAACACACCCTTAAACATGAAAATCATCAAATCAAAGTGAATTCAATCCTAAGTTTCATGTAAAACTTCCGAAACCAACATTCTATCAAAAACCCCGACCAAACGATGTTCGAATGACCTGAAAATTTGCAGGCATATCCAAAATTACCTAACTGAGCTACTGCAACTGTCGGAATTCCATTCCGACTCCCGGATCAAAATCTCACCTGCCGTTCGGATTTTGCCAAAATTTAACCTTAGCCAATTCAAGCCTAAAACTACATCGGACCTCCAAATTCAATTCTGATCACTCTCCTAAGCCACAAATGACCTCACAGAGCTGACTGAATTATCAGAATTCAATTCTGAGCTCTCTAACTCACAAGTCAACATTCGGTTGACTTCCCCCAACTATGCCTTCTCCTAAGAGACTATTTGTCTCATTTCCAACCAAACTCGATCCAAATTGACTCAAACTCACCAAACAGACATTATTGAAACATGAACAAGCATATAATGGGGAAAACAAGGTGGTAACTCACACGATGATGGGCTGGGTCATCACATTCTCCCCAACTTAAGCAAACGCTCGTCCTCGAGCGGACCCAGAGTTGTACTAGATGCAACACAATAGCTGAATGACCTTACTAAGCATATACTCGGGATGATACCACTTCACCCTATCTATCATAAGTCCGATAACACAGTATAGCTGAATTTTCATAGTCTATCTGAACCATAAACCACATTGCACTTTCCGAAATCATATACCAAATCCTAATCCCATGCCTATACTCAGGATACACCCAAACCAACTGTAATAACCCATACTCATCACTCCCGGTGAGACCATATGATATGCTACACCACCCAAACCCTCGAGGTGATGGCATCTACCCATAGAAATTGCCCGCAATAACCAAATACCAATAGAAAAACCTTTTTCATTAGCTAAAGTCTTATTCCAACATATTAATATACTGCCTACGGCAACCGAAACACGTGATATATCAAATCCATCGCTCAAGTCAAACATTCATGAATCCATTTCCATTTTGACTAATACCACACAGTCCTCGGAGCTAAACGTCAGTATTACCTTTCTAACCAGCTGAAATCACATATGCTCGCACTCAATAATGAGTCCAACGGCCCCTTTCGATTGTAATACATTACACTGGTGATATGACACCTCAACACCGGCCTAAGCCGCGACGAGCACAACACAGGATCCAATAAGAAATGTTTGATCATACTCAAATCACAATAACTGACTCGAACAAAAGAGTCATAGTTCAATTCCTCTGTATCATCATAACATAGAACTGAGGTCCCGTCTCACCTCATAGAGTACCTGAATCCTCCTCAAAATGTCATAACATCACGTGGCCTTGCCACGACTCATGATTATATCCAAACACTATTACTCATGGAGCACCCCAAGTCACCATGCTCAAAACGGTCAGCCACACACATATTTAGGTCTGAACTCAAGCAATCAATCACACCCGCGGTGATACAATTAATATACACTATCAAATCCTTAATGGACACAACCGATGTGCTATTCCCCGAGCGGTACCTAATACGAATTTTTCCTCAGAAGCCAGGAAGTATTGTATACAAGGTAACATATAGGAAACCATTTTTCCATATCACACTGTTGCGGCGTGCAACCCGCTCCAATAACATACCCCTAGCGGCGTGCCACCCGATCCAGATACCATACCTGTGGCGGCGTGCCACCCGATCCAAATAATTTGTGGCAGCGTGCCACCCGATCCACGCATAAATCTCGCAAAAGGAAATGCACATCAAGTCAAGTTGCTCATTACCATCGACATATATAGCCTCAAGCTCGGCCACAAGAAACACATCCGACAAAGTTCCTCAATATCGGAACTGAATCAATGGCAGAAACCTCTGCACTGACATCCGTCATGAAGGCCCAACCGACAAAGCAATACCTACCATCCGTCTGCTGGTCCTAGGGTACATCTACCCTGCTGGAACATAATCTGATGCACTCTGCTACGCAGTTTGCGACATTTTCTCACATAGTCCATATCACATTAGTCTAGACAACCTGACTTAAGACAACCAGTCTGCAATCATATATCATAACTCAAATTCATCATATCAGGTAAAGAGAGAGCCGCTTGGGCTTCCAATTTCCAATAACCGCTAAACGGTGCTGATACACACGATATACCACCACTGTATAGGCGGATTACGAGAACTTCTAGTCTCCAACACATATATAACACATGAATCCCTATGCCTGATTCCACACTCCACCGTACGAATACATAATACACATTAAGAATCCATTCATTCCACGAAAGCCATTTAGAAATTTCCCTATGCCATCAACAACTCATTCATCACCGTCAATCCAACAAGAGAAAACCACAATACCACTAGATATTATCAGTTTACATTACCTTGCCCTTTTTGACCATATACTCTACCAAATCACTAGAATAGCAGTACCATTTTCCTTAATCACCAGAAAGATTGCTTCTCAGATTATCTGCAGCCGCCCGCGCTGCTTGAGAGTTTTAATGACTTCCCATATAATATGAACTGATCTCAAAACCCTAAACATGCCATTATCAATTTTCCATAACACATCGCATATACCCTACCACACTAAGATACATAGAAACTTCTATCCCTCTCCTACACCGCAAACATCGACGCACTCAACTAATCAAGGACCTTCATGATCCCATATAGAATAAAATTCATTACACATTCCATGCTTCGCATACCAACATGAAATATACTCAATTTTCAAACCACGGTAAAACACATCTCGAATTCTTTCTCCCAATTCCATTGCACAAACTAAACTGCCAGGACTGAGTCCTTCTTCCCACATCGAGCCACGCAACTACCAACACTCAAGAGCCTTGCTGCACAATACCTGCTAAACTCATTACTTCAAACACATACCAGGAATTACTCGTGTCTTTATCATACTATTTCGGCTCATAATCGAGCTATTCCGTTTATCCAAATTTTCTTTTTGATTTATCTTTAATTTGATATTCTCTTTTATTGAAGCATCACAATACCTCAACTAAGGTTAACACAATACCTCAACTAAGGTTAACACACGAGACTCATACACAAGACCACACGGTCTAAGCCTCACAGGTCGCTGGATACTCTCTCAAATGTTTCCCAGAAGTACCACCTTCTACAATACTTTTATTTTTAAGAACTTCCTGCGATTCTGAATTCGTTATCGTTACTTTCCAATACGGATGCCTAGAACCCCATGATTAACATAACATATCACAAGTCTTGATCCATTCTAATGAAACCACAGTCTCTAGCCACATACACAACCTTAAGACACCTGACTGTTACAAGCAAAATCTTGAACACCGCAAGACCATTCTCGGGCGTCATTCACCCTTATTCGGTTGTAATTCAGCTGTCTTATTAACAGATCCACTCGTGTCTTGTTAGAACTCTAACACCGCAGAACGTGATTACATACAGATACAAAAGCTATCTTTGTTTACGATACCCCGAGCATTCTTTATCCACATCAGTTCCAAAATATCCTAATATTTCTTCACATCTACGACGCACCATGTAGCCTTTACCAAAATTTCCAACGTACTTAGAGATAGAATCAACATAGCACACAACCGTGCAATCAGCTAGTCAATAGCAACCTCCCCAACTTAGCTCGAAGCCATATATCAAAGCACTTTTAACCACTCATAGCATTCTTATTCAAATGACGCCACAATGTTATAGTGAGATTAAACTCAAGTCATTTACTAGCTTTGGCAGAGACTCGAATCATCATAAATCTTAACTCTTCTGCAATTCTTGCATTTATACACCCACAACAGTTAAGCCTACTCTTTAGGTGACAAAATCTTTTTTAAGTCCCAAATTTTCCGAAAATTTTATCAGAGTTTCTTTTGTATGTTGGCCTATCCACCTGCTAGAGAATCACCAAAACCATCCTAACAATACATCCGCAACTCGACAAAATATCACAATGCATATCCACAACATAAATCTCATTACAATACGAATTATATTATCAAAATTAGTACATGAACATGCGTTGCACCTATTCAAATCATAACATATGTCAAATACCTTTCACCACAATACTCATAGCACAACCAATTCAGTCTTCTTGAGTTTGAACTCATAACACGTAGTGCACTTTACATTTCCACTAAAAGGCATGAACATATTCACCACGCCCATAACTAGATGCTATACAACGGATCACAATAAGAGTCGAACACCTAACAGCTCACCCATTATCAAATCGCCATTACCTCAATTAGGGACAATACTGGTCATATAAATTTTCTCATACCAGCACCTCGGTGCTCAAGCCATAGAAAAAAATCCAGCCTCAAGTCCTTCCGACTGGCCGAGCATGAACTCATAGAGGTTATCTTTCGCCCCTCGATCGGGGAATCACAAGCCATCAAGGCAAATATATTACTAAGCGCTCGACTGCGCACATCAATGTGCAGAGGGAATTTCAAGAATCATTCCTCAAGCTGAATAAAGTATGCACGATAAGAGTTTCAAGAATTTGAAGCTTTCCTAAAAGGTTTGCAGCCTCCCGAGGATAAGCACATGCGTCCCCGTACCGATCCACGAGACTCTACTAAATCGACTCATGACTCGCGAGACCTGTTAACCTAGGCTCTGATACCAACTTGTCACGACCCAAACCCTGGTCATGATGGCGCCCAACACATTGCTAGGCAAGCCCGGCCATGTTTTCCCATATTATCAGCCAATTATTAATTAATACTGATCGATTAAAGTTAATAACTTGTTTTCATAACAAAACAGCAAGTGCAGAAACAAAATACACAAAATACAGCCGAACAATCGCGGTGTCACAAGTCTGAAATAGATGGAAATATCCTATACAATCCAAGTCTAGGCAGAATGGTAAAAGACATGATGATATGGAGGGAGAGATCGGGTCCTGCGGACACCGTCAACTACCTTGAAGTCTCCTCGGGATAACAATAATGTAGCAGCTGCGGTAGCTCAACTGCCCTCCTGAACACCTGTATCTTCACAGAAAGTGCAGGGGAGTGGGTGAGTATATTTCTACTCAGTGAGTAATAATAATAAATAACAAATGAAAGTAAGAACACCTATACTATCACTAAACAGTTCTAAGGGTAACCTCACATGTAAGCCATCTCTACAGTGATAAGTCCAATTCCAGTCCACAACTGTCTCACAATGATCCCACACTGACCTAGTCCTCACTCATACTACTGCGGCGTGCAGTCCGATCCGATATATATATATATATATATATATATATATATATATATATATATATATATATATATATATATATATATATATATATATATATATATATATGTCGCCCGATCCAATATATATATACATGTAGGCACGCACCCCGATCCAATATATATAGTGCTATAACGGCGTGTACCCCGATCCAATATATATAATACTGCGGCGTGCAACCCGATTCAATATATATAGTACTGCGGCACGCAACCCAATCCAATATATATAATGTCGCGGCGCATACCGATCCAATATATATAGTAGTGCGAAAGTGCACCGATCCAATATATATATAGTGCTGCAGCGTGCAGCCCGATCCAATATATATAGTGTTGTGGCGTGCAGCCCGATCCAATATATATATAGTGCTGTGGCGTGCAGCCCCATCCAATATATATAGTGCTGCAGCGTGCAACACGATCCAATATATATAGTGCTGCAGCGTGTAGCCCGATCCAATATATATATATATATATATAATACCTCATAGCGGGTCCTCGCTCCCATCTCAGTCAATCTAGACTTGGCCTCTCGGGCCCACTCAGCTAGAACAGGGAATCCCACCCTAGGTAGTCTCTCTTAGAGTACACATCTAGTACTGGCTCATGATATGCTATAGAGCTATGAATACGGCTGAGTGTATGTGTCCAACATGATATAAGGGTCACTTAGCTTTACAGGCTTCCCTAATGCTCTACAGATCGGCACAAGACCCCAAACACGGCTACTAGCCCAATTACACATATATAAGCTCAATCTCAGTGATTATACACAGTAAACTATCAGTCGGGAAGGACCAAGTCCAAATCCCCAGTCACCACGCTCGTCACATGATGCGTGTTTCATCGCAGCATAGCACTGTATAGTGCAAGTACGGGGTTTCAAACTCTCAGTACATCATTTATTACCACCACTCACCTCGAATCGGTAGAAGTCCTAGCTCGCCTTGCGCTTGCCTCGCAAATCAACCTCATCGGATGCAAAATCTGATCAAAATTAATAAGAATACATCAAAATAGGCTATATAGACATAGCCCAATTGAAATAACTCGATTTACACCAAAACCCACGAAGTTGTCAAAATCTGACTTTCGGTACGCTTCTCGAAAAACTACAAAAGTAAGATTTTCAGAATCCTTATCAAAATCGGACTCTGTTTGCCCATTCAAATCGGTGATTTACCATAGACCAGGCTTAGAGCAAAAATCCCCCATTAATCTTTCCATTTTAGTGAAATAAATGAAGATTCTACGATAAAATCGTGTATTTAGACCATAAAACTTACCTCCAATGTTTTCCCGATAAAATCCCTTTCAAATACCGTTACTTAGCTCTCAAGGAACTCAAAAATGGAGGAAATACACTATAAGTTTGCGAATTCTGGTCTTAACCCTTCTGCCAGTGATTTTGATTCTATGCGATCGCAGCCCTTGGCTTGCGATCGCGATGAACAAATTTTAGCGGCTCTCATTTCCTTCTACGTGATCGCGTGGACCCTTATGCGATCGCGATGCCCATCTGAATAACACTACGCGATCGCGACCTCGCTACTGCGATCGGATTGAACCAATTTCCTGCCTTACACGATCACATTCCACATTTCGCGATCGCGAAGTGTAAAAATTCCTGAGCTCTCCAGTACTTCATGCGATCGCGTAACTTCTATTGCGATCGCGAAGAACAAATGCCTGCTGCACTTATGACAGCAGACCTGATCCCTCATTTAGTCCAAAAATGGTCCGTTTGGACCCTCAGATTCATCCCGAGGCCCCTGGGACCCCAACAAAAACCACCAACCTACTCCGAAACACGATACAAACTTGTTCCAATCATAAAAACACACCCTTAAACACTGAAATCATCAAATCAAAGCGAATTCAAGCCTAAGTTTCATGTAAAACTTTCGAAACCAACATTCTATCAAAAACTCCGACCAGACGATGTCCGAATGACCTGAAAATTTGCAGGCATATCCAAAATTACCTAATGGAGCTACTGAAACTGTCAAAATTCCAATCCGACTCTCGGATCAAAATCTCACATACCGTTCGGATTTCGCCAAAATTCAACCTTAGCCAATTCAAGCCTAAAACTATACCGGACCTCCAAATTTAATTTCGATCCTCTCCTAAGCCACAAATGACCTCCCGGAGCTGACCGAATCATCAGAATTTGATTACGAGCTCTCTAACTCACAAGTCAACATCCGATTGACTTTTCCCAACTACGCCTTCTCTTAAGAGACTATTTGTCTCATTTCCAACCAAACTCGATCCGAATTGACTTAAACTCATAAAAAGCACATTATTAAAACATGAACAAGCATATAAATGGGAAAATAGAGTGGTAACTCACACGATGACGGACTGGGTCATCACACTGTCGAGCATGTCTTAATGCCAATTAATGTTGCAGAACAATGGTATTGGATGATGGATGTGATGTCCTTCAAGGATAGGTGCATTTGTGTGTATGACTCTATGCGCGGTGGAGCTTCTCATCAAGCCAAAGTTCATAAGACCATGACCAAGTATTCTGTGTTGCTGCCTCATTTTTTTGTGCACACGCATTTCTATTTAAACAAAAAAGATATCAATTGGCGCATTGTTGTCTACAAATCAAAATACTTGATTACCCCATTTGATGTAAAATTGGTCGAAGGATTGCCTCAACAAGTCGAAGCGTATGAATTTCTTTTAACATAATCTGTCTTGTTTTTAGATTCTACAGTTTGATAGTTTTTTTTTTTGCAGTGATTGCGGTGTATTTGCGGCGTCATTTGCCGAGTATTTCATTGAGGGCAAGACGCCTCCTAAAAAATTCAATGCCTATGCACACCGACGCAGATTTGGTGCTCTATTGTAGGATTATGCTAGAAAGAAGATGGAACCGAACGCGCAAAGTGATGATGAGATTATTGATCGACATAATAAGTCGCGGAAGAGGAAGAAGAAGTAGTTACTTTTGTCATTGTTGTATGATGAACTCTATAATTTTGTTTTTGTATTGTGTTCTGTTATGTTGTATCAGAATTGTTTGTGTTTGAATTTTATGAATACTTTTAAGAATTGTATGATAAATGAGTTGTTTGCTCTGTTATAAAGGTTTAATGAGTTTTAGTGCGATATTAGATTGTTGCAGTTTGGTTTATTTTGGTATTTCTCTGTTTGATTTTGTGTTGTGAATTATAGATATGAATATACGGTAGTTTGTGATACATTGTCTCTTGTAGATACATACATGATACAACTATGATACACATATGATACATGGTTTTTAAACATGTATTGATGAAGCCACTCTTATTTACAAATTTTTAAAACTATTTGCAAAGTTTTCTAGCTTCTACGATTGTTTTCCATTAGTTAGCTTTTTTACTACACAAATACAGGCATGAGTAAGAGCGTATACACAGAGATACATAGGTGATACATGAGCGATACATAGATGATACAAATATGATGCACAAGCAATACATATATGATACAAATATGATACATAGTTGATACAACTTCTTTATAACCAAACGGATGTATAATATAAACTTGCAACACGATTTTAAATGATAGGTCAAATATTTATTTATATCTAAAATTTAAATGACATTCTACAATGATATAGTTCTTGATATATTGCATTCTTCTAAATATCTATGCTATTGAGTAAAGTAAAATAACAAGTAATTCTAAATTTGACATATTTCATCATTTTCTTTGGATTATTTTTATAAGTTTTCCTGTTGTGGCCTTCTTCTCCACACTGTCCACATGAAATCGACCTTTTTCGTTCCCTTTCAAATATTGGCTTGCACCTCCCCTTTCTTGGCCTTCATATTCTTTTAGTCACATCTGGTGGCAAGAAATATTCATTTAGAACTTCTGCAGGAATTTTTCATGTCCTTTCATCAGGAACCGGATAAATTGGAATTTCATAGGTCTTCAATAGGTACTTTCTGGTGTAGTACACCGAGCAATACTCAATGTGATCAATGTATTTGTATTTTAATACTTCCCAAGCATGTGCACGTGGCAACTCATCCAACTAAAATCTTCTATAGTTGCAAGTTCGATCTTTTAGGAACACCATTCTCTGCTTACCATTGTCAAGTACTGAATATAAGCAACTCGTTGAAGGGGTCACCTACAAAATTTATCAATTGTCATTAGTGGTAACAAAACAGATACCCTCAAAATACATATACTAGAGAGCCTACAAGATTCAAAATAACTTAATATCATGTCAAACCAACTAATATTTCAGCAGTGGGGTAGCCATAAATGCTACATTAAATTGAAAGCCTTTGCTTTTGTGCAGGTGGACACTAGTTTAACAGAATCACACAAAGGGTTCAAGATATAATCCATGAATTCGACATGATTACATATTCTATGCACAAGTATCTACAAATTCCAGTCGTATCTTCATCTGATGTGACAATTCAAGATTGTCCATCAGCATTGTATCATATTTTTTTCGAAGATCAGTGAATGACTCTACTGTATTGTTTAGGTTTGTAATATTCCATCGTCCGATCAATTTCCTTATGTAGTCAAGCAAAGGTAGTACTGGGAGTTCCCTAGCAGCCTTGATCGCTGCATTGATCGACTCCGCAATGTTTGAAGTCATCGTCAATGTTCTGTTGACAGTGGAATGTGCTTTGTACCATCTTTCATGCCCAACATTCATTAAGTAATCTTTGATCCTCTTATCAATTTTCTCTACCTCTACCATGTGGTAATCAAACTTCTCAACTGTGTATGCTTTGGACAAAGCAAAAAATATGTCTTTGAGCAACAAATAATTTTTTTTTTTGTAATTTTTTTTACATTATTCCATAAATGCCATATGCAAACATAATGAGGTACTCGTGGATACAATGTTGCCGCTGCATTTTCAATGCCTTCATGCGTGTCGGACACTATGCACATTCCCTCCTTTTCCCTAAATGCATCCTTGAATCTCGCAAAAAACCACTCACATGAAGCATTATTCTCTGAATCCACTATGACATAAGCGAGTGGTAGGATATTACATGTTGGATCTTGTGTTGATGCTATCAATAATGTTCCTTTGTATGCAGATTTAAGAAAGGTTCCATCCACAACAACAACCGGTTTGCAATAATGACATCCTTTTATAGAGGGATATAGTGCAACAAAAGCATACATGACCAAATATTCCTCTATTTGTTTCAAACTTACCACCGACATAGGATTTGTAAGAACCATCATATAATAGTAGCTTGACAACTTTTCATATGATTCGCTCGGGTTTCCTCTCAGTACTTGAACTGCATATTCTTTCGATCTCCATGCTTGCATATATGTCATCTGAAGACCATAATTCTTGTTCATGTCTCCAATTATGCCATTAGGAGTGTATATTATTTTTGGGTCTTTATACTTGTCTATCAGAAGACTGCCGATGAGTTTTGCAGTAGCTTGACATTGTGCGTAAGATCTGTCATTTAGGGGGGCATGAGTGCACTTTGCAGAAATGTCTAACCTTGAAAACGTTTGCTTTTTTGAGGCACGAAGACTTAAAATACCAATCACAATTGTTGTTGATGCATACTAGGCAGTACCTACGACAAAGATAAAAAAATTTCCATCAATAAATAGAGTGACATGAAATACAATAATATATAGTGATACACAGTGCCATCAACAATACTAGATGAAAAAATACAACGACTATACATTACTAGACGGTGACAACAACAACTTAAAAGTTTAGAGCCACATACTTACAAGCAACAACTTATTTTCTGCATAATTATGGTGCTAACATCAACTACGATATACATTGAGATACACAATTATACAATAAATATTTTGTTACCTGCTTTCACTTGATTTATGCACCTTAAACTAAATTTTTTTCTTTACTGCCAAGTGCCTCATGACTTTGACTATCGTTGCCTTGTCTTTATAAATTTGACTTTCTTCTACATCTATGTGTTGAGGGTCAGTTATTATTGTATTTTCATCAGATTCTGTATCATTCCAGTCTTCTCCATCCCCAAACTCGATCATCTTAATTGTATCGACATTATATCTCTCCTCTACAACTGAGCTTTGTACACATTCTGAGGAAATCACAGCAGAATTGGAATTGTAACAGATCATGTTCATATCCTTTTCACTCAATGTTATACAAATGGGATACATTGTAAATTCTGGGCTTTTTTCAGGTCAAGATATACACATACACTCATACTATTGTGTATCACTATTGGCAGAGAACTGTTTTGGACTGCGTATTTGATTTCAATATCATTCAATGAAGTATCTATCATAAGTTATTTCGAAATTATGTCTGCAAAATCTTCAAAACTTATATTTGGAGTAACTATTACAACATCTGCATTATAATCTACAAATTTGTTATCAACATTCCATCCTGCCACCATACTGAATAAAAATTGATAAATTTGCCATTGAAGTAGCTGAAATTAGGTCAAAACTCACTAGTTCCTTGATTGACTTTGATTGCAGTTCGTAGTTCCTTCTACACAGAAATTGCAAAAGTTGTATCTACACAGACATTGTGAAGGTATATAGTGAAACTGATTGACTATGAGTGAAATTTGGAGCTCCTTTTGATAATTTTTGAGAGAGAATGCCATGATTTACAGAGGTAGAGAATGTCGTGATCTGTTAAATTGATACGCTTGAAGGAAGATCTTTAGCGTGATTCTCGGATAGAAGAATCCCGCACGTTATATCTAATTTTGGTCTACTTTTGGTAAGTGTCTAATTTTGGGCTAAAAGTTAGTAAGTTTGTATTTAAATTGGCTATTTCTGTACTTTTCCCATAAAATAGTACGGGCTAGTCAGTTTTCGGACCTTGTCACTCAATAATAGCTAGCGTTTGCAAAGTCATTGAAAAATAATCACTATTTTGATGCTACACGGACAGTTCCAGCATAATATACCGGAGATTGGTGCACATGTGTATGAACTTCCAGCATATTATGTTGTAACTCCAACACGCGAAAAGTTTCACTACAATATACCGGTGCTCCAATCTCCAGTATATTATGCTGGACCGATATATCATACTGGAGTATACTCGAGTATTTTTTTTTTGATTTTGAACAATGCATTTGTTTAATTTTATTTTTACATAAAAAGTGACTATTTCGATTCTTCGAAACTGTGGTTGTTTTTTCGAAACTATAGTTAATTTTTAACGGCCACTTTAAATTTAGACTATTTTTTTAAGTCCTGAAAATAATGATTCGCTCGCTCGAGAAATCAAAGCCAATTTTCGCGATCAAACCCATAATGCTAGTCGGTGTTGCTTTGGCTGCAAACTCTCTTTGACGGCTTCAAAGTAATTTTATTTAATTAAAATTAAAAAAAAAGGAAGAAAAAGGAGAAAGAAAAGAATAAACTCTGACAACGGGAAGAATTTGAATCACTTGCAAGTTAACGATTACTACTTTCGCAACTTGGACTTTCATAGTTTCTGTAACGACAAAACTAATCCATTATAATTATTTAAAAATAAAATAAAACACTGCTAGCATTGGAAAAAGGACTAAAATTAGCTGAAAGCAAGGGGGATGTGATTATGTGAAGGAGCGATTTTTGAATTTTTTTTTTCCGGAAATTGAGAGAGAGGAGGTTCAATTGTGAGAAAGCAAGGAGGATGTGATTATATATATTATGAATATTATATATAAAAATTATATAAATTTTATATATTTTTTTGACTCGCAGATGTAAATAGTTTCTGGTGCGAGCTAAAAATGATAATACTCAAAATTTATTCTGGTAACATAAAAAAGAATCCGAGCTACCTACCCAAAACCTTAACAACTTGTTTGGATCGTTGTTGCCTATTTTATCATATCGTATTATTACTTTAAATATAATATTTATTTTGATTGTTACTTAAATTTTATTGCATTGCATATATTGTTAAATCTCTTATTATGTAAAATGTCACTTTATGGAACGACCGATATCATGTGGTGGTTCATCAACTTGCTTTTTTCTCTAATGTTGCCCTTCCTTATTATTAAATAATCATATTTTATCCTTTACCCTACTATTTTATTTAATAATTTTACTTGTATTCTATTTTTTCTTAGTAATGTTACAAGTTTATTCTTCATATTGTTGGTGCGTGATATCATAAAATAATAACAAATAATACAATTTATTTAAATATTATATTCATCAACAATATAATATAATGCAATGCAATACAATATAAAACTTTATGAAACGATACGTAACAATAACCCAAATCTTTCTATTGGATTTGGAAACTTCCTATCCCTCTTAAGATAGCTTTTTTCCTTTGGCTTATTTGTCATAATAGATTACCTACTGCAGACTATCTCAATCATATAGGAGTTATTACTTCAAATATTTGTGTTCAATGTCACCAAAATATTGAAACAATAATGCATATATTTCTTTATTGCCCTTGTGTTAAACGTTTCTGGGATTCTTTTAAGATAAAACCTTATTTGATTCCTATAACTTCTTCTAATGAAGAAATTATGCATTGGTTATACCAGTTTACTCATTTAACAAATTTGAAACTACCCTATGATATTCCTGCGAGAACTATTATTCCCTTTGTTTTATGGTAAATTTGGATTGGTCGTAATAAATTCATTTATGATCATAAGCCTAATTTTTTAAACTAAAAATTCCTTAGTACAGAAAATTGCGGAATTCTATTTTTTGACAAATCATTTTAAACATAATATGAGGAAACATAAAATTCCTATTTATATAAAATGGCATACACCTAATTTTATGTGTTACAAATTAAATATTGATGGTTCTTGTAACCCGGATAAGGCTATGTATGGAATAGGAGGCATTATTCGAGATCATCATTCAAATTGGATCTTAGGATATGCAACAGCAGTCAATCAAGGAGATTCTACTCAAATAGAAATTAAATCACTCTTCTAAGGAGTGCAGATTGCCATCAAACAAGGATTTGTTCCATTAATTATTGAAACAGATGCCCAAAATGTTATTTCTGCGTTACAATTACCATCCATGAATTATATTAATATTACTAATGATTGCAGGTCATTACTTCAGCATCTGGGTAAATTCTCTGTCCAACTAGTCTACCGTGATCAGAATATGGTTGCAGATAAGCTAGCTAAGTATGGTGCGCAACAACAATTGGAGGACTGCCAAATTTTTGAATATGCACCAAGTTTTGTGATGTCTTGCTATCAACAAGACTGTCATGGCATACTCCATACTAGAGCAATTCGGAATATTAGTAGTAATATTATTAAACCTGTTTGTAATTATCTTTTACCGTCTCCTAGTTTATCTAATAGGATAGATTCTCCACTAGGGAGTATTTACTCTTAATGTTTTAATCTTGTAATTCAAATGCCATATAGGCATCCCAAGCTCTAAATTATGTAAATTTTATTATATATAATATGCATATCGTTCTTAAAAAAAAAAAAAGTTATGTAAGGCAATGAATGGCTTTGAATTGCTTTGAAAACTCATAGACAACCGATGAGTGACGAGTGATGAAACAGGAGAAAAGATAATAATTTGAAACTATATATTTTTTGTAAGTTGGCTTTAAATTGCATTGACGTTGTACCTTTGTGAGCCTAGTTCGGTAAATTTTTATTTAAGATAGTTACGAGCAATGTCTTATTTTACTATTTGCTATTTTTTATGCAGGATCCATTTACAAATCATTATTTTTGCTTTGAATTATTATTATTATTATTTTTCTTTTCTTTCCTGCTTTCTATTTTTCTTTTCTTTCCTGCTTTCTATATTTCTTTTACCATATGATTTTCGCGGTGAATCTAATACTTTCTTCTTTTGCCTTTTTATTATCTTGAGCCTAGGGTATTTCAAAAATAGCATCTCTACCCTTTTGGAGTAGGGGTAAGGTCTGCGTACACACTACCCTTCTTAAACCCCACTTATGAAATTTTACTGGGTTATTGTTGTTGTTGCTTTAAATTGCATTGAATTTGTTATTTAACACAAAAACAATAAATAACCTTTACCTAGTATGAAATATAACACTGGAATGTCACTACTAATACATTATAGAGAGAAGAGAGTATTGCATTGATTAAATTCATAACTTTTTGTCTTAAGGACTACGGTGGTTATTTGCCTGCCTCTATAGTAGCGCGTGCATCGGTGGGATCAAATTTAGCATATTTTGTATTGTAGATTTGGATTACGGATTTTATAAAATGCAATCCAAATTAAATTGGATCGGATCGAATTTTAAAGTTTAGAGCGTGCATCGGTGGGATCAAATTTAGCATATTTTGTATTGTAGATTTGGATTACGGATTTTATAAAATGCAATTCAAATTAAATTGGATCGGATCGAATTTTAAAGTTTAGATAAGATAAATATTTTAAATTTCGAATCGAATTATACGCTTTATTAAGGTTACTAACAATCTAATTGACTACTACACTTTTTAAGGCTAATACTATTAACCATTCAATTAAATTAAAGGCAACACATGTCTTTCATATCAATAGCCAAAACAAAAGTTTCATAGCAAAATAAAATAAAACTAAACTTCTAAATAAATGTCTAATAAGGGAGAGGCGTCGTTGTCCGCCGATAAGGAGAGACTGAGAGACATAGAGGTAAAGACTAAAGAAAAGCGGAAAGAGCAATATGAAGAGAGGTTAGAGAGACAAAGACTTCGATATAAACTAAGAAAAAAAGAGTCTAAAAAGAGGCAGATGAAATGAGAAGACTTAATCCTAAAATGTAAGTCTTATATTAATACATGTCCATAATATTCAGATTATGGGTCGGATTGAATTAAAATTATGCCAATCCGAATCAGATCCGAGTATCCAAACTTTTAAAAAACTCAACCGATATCCGAACCAAATATACAACATCCGAAAATTCGAACAAAGTGGATCGGTTCGAATTCTCGAATATCCAATCCAAATACACAGCCCTACTCTATACTGGTCCTGCTAACGAAGACCGAGTGTTTATTTCAATGAACAACAGCATATATTCTCTCATCAGGTGTTTTAAAGATCGAAATTTTGCTACAAGGTGAGAATCATTTGAAAGTTTTAAAAGAGTTCAAATTGCTTCTCTCTTTGAAGTGTTTTCAGAGATTTTCATGATATGCTGGCGTGAGCCCATATACAGCCCAACTAAAGCAAGGTGACGGTTTGTTTAGTGGATAGATCATAAGTTTAGGCCTTAACGATGTGTGAGAAACAGGAAGGTTTTGGGCTTAGAGACAAAAGGCCCATATTCTCTATGGCTATGTGATGCACACATAGTTCAAAGTGGATATCAGTTAGGTTTGTGACTCACTTATGGATTATATTTATTACTTATCGTAATAAGCCGTAAATTTGTACGGGCTAGCCAGTTTTTGGACTACTTATTCAAAAATAGTCAGCGTTTGTAAAGTAATTGAAAAATAGTCTTTTTTTGCTGCAACAGAGACTGATCCAGCATAATATACTGGAGATTGGAAAACATGTGTATGAACTTCCAGCATATTATACTGGACCGGTATATTATATTTGGAACTCCAGTATATTATGTTGGAGTTCCAGTATACTTATACTGAGACTCCATTATAATGTGCTGAAGTTCCAATATACTTATGCTGGAACTCCATTTATATTATACTAGAGTTCCAATATACTTATGCTGGAACTCCAGTATATTATACCGGAGTATTTTTTGGATTTTGAACAGTGTTTTCGTTCAGATTTATCTTTACATGAAAATAGCTAAATTTCAATTACTTTGAAACGGTGGCTATTCTTGAATGATCACTTGTAAAATTGGCTATTTTTAAATTTCTCCATAATAAGTAGGACATGGGTCCAAATCTATTACTCTCTCTCCGCGTGCGGCGTCTGATTTGACATGGAATTTAAGAGATTTTTTTTTATACTTGTATACAAAATAAGTCATAGATATTTGCATGATTTCAAATTATCTCATTAAAATTAAAGTAGAAAGTTTCAAGTTAAACAGTTTGTACATAAAAAGTATAACATTATTTTTGCCAGACTAAAAAGGAAAGTATGATACATAAACTTAAACTGAAATAAAGGGAATAGTTGGTGTATAAGATACACGTAATTTTAATATTTAGTAGTATTAAAATTGTCTTGTACTTTTTTTGAGTTCAAATACCAATTTTAATTAATCTTGCATTGAATTTCTTATACTTGATTTGGAGGGGGGGGGGGGGGGAAGTTCATGTACTTGATCAAAATTCAAGTGAATTTAACATGTAAGTGCGGCGAATCGGCGTGATCCGAGTGGACGTGAACCATTGCAGCCTATATATATAATTCACTATGATCTTCTTGCCTTTTACAAGAGTTTGATAACAATGGCAAATAATGGGAGAAGGAAGAAAAATGATTTATTTCAGGAGTCAGTGTTGCTAAAAAGAAAAAAAAAAATCAACAATTTTTATGATTCTAACACCAAGACTTAACACATTTTATTACTCCCTCCGGTCCATAATAAATGTCCCTTTTACTTTTAAGCACGCCTATTAAGAAAATATTAAATCATATACAAAATTATCTAGTATGACTAAACTACCTTTATTAAATATTGGGCACATGATTATAATGGCATTTATTGTTCTTCTGCACATAAGGGCAAAAAGTAAAACCAAAATGAATTTTTTCTTGATTACCTAACTAAACACTTATTTTGGACCAAAATCAAAAAGTAAAAGAGACACTTATTATTGACCGGAGGGAGTATTATTCAAGAATTTTTCGTATTTCTATTCAAAGAGACTACTATTTATTTATACACTTAGGTTTTGTTTGGTTTGCCCGAAAATTATTTCCAATTTTTTCATGTTTGGTTGATCTAAATATTTTGGAAAATATTTTCCTCATGAAGGGACCGGGAGGAAGGGGAATAGCATAAAAAAATATTTTTTACTCTCTAACCGAATGCTAAAAATTTTCCACTCACCAACCAAATAAAAAGAAAAAAAAGACATAAAACCATTCATTTTTCACGAAACATATTTTAGGAAAATATTTTCCTTTATACCAAATACACCCTTAATTTAGGTACGCTTTTCAGCACTCGATGTTTTCAGCAACTATTATTAAATTATTCCAAACAAGCTCATAGACAAAATAATTTATCAATGTATAAGCACACTATGAATATCTCATAATTGTAATCTCTAAAATGCATCCTTGCCAACGGCTGTTGTAATGTCGTTTTAATATACATCATGAATTTTTTTATGACGTAATATTTAATTATCAAGAAGAGCATAACAACACTTGCTATTTATAGACTTACAATTGAAAAAGAATGCATTTTTTCACGATTGTCGGCACGACTTGTTTAATCCCACCAAATTAAGTTGTTAAACTTTATCAAAGTGGAAAATAAATAGTACAATAAAACCACCTTTATCCCAATTCCCAAAATTACAATCTAAAAATAGGCATCTGAGACTTGATTTATTCATGACTTTTCGTGGCTTTATTGAATTAAAAAAATTAAAAGCTTAGAAAGGAATAGTAATACCAAACGCATTAGGAATAAAGTTCCAACTAATTAGCTGTTTTTAAAAAAAAATTATTTTCACAAAAATTACGTGTAATCAAAGAATCATTACTTTTACTTAACAACCACTCAAAAGTGCATTAATAATTGGGTTGTGCTGTCCCTTTTAGTTCCTTTTCTCTCTTTTTTGGTCAATTTGTGTTGCTCCTCATTTATGTATAACCTGTCCCTCACTTGAAAATTGAGGACTCATGAGAATCCTAAGTGAGACAAAACATGATCTAAAACAACAGTAACAAAAACATGATTTGAAACAAAAGGTAATAGACTACTAAATTTTATTCTAATTAAGTCAAGACAGTAATTGAAATTGTCCACTTGAAAATATGCTTATAAGTTATAACAAAGCTTTGATTTTGGGTTAAAAAATTAGCTTGTCTAGAATGTATGAAACAGTCCCACAAATCATTAACAATCATAATGGGGTGACTTCTTTTTGTTTAATTTGTCTTGTGTTGGGCTCGGATTTTGGCACAAACCTTACAATAACAATAATAATAAATTTAGTGAAATACTATAAATAAAGTCTGTAAAAAATATTGTGCATACAGACTTTACCTTTTACCCTAAGGAGGTCTAGCAAGACCTTTGCATATGCAACAATTAAAGCATAAATAAAGACAACATTATTATTTTAATTTTGATAAACACTCAGCTCACGGGAAGTTATAGTTAAAATGAACAATATGTTAAAATAAAAAAAAGTTAGGTGTGATGCAGAATCTAGTAAAGCAAACCTTCAACTACCATTAATCAGACAATAAAGAGAAATATACCAAATGAGACGCATATATTTAATGTGGTTTGGTCAATTAACTTATGTCCACAGCAAAAATGAGTAATCCACTATATATAAAAGAGAGTACAAAATATCGAGAGAACAACCTCATGAAGAGGTAAACACAAGTGACACACTAGCACTTGTCCCATAAGATCTCTCCTTAATCACGACTCTCAAATTTATAGAAGTCCAAAAATTTTCCTACAAGAAAAGTATTTTTTTTTGCTGCAAATTTTTATTCCGATCATCCAACTTCAAATCACTTTTTTCGATTTGTTAACCGTTAGACCGGGCTGAAATTTTGACTGAGTGCTCATAACATCTTGATCTTGAATTTGAACGGTGAAGATCGGATTTGGGGGCCTGTAGCATTTACTTTCGAGCCTCAAACAACAGATTTATTTTTATGGATTATACTCTTTCTTCAATTGAGTAGTTGTTGCTCTTGTTACTATTGTTACTTCGTGTATGGTCCTTGTTGTATAGCCAATTTGGAAAACTTTTGTAACCCTCTTGTTGTTATAGTGGAGATTTTTGGGTCTTTGCGGTCACGTAGTTTTTACTTTCGATTTAAAGGGTACTCCACGTTAAAATTTAGTGTTCTTTACCTTCTTTATTTTCGGGTTTGCTTTTTCCTCGACATAACACAATATACATTATTCTTATCCAAAAAAAGAATATCTAACTTGTCTAATCCTAAAATTAGGAAACAATGGACGTTTGATGGCTTGATCTACTAGAAATTCTTCACTTATAACTCACAAATTTGAGAAGTCACAATCATAATAATAAATCACAAATGGGGTTCAATTCTTGTGATGGTCCTCATAGGATAAACATGAACAAAAGCCAAAAGTTCAATGAGCATAAAAAGAGAGACTTGTATAGAAAAATATTG
Source organism: Nicotiana noctiflora (assembly GCA_032618575.1). Lineage (NCBI taxonomy): Eukaryota > Viridiplantae > Streptophyta > Magnoliopsida > Solanales > Solanaceae > Nicotiana > Nicotiana noctiflora. The sequence continues at coordinate 85,209 of JASVEL010006612.1, read as the reverse complement.
AAGCCTACAAAGTCCATAAATTAATGTACACAAGATAAGCTGGAAAAATAGGGACTGATCATAAAGGAATTGAATGGAGGAAATTTTTGAGAGACATGTGACTCTTTTTTTTTTTTTTTTCTAACTTGTGATGACCAAACATATTTTCCTAAGGGGAATGTCATTATAACATTTTTGATTGTTCTATTGACACATTGATTTTCATATTGTGACCCATACTTTCTCTCTTGGCTTTTCTCCTTACCCAAGTTTAGATTGCATGTGCTATTGTTGTCCCCAAGATAGAACAACAAATGCATCAAATATCATACAACAACAACAACTCAGTATATTCCTACAAAGTGGGATATGAGAGAGTAATATATAGACAAAGCTTACCTCTACCCGAAATGACAGAGAAGCCAGTGGCGGAGCCAGAACCCTCATGAAGGGTGTTCAAAAAAAAATTGTAGCTAATGGGAATTGAACTCATGACCTTATACAAATTTTGATCACCCTTGACCACTAAACTACACTTTTGGATAGTGTTAAGGGTGTTCAAAACTTAATATATAGAGTTAAAAAATAAATTTTACCTTATATATCCAATGTAATTTTTCGGCGAAGGGTATTCGGGTGAACACCCTTGCGCCCCCCTAAATCCGCCTCTGAGAGAGTTTGTTTCCAATCGACCCTCAGTGCAGGGAAAATAAAGGCAAACAAATATCATATATAGTAGAATTCAACATATACTTTGGGGTTTGGTTGTTGCTCCTTGAATTCGAATTTTATATACTGATACTATAAAGAGTTGCTATATATTATTACTGCAAGTTAACTTATTTATTTTTAGTAAGTTTTGCAAGTTATCATATCAGACAGGTCGCTAAAAAGTGTTATACTTGTTATTATAGATTAATTTAATATGATCGTATAAAAAAATGTGTAACACACTCATATTAAAAGATAACAATTATCTGCTCATATTATCCATAAAAATGGACTGGATAATGAAATCTTTAAAAACGGGTTAAATATGACTAAGAATCATATTATTCACTTTAAAAATAGATAATTAATTGTGTTTAATTTTTACATTTGTAAAGCCTCAAATATGAGGTTTTTCAAGGTTAGGATCCTAGGAATTCTCCCAAAAGTAATCATATTTAAGAAGCCGTTGATATTATGGTAATCTGTATTATCCACCGGTTAACTAATTTTTTATTCGTAGTAAATATGGATCGGTCAGATAATTGATCAGCTTGGTGTGAGAACAAAATTACACATTAATGGTTGAAAAGATTTGAAGTCTACATATAAGGTGTAAGGATCTTTTAATGATGTGAGGCCTTTTGGAAAAAATCGTGCGGGCTTGACCAAAAGCGGATAATATCACACCATTTAAGATTGTATTTGGGCTAGTTTAGCCCAACAAAAGAATTCATATATCTTATATTTAGATTTTCAATCTTTTCAGCTACCAATATATTATTTTGTTCGCACAACCAACAAAATAATTCTCTATGTTTTTCTTTTGTTTTGTTTTTAATGTGAAGGGTATGGCGCCTACAATGTTAGACAAAATGTTTGCAATTTATTGAAGAATACTGATGAGTGAAACAGCATTTATTGAAAGAATTTATATTTGGGTCCTTTCATTACTAATGCTATTTTTCACTACGTATCGCCAAAGTCTACTCTCCCTCAAAAGAAAAAAATAAATAGTAATAAACTTGTCCCCTCAGAAAAAAAAAATTTATTTTTATCATATACAAATTACAGGACAAAATTTTTGTACCTCATGTTGATATAGTAATATCACATATCGTTTTTTGAATTATGAATTTATAAAGATTGATCTTTTGATGATTAATACAAAAGAAGTTAATTACCCAAAAAAAATTATAGTTTCTGAAAGGAATAGAATGAACTTCAAAAGTTGGAATAAAATACTACTATAAGATTCATAGCAAGAATTAATCAAAGAAAGATAAACATTGAAAATAATCCTTTTGATGTATTCCTCAGGAAAAATAAATATTTGATATTTGGAACAAGCTATATCAATTTATTCACATTTAGAATCAAGTCAAATTTATAGCTTAAAAATTAACATATTCAACGAATTTATTATTACAAATATAGTTATTTAAAAAAAATAGAATTTTAATTAAAGCTATAATTTTGAAAAACGCATGTTACTGATAATCGAAAGAATGTATAACACAACGCAATTTTGATAGCAAGAATATAATCAAAAGAGAAATATATAAACCAAAGTATATTTCAAATAGTGTTTCCTGTCTCTACAATTGATCAGTTACCTCCCCTTATAGTTATTTTGGAGATATGCGTTTTGTCTCTATCATAATAAGGCTATTACGGGCAATTAAAGACATTAAATGCTACGTTACATAATTATTATATCTAATACAGATTCTCTAACGTTTTCAACATTTAATACCCATTAAGTACTGTATATGTACTCTCATATATTGTCAGATTCACCCTCCGTGATTCTCGGACCTAAATAACTTAAATAGGCACGGGTGCTGAGTCCGTTGAATAGCTGCTCGTGCCTTTTTCCATGTCTCTGCTCGTATCTGTTGCAACTCTTACTTCCTTGTCAATCATAACTCTTTGACCGATCCACGTATCATGACACGTGATCCTCCTATATAAATTCAATTTTTTCCCAATATAATAATGTCTAAATAAAAGTTATTTATTTTGTCCGAACCCGGTAACTAATATTGTATATCCGCGTCAAAATGGATAAACCTAACATGATAAGCACTAGTACGTCCAAATTCAAAGGAAGTTGTATAACTTGAGCTATAGTTTTAGTTTCGATTAAACATTGATTCTCCAATCAATTTAGTACCAAGATTATTTCAATATAAGAATAATATTTTCATTTATAATAAAGGAATTTCTGACAAAAATCTGTTCAAATATAGAGTAGGCCACTTAAATATGCTTCCATATCTTTGACCAGTACATCTATTTTCCTTGCCGAAATTGTTTAAGGATCGGCATATATCCAGTTTTCAAAACGACTTAATTTTGGTTGTTGGGATTTGAACAATCAAATCTTTTGATTTTTGAGCATTTTCTTTTCCTGCTTCCTTTTTTAAAAAAATACTCACCTTGTTATATCATACTTGAAAATTTTCATTTGTTGAATTTCTATGTTTTATGAGGAAAAAATGGCACATTTTTTAGTTATCGAATATTTAAATTTTAATCTTAAAAGATAAATTAATCAGATTTGGTTAAATTAAGAAATTAGTTAGCTAGTTCGAGATAAATGAAAAATAAATTGGATGGAGGAGTATTGAAGAATTGTTGGCAAAAATAGAGTTCGGCATTCAAGAGTATAACTTAATGGTCAATCAAAAGGATTTAGAATCATATGCCTTTATGATAAAATCTCAACGGATTCAAAATTAATAGGTGATGAACTTGATGGACAGCAATACACAATATACATCTCGACACCAAATAAATAAATAAATAAATAAATAAATAGAGCTCTGGTTCAAGCATTGAGTTTTCTAATATGAGGACAAAATAAAAGCCAGCACACAAAAGTCTGGAACAAGCCAATGAATACTTGGTACTTGGTTTCCTTATTAGTCTTTATTCTTGTTTGTTTCTACTGCTCTAACACTCACAGTTGGAATTAATTAGTTAGTACATCAAATGAAATATAATATGTTTGGTGAGCATATCAAAGTTGTAATTGAGTTGAATTATTAAAACGGTCTTTGAGGCCTTGAGGGTATGACAACTAATACATCGTTATCAGAATTTTATTTTAATTAAAGCAAATTTCAATGGAATAAAATTCTCGTTAATTTTTAATTATTTTTCGTATTAGTACTTTGCCAGTGGGCTGTGCCAAAGAGGAACTTACAACAATGACTCGTTGATAGGCTTAGACAATTTAAAAAGTCTTATTATCCAAAAAGCACAAGTCGTGATGACACCTGATTCAATTTGCTAGGTAAATTAACTAACAGAAAACATAATTTAAATAAGATTGTAATAGAAAAGAGAATAGATAACTGAGCATTTACAAATTCACCCAAGACCTGGTAGTACGAATCACGTACTTCTAATATTTGGAATTTCAAAACTGATACAAATAAATACACGTTCTGTTTGAAGGTTACATAAACAGATTAGCAATAATCTAAGCTACCTAGGACAAGCGGCAACTATATCCAAATACACGAACATCTTCCGAATCAACACCCGACGTCACTAGCAGCTCCGCTCTAAAAATCTGCACGCAATGTGCAGAAGTGCAGTATCAGTATAACCGACCCCATGTACTAGTAAGTATTTTGTCTAACCTCCTCGAAGTAGTGACGATGCTTTTAGTTAAACGATGTTTATTGTTATAACCTGTACATTAGATTAATAGTCAAAGCAGTTCGAAGCCTAACAGATAAAATTGTATACTTGCGGAACAGTCAACAATTACTAAAAGGAATCACAAAAGAAGATTTACAAACTTTCCTAGTATGAGAAGTGTATCCACGATATCAAGTCAGATGCCACGGTAACACCCTTCGTGCTTCTATCTCATCCTCACTATCTATAAAGAAATTTGAGTAACAAATCAATTACACGACAACACCCTTCATGCATTCAATTCATTCTTCCAAATGTACGTATAATAGAACCAACCATATGAATGAAACACAATAATAGGAATTACAAAGTAGGAAATACACAAATAACAACAATGGACAGGGACATGCATGTGGGTAACAGTAAAGGACTAAACAGAAATCATGTGAGTAATAACAACAATTGAAAAGCAAGGGATATCAACGTCAATTAACTAGTATATTGGAGACCTAAATATAAATATGACAAATAAAAAGAGAACACATGATCCTTATGTCAAGGGCATGGATGACTAGCATGATGGAATGCTTAAACTAAAGTGCGACAGAATAGGTATGACACAAGTATAATTTCAAAAGAAAGAAATAGGCATGGAATATACAAGTTAAGCAAGTAAAAGAAGTGGAAAACATAACAACAATTGAGGTAGAGGTCAAGTACAGGACAGTAACAACATATCACTCATAATATATAATTACGACTATAATAGCTCAAGGTAAAGGCGGAAACGTATACATGGAAAACAGATATCAAATCACAATGCATGTCCGTCATCCTCACCTGCATGAAAATACCATTCGTGCTATGACCTCACAATATTAAAAGCATACCAATAAAAATAAAAAGGCTCTGCATTACCCTTCGTAATTTACACTCATCCTCACACGATAAGTATATGATATGACACGGTATCACCCTTCGTGCTTTACACTCTTCCTTATATGATAATGTATATGAAATGGCTCTGCATCACCCTTCGTGTTTTACATTCTTCCTCACATGATAATGTATATGAAATGACACGACATCACCATTTGTGCTTTATACTCTTCCTCACATGATAATGTATATGAAATGGCACGGCATCACCCTTCGTGCTTTACATTTTCCTCACATAATAATGTATATGAAATGGCACGACATCACTTTTCGTACTTTACGCTCTTCCTTACCAATCATATGATATCAATAAAATGACAAGGAAGGAAGTACAAATAATAATGAGGAGAGTGTTCAAATGAATATCCCAACAAATTCTCAATCATGAAATTTCTAAGCCAACAATGATTATAGGCCCTCAATGGCCGTATAATTCAAGCACTTCAACAAATCTCACAATTTATCAGCAACATAAGTATAGAATCCAGCATCTCAAAATATCGATCGAAGCAATATAGTAGTGATACGCATAGAGATGACCAAACTAGATACATCAATGTATTCTCAGAATTTTATCAAATTTTATCAAGTTATATTAGGCTAAGTCTTGATTACTAACATTTTTTTCTACGTTCTTAATATCGATAAATCAAGTGAGGCATGAAGCAAGAAATTTACGTAATTCTACAAAATACAATTATAGCACAATCTACCCCCGAGCATGATTAACCCCGGCACATACATATACGTTCGTCACCTCATATATGTATCACTCTTGCATGTAGTAAATAATGACAAATAGGAGGAAAAATTCCCTCAATAAATTTAGGCAAAACACATACCTCGATTCAGCTAACTCAACACTCAACTTAGCCTTTTCCTTTATAAATTGCCTCCGCCCGACTCAATCTAGCCAATGACTACTTGAATACATCATACAATGCAAGAGAAAATAATTTGATTTAATAAAGCTGTAGTTTATTAATCAATTTCTAAAAAGTCAACAAAAGTCTAACCCCGAGCCTGCCCAGTCAAAATCCGGTTCCAATGGTAGGTCTTGGCTACATATAGCCTCACGAGTCCAAATATGTATTTTGTTTTAAAATTCGAGTCCTATCCGACTCTGAAATCCTAAATTTTTATTTTTCAAAACTTTGACAAAATTCTCCGTGGATTTCTCATGAATTTGATTTTAAATCTTGTATAAAATTATGAAATATAGTTGAAAATTTATTAAAGATACTTACCAAATGATCTGGCATGAAAATCCCCTCTCAAACTCGCCTCACCTCAAAACAAGGGTTTAAAAATATGAAAATGAAGCAAAAACTCGAAATTTCAACACTTCAAAGGTTGCAGATGTCGCAATTACGACAGGGGGTTCAGAAATGTGAAAAAGTCATTGCAATAGCGAACCTCGAGACTTACCTATTAAGGCCGCATTTTCAACCAAAACTTCGCAAATGCGAAGACTAGCTTTCACAATTGCAGCAGCCTCATCGCAAATGCAAAAATTGTCCTGCCCCCAGGCTTTGCAAATTCAAGGTTTCATCACAAATAAGAAACCAGAACCAACAATCAACGATTAGGAAAAATCATTCAGTAACCAATCGAAAACTGACTCGAGCCCTTGAGGCTCCAAACCAAATATGCACACAAGTGTAGAAACACAACACGAACTTGCACGCGCGCTCAAATCATAAGAATAATTTCTAAAACCCTGAATCGGACGCCAAAACGCATCAAAATCAAACTAAAGTTCAAGAACTTCTAGAATCGCAGCTGAACGTCCAAACTATATCAGTTCAACTCCAAATGGCGCCAAATTTTGCAGACTAGTTCTATATGAAAAAATGAACCTACTCAAAGATTCAAATCATGTATAACAACCTTAAAAACGAATCACACCTCAAGTCAAAATCAATGAACTTTTAAACTTCAACTTCTACAACCGATGCCAGAACCTATCAAATACCTCCGATTGACCTCAACCTTTGCACACAAGTCACATTTGTCATTACAGATCTCTTTCAACTTCCAAAATCGGAATCTTACCCTGATATAAAAAAGTCCACTCCCGATTAAACTTGCCAAAAATCTAACTTTGGCCAGTTCAAGACTAATTCGATCACAGACCTCCAATTTACTATCCGGACGCGCTTTTGAGTTCAAAATCACCCAATAGAGCTAGCAGGAATTGACGGAATTTCATTCCGAGATCAAATGCTAAAAAGTAAAATTTGGTCAATTCTTCCGACTTAGAACTTAAGTCTTGAAATTTAATTTTCCAATTCAATTCCGGATAACTTGAAAACCAATACTAGTGATTTACGCAAGTCATAATACATCATGTGGAGATACTCGAGCGCTCAAGATACCGAGCGAAGTGCAGATTTCCAAAATGACCAATCGGGTCGTTACACCAAGTTCTTTAAAAATAATATTTGAATTTAAAATTCTTGCAAACAGGGAACAAGAAATAGTTTAGTCACATGGTGTTAATTTTAGGGATTTATGGATGTGTTTGCACGAAAGAAAATATTTTTTCCGGAGACAAGTAAATTTAATTTATTTTTAGGTATTAGGTAAGTAAGTAAAAAAAATACAATTGTAATAGTATTTAAATATAATTTTGATAAATACTATACGAATGGAGGGTCGGATGGGGTGAGGAGGGGTGGGGTGGAGAGGTATGACCCCCAAGAGTTATGGGGGTGAGGGTGAGAAGGGGCCACGAGAGGGGTGCGTGTGGGGAGTAGGGGAAGGGTTAAGGGGGTTGAGTTGGGATGCAGGTGAGGAGGTGGGGGCGTGTTTGGGGTAGTTGGTGTCGAGGAGCTGAACTAATGATTGAAATGCGAAGTCTGAGTTAAAGGCTTACTTCATTACCTTAAGCGGACGGGGATGCCACAATTGACATGGAACGTCATTTATGGAGTTTGTTTTCTCTACTCTCACCAAAGTTTCCTTATTTTTAAGGAACTTGTTTCTTAACTAAACATGAATAATTGAATTTCTTTCCTTCTTTCATAACAAACAACACTCCGCATATATATATATATATATATATATATATATATATATATATATATATATATATATATATATATATATATATATATATATATATATATATATGTGTGTCAAATACGGCCCTTCCCATGCTCACAGCGATAGAGTACGATCCCTCTCATACCAAAAACAGGAAGGTTTTGTCCGAATTTCTTACTATCTTCGGTACTGCTTTTGTTTTGAGAAGAATGAATCTCAAGTTTCATCCTCAGGTTTCCCTTTATAACGAGGGTATAATTTGGGCGTAAGAACGTGAATGATGTCACTCACACTTGGGCGTCCCCGTTAAGGGGACATCGACTACGCCTTGACGGTTTATTATTAATATTTTAATAAGGAGGCCCCCTTTCTATATAAAGGGGGGCTTCCTGTTGTAGCGGACCAAGTGTTATTATCTAATAATACAACTCTCTCACTCTCTCTCTATCTCTCTTAACTGCAATAAACAATTGTTCTTAAAATTCTTCATTCTTTGCAAATATATTTATATCACAACTACGTCGATCTCATATCTAGGTTCACTATATTTGGTTACGATTTACCCTTTCTTTATCTTTTGATTGTTTTAAGTTTATAAAGTAACGATTAACTTTTGAGCCAAACATTATCATATATATATATATATATATATATATATATATATATATATATATATATATATATATATATATGGTATTAACTATTAACTTATTTTTCTCAAATCAATTTGTCTCTTATTTTTCAAATATTGCATCCGAAACATAACGCACAAGAGGGTGATATAGTTATTACACTAGCTAGATATGATGTGGCGTAAATACTAAAGCTTAGGGCACACTGTTTATGAACTATACAAAAATGAAGTACGGATTAGTTTGAAAAACTTGCTAAATTCCATTGAAAGCCAAATACTTTTGAGAATTCTTAACCACCGCAGATTAAAAATTAAATCGCATCAAATTATAGATGTTCAAATAATAACAAATTTGCCAATGTTACTGTCGATCTCCATAATAAATTCGTCTAAGTTAACTTTTTTTCTTTCTGTAGTATTACTTGGGTTTTCTTAAAATGATATTGTTGAAACAATTAGATTTCTAGAAAACAGTATCTATCTTCAAAAATTGTCCAGCTAGGCTTGAAAAAGTCACACTTTAATTTCTAAAATTAAGAATTTTCTATGAAGAATATTTCAATTCTTGTAAGATAAAAATTATAAATTTTGTAGATAAAAGAACCAATCTAATCTATGTGATATAATATATAACAACAGTACATTAGAATGTGCCAAATAATGTTCCATTTTCCAATCAAATCCAAAAAGTGTCACATGGTTTCAAAATCTAGGCCTAGGGGGATTGTCCCTATCTTGTTTCTAAATAAGAGGATATGTACATAATACCATTACTATACTTTCATCAATATTTCACATTTTATCCTTTCCTTTGATTCCTTCTAATATGATTGCATATTCTTTTAGCTTGGATATATCACGGGACTTTTCTGTTGTTTTTCACCAACTTGGGCTTTATTTCATTTTGGTTAAAAAGCTCAGAATCTGTTATAGGGTATAGAGTAGTCTAGTACCCACTTATTTTAACTAGCTCATAGACTTTATTTTATCCTCATTTACTATGTTCACATGCACACAATCTTTCCTTTATTTTCTTCTTTTATAGGAAAGGGTTATTTTCCTATTTCAAAAAAGGGTGGATATATGAAACATTTAATCAATTGGAGAACGATGGTATTATCAAAGTGATTCTCGTTCTCGTGAATCAAAATGTACATTACATTAATTTACAATTGTTAGATTCATTTGTCAAGAGGTCTATGTGAAATATTGTCTCACATGTAACTTGTATCTCATAAGAGTTTATTAGATGAAGAATTTGGACAAGAGACACATAGTCGCCGTTTTTTGCATACGTAATAGTAACTGTTACGGATAGTCGCCCGTTTGGCTTAGTTGATTTAGAGTATCTAACTGATAAGTATATGTACTGAAAAACACTTTTAAGTGCTGAGCTGGTTTAAAAAATAAGCAGTTACGTATTTAGATAAAAGTGCTAAAATTATTAAGCAACTAAAAAATTGTGTATACAAAGAATTTTTTTTTAAAAGAAGTATTTTAGGGATAGAATAGTAAATATTTTGGTCAAATCTAAAGAGCTTATAAGCTGAAATTTGATAAGTCGGGGGAGACCAACTTGTGGCTTATAAACACTTTTAATTTTATCAAATACGTAGATACGTCAAAAAGTACTTAAAAGCCAATTTAACCAGGTTATAAGTTTACGCAAACACAGTCTAGATCACATATAGAACAACTGTAAACGAAAAAATTAGTCAACAATAACAATTGGTTAGTATACTGTTGAATGGGAAAACGAGGAAACTAAAACGTTAGTTGAGAAAGAAAAAGAAAAACATATATGAAGTATTCCGAGCCCAATCTTTTTTTTTTTTTGCATATCCTTACCGATTATTCTCTCATCGTTGCCTAAGATATTTGAATTAATTCCTTCTAGGACAAAACGGAAAACTATTTCGTATTAGTGACAATATAAATTACAGAACTTTGACAAACTCAAATGTCGGAGCAAACTACTCATTCAACACTTATGTTTTGCTTTTGAAAAGACTGCAGAGATGCAAAGAAGAGAGGAGAGTTTGAAGATATGGAAAATGAGGCTAGGCATACAAATTTATAGACTAATCGGAACTAAAAGAGTGTGATGAATGCCCTTTTTGGAAAGAAGGTTGTGTGCCCTTACGGGGGTGTACCGTTATATGCGTAAAATTCTGAAAAATTATAGTGCAAACAATAACGAAAAAAGCAAATTTAAATAACAATAAAGATAAATAATTTCAAAAAATATAATCAAAAGATTATTTGACCAAATCTAAATCCAAGGCAAGTGATAATGACCGTCATGATGCTTGATTTTTTCTCAAACTCTTTAAGTTAAGAATTAGAAAAAGTATTTTTGTATGTAAGCACAATATATAATACTCTTCTGGTCCAACGAGGAACAAAGTTCTATAGCAAAAAAGAATCTTTTTCAAACATTTCATTTTCTTAATTTCTTTCCCCTTCATTTTTCATTCACACATCAATAAAAAACCTAACACAATTAATTTACGTAAGAATCAGGAAAAGGAATATTTATTTCGAATAGTATCTCATGAAAATGAAAGGCCTTTATCTACTTCTATCTAATATAGGTCATTGAACAAGGTCCTATATATGCTATCAAAAAAGAAAATTTAAATTAGATGATGATCCACATGGAGTTGAATCTTATAGTAATATTTATACTATTGAGGCTTTAGATTGCATGTTTGATCACATGATGGCAGGAATACTAGTTTTAGATCATTTGCAGAATCATGTGATCACAGGATAAAATTATTCTCCAATTTTTAAATCTCACTTTCAAGTTATTGTCAACCAATTATGAAAAGTTTTGCATGAAAACATTTACTCTATTTGACGTGTAGAAGTCGATATTTGAAGTTTATGTATTTTAAATTTTATATCAAACATGAATCTTTTTGAGTTATGAGTTTGTGATTAAATATTTACACGTATTTAATAAAAGTTTTGAATATAGATATAGGTTCTGAGCAAAATCCACTGAAATTATCTGAACTCGTAAATAAAATTATTATTCCGCCCATATAAGCTTAAGCGTGTTACGGAAATTAGATGTGAATTTAAAATTACGCTAGAAATTAATTAAAATTTACTGTTTGTGTTGAATACAGTACTGTAATAAGCTCGTATCAAGTGCACATTAGTACCCAAAGGACAATCAAAATTTGTGGCACTTTTCTTTTTTGTTTGAGCAGAAAATGCCAAGGAAGATAGTATCTAGCCACTTCACTCCCTATCTTCTAGGTTTCCCTTTTTCTCATTTAAACTGTTGACCTTTACAACTTGTTTGGATGGTTAGGTATCATATTGTTATTTTAAATATAATATTTATTTTAATTATTACTTAAATTTTATTATATCGTATTGTTAAAATTATTGTTACATAACGATAAAATATGCCACTTTATATGACGATCGATTTGATGTGGTTGTGCCATTTTCTTGTATTTTTCTCTCAATCTCACCCTTCATTATTATTAAATAATTTTATTTTATCATTACCCTATATTTTTATATACCGTATCATAATTTTTCTTTATAATATTACAAGTTATTCATCATATCACAGATGCTTGACACCATAAAACGATGCCAAAATAACACAAACATTATATTCACCAAATGATACGGTACAATATAATACGATACATTATAAAATGATACGTAACAACCATCCAAATAATTTGTTAATCTATTACTACACCTTGTTTTAATTTTAACTTATGTTAATCTATTACTACACCTTGTTCCAAATAAGCTACTTTCTCTTTAGTTAATGTCTTTTTCTAAAAAATAATTTAAATATAGTAAATTTAAATTTCTTATTTTATTCTCAATGATAAGTTTTATATCCATATAAATATTAGTATGTAATATTTAAAAATATATATTTTTAGATTTTTAGGCTCACACAAAATATTATTACATGCTTTATACTAATTTAAAAGTATCTTTTTAAAAAATACATACCCAATTAAATAAGTTCAAAAAAAAAAAGGAAAGAAAAAGAAAAAGGAGGAAGACAGAGAATAAAAGAAGTGATCCAATATTACAGTTGAATGAATTTGCATCAACCGATGTGTCAGATCACGTGATTGCCTGTTGCTTGAAGAGTTAAAAGAAATCTGGCTATCCCATATCCTCCTCACATGCCAATCACTGAGCTCTTTTCCCTCTAGCTACATTTACTCAATAGGTTTTTATTATTAGCTCTCTGCGTAGGCTTTAGCTTCCTTTTCACTTACATGCCGCGGTACCGCAGGTGGATGAATATGGAATAGTATACCCAGTGAGGGACATAAGCTTTTCGTCATATAGACGTTCCCATCAACTTATGCATACTTCAATTATTTTGTAGATATTCGTTTGTTAAGCATTATGTCAGTTAGTGTATGGGTCAAAATCCGACCAAAATAATTTAGCGACAAGGTGATTATCGTGAGGTTTTTAACTATCATGGGCAGTTTGGCCGAGGTCGATCAGGTTGTCGGCAGAACAGGCCGCTGAGCGGTTTGTTAATTAGGACCGAGGTAGAGCAGCATGGACAGAATTAATGGCTAGTATAGCTTTGGAACTTTCAAAAGAGAATATTCCTTCTGTTGTACGTTTTAAGGTTTTTTTTTTGGAAATTTTCCATATAAATAGTAGAAGAAATAAGGCAAAAGGCATGTAATATGATATATGATAAGAATTCTCTTGAAAAGTTGACTCTCTAGTAAAATACAAATATTTGTCTTTCCAAAGAGATTCGATTTGCTGTTTATTCCACATTTCTCACATGAAATTTGAAAAAGCATCCTATATTCTCATATTCATTAGTCAAATAGAGTAATCATCCACCCCGTTCAATATAGGATGAATCATTCCCTCTATTTATATTTAGTGTCATTTATTATATTTATTAGTACTTATCATTATTCTCATCTCATTCATCACCAGGAGCGTATGCACCTTATACCATGCGGTGTTACGGAACACCGCTTGGTTGACAAATTTCCTTAGATATTTATAAGAAAAATAAAAATATTGAGGATTGAAAATGACACCACTTATTATTATTGTAGTGATTTATTTATTTTTCTATTTCTTCAAATTATGACACTGCCTATATAAAATTCTGTATACGCCACTATTCATCACTGTAACATTTAATACATATTGCATTAAACCGTTTTAACGTAGTCCCACATCACCATTAAACCCATTTTGGATCTAAAGTTATTATGTTTAATAGAAATAGCCCATAATCTTTTTGTTTATGGGCCTTTTTGGTCAAACAGTTAGGATTTTCAATATTAGTCTTAATTAAGTTAAAAATATTTACTCTTAAATGGAGTATATATTATGTTTAGGGTAATATTTTCATCATTTAAAAAGGATGATATTTTTTGAAATTTAGAGCCAATTTTTTTAATTTTGATTGCGAATTTAGATATAGGGTCTTGAAGTTTTTAAATATTTACATATTTAAAATTACATAAAAATACTATAAGTCAATAATAATTAAAATTTTAAAATATTTAAAATATATTAAAAAAATTACGGACAAAGAATAACTAGTTTGACTCTCAAAATTCAAAATCATCTTTTCGGGGATGGAGGGAGGTATATAAATGAAAACATATTATCCCAAACTAAAGCGACTATTTTTAAGAAATATCTAAATATATATGATAATCATAAAAGGTTTTATACTATATTAATATATAGAGTTGAAATTAATAAGTGTTATCTATCAGTTTTACATTTTGAATAAAGCTTTGTGCAATACTATTCTTAAACTTATTTATGAATTCCCCTTCTATATTACCTGATAGAAATTAATCCTAAAACTTCAAAATTTCTTATTTATCAAAGCACTTCTCCTCAAGCTCCTTTTTCTGTCGTACATGTGCTCATCATAAACCTGCCATTTTGTTCTTCAGCTTCGTAATACAGCCAATACATATAATTTTTTACCTTTGCATCAAAAATTTTAGGTTCAGTTGAACTCGTGTACAATACACTACATCCACCTAACTCGTGTACAATACACTACATCCACCTCTGGTGGTAATGATACGTATCCGCTTCGGGTCCGAAATTTCTTTTAGCTCGAAATACTGGTCCATCGCGATTAACTAGTCTAAGACCACGTCAAGGAGGTGTCTCGGCTTCCATTCATGGTCTGTCTTTTTCTTCCTTATTTTCCTCTTGAGTTATCTTTTCAAAACATGACAATTGCCATGGGAAAAAGATAAAAGAAACAAATGTCAAATCACACCAACGTGCTCCAACATGGCTAAAACTGAGAGACTCACGTAAACAAATAAAGTGGAATCTTGGAAAACAAGACATTAAAAGAAAAGAACAACAGGGAAAACAGATTAAATAAAAATGATTAGGCATTATATTTCCCATAGACCATGTTACGAACGGAATATTTGTAGGGAACCAAGCCTATATTTTTGGTTTTTCATGATTGAAGAGAATGCAATAAGTGAAAAGTGTATTATTTCTCATAATTGCAGGTTTTTCCCTGTCTTAATTATTGAACCTTTTAGCTACTAATTTGTCAAATACGGAATATTAGTAGTTTGCATGGAAATGATTAAGAGATTTTCATTTGCTACCACATGGTTTAGCAAATAACGTACACTGTTGTGAACTATAGATTTCCTTTATTAAAATCAAAGTCATTTTATCTTTTAAATTAATGATTAAAATATCCGTGGCAGGACAAATTGTTATCTGTGGGAGCAATGTGAATATATTTATGAGAAATAATTGAACTGTCGTCGTCTAGTTTTTTTTCATGTGCTGTAGACTTATTAAAGTGAGTTGGCCTTGTTTATACTAGTAGCTAGTATTATGAGCAAGACGACCTAATATGCTAGATTCATTTTCTTTACCTATCATTTAGTGAGAATTAAAAAAGACATACATTGTACTGGCCGTATTACGTGGAAAAACCTAATGCATATTTGCATAATGTGGTCTAAATTTTAAGTTATATAGTATATTAATAATATAATTATTTTTAGTGTAATTTAATTTATATTAACTACTAATTAGTTTTCATTTTTGTGAGGTTTTCAATTTATTATCTATCATTAAAATTTACTTTTAACAATCTTATATGTAATTAACTTGATCGTGTAAATATACAGGTGGAGCCATGTTTTTTATTAAAGGGAGTCAAAATATAAAGAAATAAACTTACTAAAAAGTCAAATGTGTCATTATATAGTATATATGCATATTTTTTTAAAAGCTATCGAGTTAAATAATATAATTTTTCGACGAGTAATTATAGATTGACACCCCTTAGGCGCATGTGGCACCGCCATTATGCAGTATTACTCATTATAGTCCGTTGGTGGTTAAAAGTAAGAAGTATAAAAGTTTATTTCCTCATGGAAATTAAGATTTAGGCCAAACTCATAAATGGCTCCTTAAACTTATTCGATTTTTTTAATTTTAACACTTTATCTCAGAGTCTTTTCTATCAAACACTTAATGTTAGTAAAAAAAAATGTACCGACAGAAAGTGTTCTATACGCGACCCTGAGATAAAGTGTCAAAACGGAATCAAATAAACTTAGGGGGTGTCTATATATGAGTCTTGATCAAAATTTTAATATTGTAACTTATTTGATATGCAGGATACAAAAATTCACCGGCAGAATTTATACCAAAAAATTTATAATCTTTATTAAAGAAGTATCATCCGTCTCTGTATCGAGACATGAATACCATCAAGTTTAGAGTTTGTTTTAAAAAATTTAATAAGAATTTTGTCGTACTAGCTATTGTTCATCTAGACCATGCATAATGTGTATTTTTAAGCTTGAATTGTAATCATTATGTACACTCAGTGGAAAATGTAGTGTAATGTGTACAAGTTCAATTGAACTCATAACTTTTAGCGCGAAATAAAAATTTATATGTAAAAATTTACTCCCTCCGGTCCAAAATAAGTGATTTTTTGGCATTTTTTTGTGGTCCAAAATAAGTGATTTTTTCGGATTTCAAGAATGACTTAATAATATTTTTCCTACATTGTCCTTGGAGTAAATAGTGTTGGAATATGTGTTAGGAGTATTTATGTGAGATAGTAAGGTTAAAATTGTCAATTATATTGCTAATTAATGCTAAAAGGTGACTTTCTTAATATGTGTGAAAATATCCAAAAAATCACTTATTTTGGACCGGAGGGAGTATTAAAATTGTAAAACTAATAGATATGAACCCATAGTTTTAAAAATATAATGGATTTGAACCATAAAATTTAAATACTGGATCCGCCTCTAACACACTTACATTGATCAAAGTTGTATTATTGGAAAGCAACAATGCTATTTAAATCCTTTTTCTCATGAATTCAATTTAAATTGTTTTTTTGGAATCCGTCGTTTGTGGGATTTGCTTCGGCCCCTCTAAATACTCGATTCTATATGTACTACTATTATGGTAAAATGATTAATATAGTTTGTAGGCAATTGCATGTCTGTCTTTATAAGTACCATTATCGTACAAGTGAACAGTGTTTAAACTTATTGGAGTATTTGATTTGATATGGGGAAAGTTGATTCTATTTTATATGGTTAAAAAAGTAGACCAAAGTTTCCTGCCGTGGTGAAGAATATACAGTAACTGTGATGAATTAATATATACTGATTTGATAGCACAATCTTTGTTACACTGAAAAGAAGATCCAGTAGGTACATCATAACAATAATTGGATTGGGACAAGTCTAAATTTTAGTAATAAATTTCTGATCAAAATTGTTCAATTGGTAATTCGGGTAAAATTCAATTTAAAAATAAATAAATACTCCATAATGCTCACAGTCACTGTTAGAATTCCAAGTTCCAACTTAATATGAATTCAATTATTGATTGTTAAACAATTGAAATAAAATATATATATCTAAAGTGATTTATATTTTTTTACAAATAAAGATATTTGTAAGTAGTAACACAAATTAATTTAAAAATTAATGAGCACTTCGCAGAATATAAGAGTACTTTATGGGCTAATTTTTATGAAAAAAAAAAGATTTATTGGTGAGGGGATTTTATAAATGAACTTGGTTTTTGGAGGGAAGCTGTTTCCCATAGTCATTCTGATCAAGAAATTGGATCTGATCGACATTTTTAGAACCATCGTTTATATTTTGATTTTATTTAGAAAATTTGGTACAATAGCTTCACCGTCAAAAAATTTCCCATATAAAAATTCTAACGATTGCCATGTTTCGTGACAAATTCGGGTGATAATCATTTGGGTTGTTGTTGTTACCATATAAATTTTTTAGCAATTATCATATTTTTGTAAATCTTGTTAATTACTTCGATTACCCAATTTTGTGATACATCTAGTTATCACAATATAAAAAAATTATGGTGTTTATTATACTTTTGTAGTAAATCTTGATGATCAGATATCGAAATTCTGGCGATTACTAGGAGCGATTTCTAAAATTCAGATAAAAGTTATTTTTTACCAAAAATGAATAGTGACACCGAAATGTACTATTTGTAGTTTTGTACTATTCCCCATTCCTATTTAATAATGCTGGAAAAAACCGTAAAAACCATCTCGACAGAAGAAAATATAATTAAAAAAATGTAATCGATTTTGTTTAAATTAAAATAAAATCCTCTGTAACCAGCTGAGCCTTCCCGCAGATAATAAATCGCTCCCTAACTTATCGCACTACTCCTTCCCACGTTCTGTCTGTAACATATAAAACCAGCTCCATTGACTCCCCATTCACACTTCCATTACCTTTTTCCCTCTCTTTCCACCACCACCATTATAACCGTCGCCGGCGTCTCAACTTCCGTTCCGGCGTTACTGTACCTCACCGGCAACGACATACTCTCCAGTTTGCCGCCAATGGCGCTGCAGAGACAACCTAGTGATCTCAAAAATAGAGTCAATACTTGTCTCAATAGATTATCCGACCGTGATACTCTCACTGTTGCGACGAATGAGCTTGAGTTAATAGCTCGAAATCTTAACAACGAAGGTTTTGGTGCATTTTTAACTTGTATTTCGAGTACGGACTCTTCCGATAAATCTCCGGTGCGCCGGCAATGTGTTCGACTTATCGGCGTACTCTCGGCTTCTCACGGCGACGCGCTTTCACCGCATCTCGCGAAAATGCTTTCCTCCGTCCTCCGGCGACTTCGTGACCCTGACTCTGCAGTTCGCTCGGCCTGTGTAGAAGCTGTTTCGTCAATTGCGTCGGAAATTACTCAACCGCCGTTTTCGTCTATTTTGAAGCCGTTAATAGACGCTATTATGCACGAACAGGATATTAACTCGCAGATCGGAGGTTCATTGTGTCTCGCGGCGGCGATTGAAGCGTCGCCTGATCCTGAACCGGCGGAGCTGAAGAAACTGCTGCCGAAGTTGTTGAAATTGGTTAAGAATGATAGCTTTAAAGCGAAACCAGCGTTGTTGTCGCTCATTGCTAGTGTTGCGAGTGTTGGTGGTGCTTCGAGTAAAAATGTGTTGAATAGCTTAGTTCCTGTTACGGTTGAGTTTTTAAGTAGTCATGATTGGAATGTGCGGAAAGCCGCTGCGGAGACATTAGGAAGACTAGCGGTGGCTGAAAGAGAGTTGTTGTCAGAGTTGAAAGCCTTCTGCATCACGTCATTGGATAACAAAAGATTCGATAAGGTACAAATTACACTACACTTGTTGTTCCAACTTCGAAAAGTTGCTTTTTAAGTTTTTAAAATAAAATTTACCAATTTGGAAAACTGCTTACATAAAAGCAAAAATAATTAACACTTCAAAATATTTAAAAATATATAAAAAAAGTAAAACTTATTTTGACTCTCAAATCCGAATAATTCAACATAAATTGCAACAAACAGATTTTAATTTATAAAGAAAAATTGGCTTATTGGATGCTGCTTTAAATCTACAGGTGAAGGTTGTGAGAGAGACAATGAATCGGGCGTTAGAATGGTGGAAGGAAGTTCCAGGTACTTCATCAGATGATGTTTTGCCTCAATCACTATCCAAATTTCCCCCGAAAGGTAACATTCAATAAATGCTAACCTTTTCTGTGGAAAATTAAAGGTTCCGGTATTAAAGAAAATTCCTATGTGAGAAGCTAGCTTAGAGGCTAGAATTCCCCTAGTTTTCATGTGGTATTATATTTTAATACTTAGTATTTTCTTTCCTTGTAAGAAATCGAGAGATGCGAAGATTCAAAATGGTTTGTGATGTTAAAAGAGAGCAGTTAAAAATACTAACAGGATCTAGTTTCGAGTTTGTTACAGAGATAAGTTTATATTGTATGGTGAACTCGTTAGTACCTTTGACCAAACTAAGTTAATCTCAACTCAAAAAACAAATGCTTCACAAAGTAGCTGTTAATCTTCCCCCCCCCCCCCCAAATCATGAATTAAAATGTCATTTTAATATTCTAAAAATATTTTCCATTTTTATAAATTATATGTGATGCCGTGATGGCACTATAGGTACTTGGAAGCATAAAATATTGAATAAAAGATTTAAAAATTAAGAATGTATAATTTATTGTAATGTGCAAGATGCGTAGTAATAATTACTCACTGTTAAGTACCAAAAATTTATGTTTAAATTAAAAACAAGAAAAGAAAAAGAGATAGAAATACATGTCGTATATGGTGCAAACACTTAGTTTCCTTGTATGGCGTCTGAGTAAAGTTGAATCTGATTTCCTAACACTATGGAAATATTGGCTTAAAAGGAAGCTTTTATTGAAGATTGTCGGTTGGTAGGATAAGTGTTTTTTTATTGGGTAAGAGTTACATATAGGCCATTATGGTTGCAAATTGGGAAGATGGTTAACGAGGTTTTTCACTATATGACTAGCCCTGCACAATTTAAAATTTGTAAACTCCTTTTCTTCTTTAAAGTTCATTTCTAGTTTATATTTTCCGGACAAAACGCTTGTGATTACTAATTGATAATCACATGCCATACACGTGCTCAGAAACACATCTTGTCAGATGAGTCCGTCCTGGGAATTTTGAGCTTTAACCATTTGTTCCCAGTTTCCTTGTCTGAAGAATGCAGTCCTTTCGTAATTAAACTATTTCATTGCATCATAGTAACTTTGTTCCAACCTTTGGTTATAGCGAGCTTTCAGCCCTTGTCAAATGTTGCATCTTCGTCTTATCCTAATTGCTATTTTTATGTCTACTGTTACGTAATTGTATGACATGTTTTTACAAAAGATTGTTGTGGATTCTTCCGCTATATATTTCGATCTTACCACTTATTGTAAATGCAATTGTTTAATCACCTACATTCTGCTACCTAAAATTATCCTATGAGATGCCAAATTTAAAGAATATAGTATGAATTTGTCTCCAGATTGTGGTAGTGGTGCCTGTTCTCCAACTCCTTCCAAAAGTTCGAGTGATACGGCCAGAGAGACCACCCCTCATACGAAGAAAGCAACCCGCCCAAGCAAGTCGCCTGCATCCAGTAGTTCTTCCTCTATCACCTCCCAGAAGAACAATTCTATTAGGTTCCGCCGCACCAAATCAAATGTCATAAGCTCCTCTAAGATGGATTTAAGAAAATCCCCTGATGCAAAATTGAAACGGACTGTTTCACTGGCTTCTTCATTGGAGGTGGATAATGAAGATGAACAGAAGAATCAAAATCCTAGAGTTCAAGATTCAGCAGATACAGTTAGTTGTAGCAGTTCAAACTCAGAAGTAAAGTCAGCTCTATTTAACAAACCACCTGATGAAAAGTTCCATAGGTATGGTAATTCACGGTCAAGTTCTCGGGTTGTTCCACTGTTTGAGGATTATAATTATAATATGGATGTACCTGATGGAAACATCACTGAAGATGCACCCTTGAGTCATAAAGAGTATGAGAATTTCTGTTCTATCAGCAAACAGCTTGTTCTGATTGAAAATCAACAGTCCAGTTTGTTGAACCTCCTCCAGGTACATTTCTTCTCCCTTCCACTCAGCACCCTTCAAACATCGTATTTAACTCTTGGTCCCCATTTAGTTGCTGCCACATCCTGTAGTCTGCATTATTTAAGAGTAATGAGTTATATTTTGTGCCAAGAGACGCATGCTGAGCTCAGCCTCACTTCTTTATTGCAGGGATTTATCGGCAGCTCACGAAATGGAATGAGTTCCTTAGAGAAACGTGTAAATGGTTTGGAGAGATTACTTGATGAAATGCAGCATGATTTGGGAATAACAACAGGGAGGATTTTAAATACCGATTTTACAGGAAGTACATGTTTCATGCTCCCTCGTGCAGAACTTTTGAGTCCTAAATTTTGGAGAAGTTCAGAAGAACAAAACTCAAATTCAAGAATATCTTTCTCCACTGGAAGCCAGACTACCACCATGTATAGTCAGCCAGAAACAGATGCTACCACCAAGATGTTGAACCAGGAAAATTTGATGGGCCAAAAGCAGAATAAGAATTTATCTTCACTGAACCATATGGGTGTCATTCAGAACGAACGTAACGTATTATTACATTCTTCCTCCCGTAGAAGAAAAGAGAGAATAGCTCGAGATGGTGAAACTGCAGGTTTTTGTCACGTTGGTAGGCTTGACGGGACTTCATTTGCAAATTGCATACAGCAGCAAACTTGAGCACTAGGTGATTGTTTCTCTTTAGCTCGAAATGATGTAATCTTAATTTCTGCAATCCATATCTTTGTCGAGCTTCTTTTCTGCTGTTGCCTTCATATTCTACAAGATTTTCTCCTTATCAGGATACCAACTGTTTGATTATTGAAGACATACTTGCATGTTGTCTCTAATCATCCCAACAATTAGAAGCTTCCTTGAGCACAGCTGACTCGGTTTTGTTTGCGAAGTGTATATTAACTCTTCACAATGTAATTTGACGGCCTTTAATAGTTTCCTCCTTGGTTCTAAGAAAATTTAGTTTATGTTTGCCAATTTTGTCCGCGTTGAGTCCATAATGAATAGGATAGTTTTTCCTGTTAATCATCGAAAGGTTTATAAAGTTAAAACAATTTGTCAATCATATGTTGGTCTACTATGTGCGATGGATGTATGAAGCATCGCTACTCGCAGCTGAATATGCTTGAGGTATAAGCTAATGATAATTCGTTCTCTCTTAGCAGGTCGTGCAGACCAAAAAAGCTTGAGTCTCAGTACTGAACTATTTGGGCAGAGAATCTTTATCCCATCTGAATCTGGGGGGATGGGGCTAGAAAGGAACCATTTACATGGAAAGATCAAAGCTAATTGTTGTGAAGAAGCCCAACGGATCAGAAACCAAGACAAAATTTTCAATATTTATTACCTGGTCATTTGGGATATATTTAAGGGCTAATGAATGAGTTCCATTGTCGGCAATAAAAGGGGGGAGATCTGTACAGTACAGAAGCTCTGAGTGTTAAGCTTATCAATTTTAATCAATGCTGTTTATTCTAATTTGTTCTGTTATGAGGAATAGCTAGCCTGCATAAAGTTTCTTCCAAAGGTACGTGCAAACGTTAGTCTTAAGGTCATAAGTAGCTGTGGCAAAATGATTAAAAGAAAAAATAGGTAATCATTCGTACAATCAACTAAAAAGGGTTGAGATTTGGGTAATGAACTTTTGAAAAACGGGTCAAATATAAGAACTATATTATTCATTTAGATAATGGCTAACTAATGAGTTTAACTTTTACATTTGTAAAACTTTAAATTTGGGGTTCCTTAAGTTTGGAAGACTAGGAGTTCTTCCAAAAGTGATCATATTAAAAAAGACATGGATAATATGATTATCGATATAATTCGCCGGTTAACCAATTTTTTTATCCATATTAAATATGAGTCGGATCGAATAATTGATCCGTTTTTTTATCACTCGTCTTGACCCGAATCATATCCGACCTGACCCGCCCATTTACCGCCCCTATTCATAAGCAACTTCTTGGAAATGATATATTTGTGGCCAGTTGCCCAGTTGATATGGACTACTGGCCGGGAAAAGCAATATTCTGGTCGAAAAGGAACTCTTGGTGAGTCAAACGAAGACCTGCTTTGTTCCTTGGTTGTTGACAAAGTATACCTACGCGTCTTGAGTCAAGTAACTGACTTCTCACATGATGTGGTAACTGGTAAAGTCCTTACTAAATCGAACATGTTGACAATGGAGAATGTGAAAGCATGGGAAGGGGAGAGGAAGACGCACCTTGTGAATGTTACGATATTACTTTTAAAAGTAGAAAGAACTTATTATAAGTATTTACATTAAATCAATAAACATTACTTATAATATACCACGTGATCACGATAAATTTAAATGTATTCTTACCTCAAAGTTATATTTAACCACGGCAAAATCCTTTGATTTGATACAAACACCAAGTGAGTAAAATTTTTCCTTTAAAAGTGTTTTAGTGCTTTAACTATGATTGAGATTGGAAAATTAACCGTTAGAACATTGTCCCTTTCTCCTTCTTTACTGCGACTTTTTTCTCCATTATCTCCCGACTCTTTCTTTCTGCGAATCTCACCAATTTTCAAACAAAAAATGAGTTTTTTAAGTAAAATAAAATTGAATAATTTCTTTTAATTATCTTATACTAAATAATTAAAATCATCTCTACTTTTAAATAATATTACATGTCTTCATTCATAATATGACACTTAAAAATATTTTTTTCCAAAGATTGGCCAAACGCGAAATATTTTTCTAATACTAACAAAAGAGATTCTCAAATGATTGAACAAACAAAATGTGCTACATCTCTAAAGTTTTTTTCGGAAAAAATCTTTTGACAACAAATACCTTTAGAAATAAGAAGATTTTAGAAATTTTCCAAATAAGATCGAACTTACCCTCCATCTCCTAACTTTCGAAATAAAATTAGCCTCCAAATAGGGGGACGTGTAAAAATAGCCATTTTAGGATCCCTATTTAAAATATAACCGAATTTCCAAAGTTTTTAAAGTTTAGCCGCCTCAGAATCAACTTCAATTCGTTGGATCTTAAGTTAAAATCGCAAGTATAAGGTTGACCCAAAGGTCTGAAGTTTCCCAAATTTTCAAATAATTTAAAAAAAATATGATATGTTTTCAATAGAGACGCTCCAAGCGACTACCTCATGTTGTTTCACCCTAGAAATATACAACAAAATGTAGTGAGTGGTCCAGTCCAGTCTCAACAACAACAACAACAATCACTATACTTTGGGGTTGAGAAGTTATTTTCAAATAGAACTCGACGTCCAATGATCTATTTGGATCATGTAACTGAAATTACGGCTTAACTTAAGTCCAAGATTGGAACCAATAGTATGATTAAGATGCATTGGACCTCTTGGATTAATGGACTTGAGGGCTTATAAACCAGGCCACAAGTTTTGCTTTTCGAGTGTCAACATTTTGTAAATTCCTTTTTAAGTGGACCATATATGATGGTGAATGCTACTAAGCATACGTATAAAGTAAGGCATTCCTAAACTAGGAGGCTAATAAATTTATGATGGGTAACTATTCAAGGTTGGTAATCAATGCTTTATTTTGTAAAGTTAGGAGCCTTTCAAATTTCGCAAGTTTTTGGCCTTTGTAACCTCTAAATTCTTACACTTGGAAAGTTGGAATACCCAACATTCAATCCATTGCATTTGTACAAGACTAAGTGGGCGTTGGGACATAAGAATAGTAAAATTTCAGGGAAAAAAAATTCAAGTGTAAATAATATTTACAAATTAGAATTGTGCTTGTATGTAAATATAATTTGCGACTGTTTTGGAAGTTTTGTGAGTGATATGAAGTAAATGTTTTGAAAAAACACCTTTTGGAATTTTTCAAAATTTTAAAATTATTTCAAGTGAAAATTAAATTTTTTATGACGAACCACTAATATTTATCTTTTTTATTATGGCCAAACGGCCCTAAGAAAATTCGGTGATAAAGATGGCGATATATGATCTACTTTTGTCATTAGGTCAATTAGTGATCATTTTTGTTAATGACAAATTTATTAGGAAATCTCGCATTAAGAGTTGTCTTGGGTAATAGTTTCTTTTTTGGCAGTTATCATGATCCAAAATTCAATCTGTCGTGATGATACCTAACTGAACCCATTAAGTAAGAAAAAAAATAATAAAATACAATACGATGATAATGATAAGAGCAAAAAAATGAAATAACTGAATTTTTATACAACTCCCCAAGGAATGATGGTACAAGTCGCGAGCCATTAAGACTTAGATTTACAAAACTATAATGAAATAAATACAACATATGTTTGAAATGTACATGAACAAAATTTGAATCTAAAGCTACCAAGGACAAGTTATAGCCCTAACTAGAACATAGGTACATCTTCAATGCCAGCCCTCGCCATACACAGCAACATCAACACCAAGATCAGCGCACAATGAGCAGAAGTGTAGTATGAGTACAACCAACCCCATGTACTCACTAAGTATCCTAACTAACTGTCACGACCCAAATTCCCACCCGGTCGTGATGGCGTCTCTCATGAAGACAAGGCCAGCCAACAGAACGATAACACCTCATTTTAACATTCATTTAGCATGAATAAGTCTAAAATATGGATAATATAATCATAAGTGCGAAATAAAAGTGATAAACAGAGAACCATCCTGAACCAGCCCGAGATCGGGGTGTCACAAGTCACGAGCTACTACAGAGTTTACTAAAATACTACAAGTCTGGAACTAAGAACAAAGTCCGAAGATAATGTAAATATAGAAGATAAGAGAGAAAACGGGGTCGTGGATGTCGACAACTACCTCGTCACTCCTGGTCCGCCTGGTCTGGAAGGAAATCAGCGCTCAGGAATAAAATCTGCTATACCTGTATCTGCACACATGGTGCAGGGAGTAATATGAGTACTCCGACTCAGTGAGTAATAAAAATAAATAACGACCGAGAACATAAAACCCCGCACAAATAATGTTATCTCAATCAGTAAAATTAGTTAAACAGCAAAACAAGTGAAATATAGCAAGAATCCTCTTTAAAAACCGTTAAAACAATTATTCTGAACTAGGATAAATGCTCAGTAACCTGCCCCTCGGGCACAATATTAAACTCTTAGCACAATATCAGCCCCGCGGACTCAGTATCAATCACATAGTACAATATCAGCCCCTCGAGCTCACTCTCAATCACATAGGAACTCCTTGCTTACTGTGGGTGTGCAGACTCCGGAGGGGCTCATACAGCCCAAGCACTATCAATAAAGCCTGAAAGCCTGAACATATCAATATGAGGTCTAGAAGCCTATTCACAATACACTCGAGGCCAGAAAGCCTCCTCACATATCGCTCGAGGCTTGAAAGCCTCCTACATATCGCTCGAGGCTTGAAAGCCTCCTCACATATCGCTCAAGGCCTGAAAGCCTCCTCACATAACACTCGAGGCCTGAAAGCCTCCTCACATATCACTCGAGGCCTGAAAGCCTCCTCACATCACTCATCATATCCTTACGCATGGCCCTCGACCTCAAATAGTCTAAAAATAATCGTAAGCCCCTCGGGCATTAGTAAGACAATGATGCTCAACTCAAGAAATAGTTCAAATATTAGTGAAAACTCCAAGTTTGAGCAAAAATATAGATAAGTTCATGAAACAGTGAAATTCAAATGGACTTAGTACAAATAATATTTTAAATAGTATGGAAACAGTGATGATAGCTCATAAGGAGTTCAAATAGTGAGCAGTAAGCCCCAAATATGGCAATAAGCCCAAGTCATAGTGAAAAACAACAAGTCATAGCTAAATACACAATAAAATATTATCCAGACTGGACCAAGTCACAATCCCCAATAGTAAATGACCCCGTGATAATCATTGAATGTGTGTCTTATCTCAACACACTTCCAAGTTGTGCAAATCTGGGGTCTCAAACCCTCAGGACATCATTAAAAGTCATTACTCACCTCTAGCCGGCCAAAAATCTAGCTCGATATGCCCTTTCTTCTCGAATCGACCTTCTCGTACGTCGAATCTGATCAAAACCACAAGGAATACATCACAATAGGCTAATGAATCATAACCCAATCGAAAAGGACTCGAAAAATATCAAAAATCACAAAGTTGGCAAAACCCGAGCCCCGGACCCACTTCTTGAAAAATTATAAAATTCATATCATCGGTTTCCTTATCTCGTCACGAATCTATACATATCAAATTTACCAAAATCGGAGTCCATTTGACCCTTCAAATTCTATTTTTTAAATCACTAAGTTCCCAAGTCCTAGCTTCACTCTCTTTTGATGAATTTCAACCAATTTTCATGTTAAATCTATCATAATATTATGTATTTAGGCCAAGGGACTTACCTCCTATCTCACCTAGTCGAATCCCCCTTCAATTCAGTCTAATATCTCTCAAGCTCGTTTAAAAATGGTGAAAATAACATAACCCTTGCGGAACAAAAATGAATATAAAATCCCTTCTAGCTTTAGGGGTTTCCACTTCTGCGGTCCCCACGCCCGCTTCTGCGCAACTTCTTCTACGATTTTTGTCCGCTTCTGTGGAATTTCATTAAATCACCCAGGGCTACTTTTGTGACATTATGTGCGCTTCTGCGGAACCAGCTCTCCAGCCCAAAATCGCTTCTGTGACCGCCTGTTCGCTTTTTCGGAACTACTCTACCCAGCTCTTAACCGCTTTTGCGACCACCATTTCGCTTCTATAGAAGCGCTTCTACGGTCCATTGCCGAAAAGGCAAACATACCAGATACCAGCTAAAAATCTACCATTCCTCAACTCCAATTTCATTTTGTTAGCCATCCGAAATCACCCGAGGCCCCCAGGACATCAACCGAAGATACCAACACATCTTAAAATATTATCCAAACTTGCTCCACTGATCAAAACACCTCAACTAAAACACTTCCGAATGATCTAAAATTTTGCACACACATCTAAAATCACCTAGCGAACTAGATCAACTCTCAAAATTCCATTCTAACCCTCGAATCAAAATCTCACCTATCAACCGGAATTCGCCAAAATACTAACTTCGCCAATTCAAGCCTAATTCTACATCGGACCTCTAAAATTACTTCCGATCACACTCCTAAGTCACAAATCATCCCTCGAAGCTAACCAAATCACCGAAAATTACATCCGAGTCCTCTAACTCAATAGTCAATATTCAATTAACTTTTCCAAAACAAGACTTCCTTAAATAGACAAAGTGTCTTATTTCCATCTAAAACCAATCCAATTCGACTCGATCACCTCAAATACCGATAATGAAGCATAGAGAGACATGAGATGAGGGAAACATGGCAGTAACTTACGTGATGATGGGCCGGGTCGTCACACTAACCTTGACGAGTTAAAAAAATTAAGAACTATAAATAATACTCACAACATATGTACATTTCATAATTTCAACAAGTATAGAACAAATATATGATCAAATCAGGAAAATCTCAGGTATAACCGCTTTGATGCTCAAAATTCTTTATTTTAAAGTGTTTTACTCAGCCAACAATCCATCATATAAAGAAGATATACAAGTACAACAAGCAATAATCAAGAAAATTGCAAAAAGGGAAAAAAGCAATAACCAAATAACACTCTGTTGCGGTGCGCAACCTGATCCAATAAAAGTAACCAGCTTTTCTATTGCTCACATCTTCTAAAAACCCGTCGATTTCTCACAATCTGCGTGTACACCGTCACGAGAGAAATGTGGTAGGGTGACCCGAGGGGAATGGAACATAATCCACACGCAATCACAACTAATTCAACGTGCTACCTGCCTAGTGTGGACACATGCTCAATACCATAATCCACCCAGTATGGTCACATGCTCAATATGATGGATCTACCCTCGTGGTCACGAGCTATATCACAATTCTACTGGAGTGGTCACATTCATATTAACACAATCCACTCTGTGTGATCACAGACATAATAATAGACTCCGCCTAACATGGTCACATGCATAACAACACAATCCGCCTAGCATGATCACAACCATCCAGTTCAAATTATATCACACAGAAGCAAGTATACAAACACATGTATATGAAGAGTTATAATCATATTCTTCTGGACTGGTATAATTAATGCTAAAATATAGGCAGTGAAAAGTGTGTTATCATAGCTCAAAGCGGTAATTTTATCACAAAAATAATAATTACCTTGTTTATTTAAGGAATTAGCCTTTTCATAATCTCAAACACGGCTCAAATAATTCACAACAATGATACAAATATAAGAAACATTATAGTTTGAAGCTTAACAGTTACCTCTAGGCATATCATAACCTAAGCACTATCCCGAGTATGGATAACCCTGGTACTCGTACATGGGCTCAACCCCACATATATGTGCACCCATAACGCGTAGTTATCACAAATAATCCACGCAACTAGTGTCTCAAACAATCTAAGACAAATACCGAGCAAGCCAAACGACACTCTAGAAATGTCATCTCACGCATATCAAGCTCTGAATGGCTCGAAACTAGGAAAAAGCAGCTCAAAATGTCAAATAATACCTAAGAAAATAATCCCATCGAATATTTGCTCGTTTACTCAAAGTCAACCAAAAATCTAACTTAGACTCGCACATGAGAACCCGATAAAACTCATTAAATCCGTCAACCCTTTCAATTACGATTCTAACCATACTAATGTTACTCAAATTCGACTCTGAAATGTTCAAACTCAAATTTACTTTAGGGAAGTTTAGACAAAAATCCACAATTTCTCTTAAATATTTATAATCTAAATGCCAAAATGAAGATAGATTCATGTAATATAATTAAAATCGGGTTGAATACACTCACAACCAAAATTATCAAAATATGAGCTCCATAGCTCAAAATATGATAAAATGACTAAGAACTTCGAAATTGAATACTTTAAACATTGCTCTAGAGGTACCCTTCACGATCACGGTCACCAACCTTGTGATCGCGATATAAAAAGTTTTCGGTATATATTTTACCCTTCACGATTACGGCCATTTCTACCGTGATCGCGATGAACAAATTTCCATTACCCTTTGATAAGTGTGGATTCTAATCACTTATTAGAATCTTAGTGCTTTAGTTTTAGTTCGAACGTGTTGATTTCTGTTGACAAAAGTAATGAAATTGTGAAAATTGTGGGGATATTAAAGAATTGGATTTTAATGAAGAAATCAAACTCAAAAAGGAGTGTTCGGATACATAAGGCAAGAGAAAGCTCAACATGCCAAAAGTGCAACATCCTCTATGCGGCCACAAATCTGATATTGATGCTCAGATGATAATTGATGTGAAGTGCGGACCTCATACAATTTGTGCGGCTGCAAAACATGGTTGCCCTAATATGGATTCAAAAAGTTCATAGAGTTTGCAAAAGACCAAGTATGAAGCCTTTCCAAGAGTGCATCCGTAGAAAGAAAAGCGCGGCCGCCGAAGGAAAAGTGCATCTGCAGACCAGAGCGGCTGCCCAAGTCCTCAACCTACAGAGCTACATGAAGTACAGACCGCACATGGAATTTTGCGGCCGTTGAACCTCTCGAAAGGCATTTTTGTTAGCAAATTTGGGTCATTATAAATAGACGAGACCAATTGATATTAGTTTATCATTTTAATTTTGTATAATGGCTTTAATTAGTATTTCTTACTTATTCTCTTCCATTTTTGCTATAAGTAGCTAGATATTTTTAGGGTTATGACCCAACCCTAGTGTGTAAACCTTATGGGTAATTGAGCTAATGTTTGTTTATAATTGTCTGTTTTTTATTCAGCCTTGTTCATGCTTTATTTCTTGAATTAATAGGTTACAAATAATGATTCATGCCTTTTTTGCTTGGTCTTTAATTGAGAAAGAGGGACCTAGTCTAGAAAAACTTGGCTAACAAGAAATTGAGCTAGTTAAGGTATTGACTAGCCTAATTTAAGGGTTTGAGCTAGATATAGGGAAAACCCGACTTGATCTCATATCAACTATTTGACTTGATATCTATCAGTTTCAGAAAAGAAGTATGCTCATTTAGGAAATAAAGCCATCAATTACAGGACAGTAAATTCTGCTGTCATTATTGTTACTACTGATTTTAGACTTATAATCGAACGGGCAATTCAGATTTAGTTAATAGCTCTTATAGTCTTTCTCTCTAGGTGCAATTGATTTAACATTTTTTACAACCGAAACGAGAGTGAAGAAGTCATATAGGCATGGTATCTAAATGTTATTAGTTATTTAATGTGACGACCCAAAGGGTCATCACTTATTTTATTAATCATTTCGAGCTTTTGAGGTCTTGAAAACCTCATTTATAGTTGCCTCAATTTGCGTGCACAGTCCGGGCACAAAGCTGGAAAATTTTTATGTTGAAATATGTAAAAAAGTTGAAGAATTTTGATATTAATATTGATATGGTTGACTTTGGTCAACATTTTTGGTAAACGGACCCGGATCCGTGATTTGACGGTCTCAGAAAATTCGTAGAAAAATATGAAACTTGGGCGTATGCCCGGAATTGAAATCCGAGGTCTAGAACCCCGGTAAAAGAATTTTTCTGTTAAATTGTTTTCTGAAAATGTTTAAGGAAAATGAAACTGAATTTTTATTAAAAAGTATTGTTATCGGGCTCGTATTTTGGTTCCGACGCCCGGTACGGGTCATAAATATTGGTTAAGCGCTTCCTGTAAAGTTTTGTTGAAACGGTTTCGGCCTTAAATTGGATGTTTTGGAAATTATGAAATTTGAAAGACTTCTTGAGTTTTAAGGCTCAATTCATTGATTTTGATGTTATTTCGGCGATTTGATCGCTCGAGCAAGTTCGTATGATGTTATTGAGTTAGTGTACATATTTGGTTTGGAGCCTCGAGGGCTCGGGTGAGTTTCGGATAGGCATCGGGGTGGTTTTGGACTTGGAAAAACTGCAGAAAATCTGCAGCAGATATTCCTTCTTCGCGTTCGCGTCCACCTGGTCGCGTTCGCGAAGGCTTCTCTTTTCCCTTCTACGCGTTCGCGTCCATATGATCGCGTTCGCGTACAACAACATGGACCCCAGCCTTTTTCCTCTACGCGTTCGCGTGAAGGATCCCGCGTTCGCGGAGCCTGGCCTGCCTCTTCTACGCGTTCGCGTAAGGCACCACACGTTCGCGTAGGCCAAATTGTAAGCCCCCAAATTTTCTTCTACGCGTTCGCGACTGTGTCCATGCGAATGCGATGCCCATTTCTGTTCAACCCTTCGCGAACGCGACACAGTGCACGCGAACGCGAAGGGTAAATTTCCGCCCAGTGAATTAATACCCAAAACAGAACACTTACGGGATTTTATCCCATTTTCACAAACCTCTCTCTTCTCCACATCTTCTTGGGCGATTATTGAGCAATCCTTCTTCATACTTCTTGGGTAAGTGATTTTTGACTCGTTTTCTTTGTTTCCTATCAATATTATTTGAATTCCTAGGCCTAAATATGTGTAAATTGGTAGAAAAATTAGAGAAATGGGTATAGGTGGGGTTTTTAAAGAAATTGCGATCTAGACCTCATTTTGGTGTCAAACTTAAGAACAAATTGTATATTTTAACTCATGGAAGATTGAGTGAACTTATGTTGGTTCGAAACTTGAGTTTCGATTATGTGGGCCCGGGGTCGATTTTTACTATTCCGGGCAGAATGTTGTAAAAACCATATTTAGCAATATGAACTAGTTTGTTAAGTAGAATTGATGATATTAAATTCGAAAGGAAAAGGCATTGCTACGGATTGAATCATTCGTAAACTTTTGAGGTAAGTGTTTGTTCTATCCTAGTTCGAAGGAATAGGAATTTAGTTATGAATAAATTGTTGATTAAGAGTTATTGGTGTGACACAGGTACTGGAGATGAATTGTTAAAATTATTATCAATTATTGGTTTAAAACCGGTAAATATAAATATTGTTGATGAAGAGATTATTGGCTAAATGCCGGTAATATATATATTTATGAATTGGGATCGTGTGGCGCGCCGACCACTTATATATTTATGAATTGGGATCGTGTGGCACGCCGACCACTTATATAATAAGAAATGGGATCGTGTGGCACGCCGACCACAAAGTGATTTAAATCTTGGCATTGGCCATAGTTGTCGGTAGCCTATCGATATATTTGGGAGCGGGTGGTACGCCTACCACAAGATATAATTTATTGATCTATTTGGGAGCGGGTAGTACGCCTACCACAAGATATAATTTATAGAGGAATTGAGACATGAAAGTAAGATTTATTCTGTTGATTAGATTATTCTGGATATCATGAGTTATTGACTGTTATTTCAGAGCAGAGTCTTTCCTTATAAATGTATTGTATATATATATATATATATATATATATATATATATATATATATAAGATTATTTTGGATATCTTGAGTTATTGAATATTATTTCAGAGCAGAGTATTTCTTTATAAATGCATTGTATATATATATCTATATTGCAACTGTACAGGTTTAGGTGGGTGACTGGCCTTAGCCTTGTTACTAGTTCGCTGGGATAGGCCAGGCACTTACCAGCACATGGGGTCGGTTGTGCTGATACTACACTCTGCGCTCTTTTTGCGCAGATACAGGTTACGGACAGCAGTAGCGGCGTAGCGACTTGTGGATTTTTCGACTACTGAGACTACGAGGTAGCCTTGCAGGCGTCCGCAGGACCCGTCGTCTCTTCTATTTATGCTTTTCATTCTGTTATCTCATGTAATCGAGATAAACAGCTTGTATATTCTTTCAGACAATTATGTGTATTATTCTTAGAAGTTCGTGAGTATTGTGACACCAGTCTTGGGTAGTGAATCATGTTTGGGTTTTCTTTATCATATTTGACTAAGTCTTCCGCTAAGTTTGATTATTCCGCTTTAATTTATATGTTTTGTATTTTAATGTCTTAATAAGAATTCGGTAATTAATGGAGGAGCAATTAATTTTTTGCTTGCCTAGCTTCCATTAGTAGGCGCCATCATGACCCCGATGGTGGGAAATCCGGGTCGTGACAAGTTGGTATCAGAGCACTAGGTTGCACAGGTCTCACAACTCACGAACAACCTTAGTAGAGTCCGAAGGATCGGTACGGAGACGTCTGTATTTATCCTCCAGAGGCTACAGAGTTAGGAAAATATTCTCTTTATTCTTTCCAGTCGTGCGACTTGAATCTTTCAAATGTTAATTGAACTTCTACTCTGTTCTTCCGCAGATGGTAAGAACACGTGCATCCTCATCTACTGACCAGCAGCCCGAGGTCCCAGCAGCGGCATCTCCCGCTAGGGGTAGAGGCCGAGGTCGAGGTCGTCCTAGAGGCTAAGGTAGGGGCAGAGGTCAGCCCCGAGCAGCGGCCCAAGTGACAGAACCTCAGACTCATGTCGAGGAGGAGGTTCCAGCCCCAGCAGCTCCAGTAGGCCCAGCTCAAGTCCCAGGAGGAGTTTTGTTTTCACCGGATCTTCAGGATGCTTTGGTCCGGATAGCAGGTTTTATGGATCATATCACCGGAGCAGGTTTATTACCAGTAGCACCAGCCACTTCTCAGGCTGGAGGAGGTAATCAGACTCCTGCTACGCGCACTCCGGAGCCAGTAATTCCCCAGGCTCAGGTTCCTGTGATTCAGCCAGTTGAGGCAGCTCGACCTATTATTGTGACTCCGTCTAATGATGGTGCAGCCATGTCTGCTGACGCGTTATGGAGATTGGACAGGTTTACCAAGCTGTTCACTACCACATTCAGTGGCACTCCTTCAGAGGATCCATAGGATTTCCTATACAGCTGCCACAAAGTTCTCCGTACTATGGGTATTGTGGAGACTAATGGTGTGGACTTTGCTACTTTTCGATTATCTAGTTCCGCCAAGACTTGGTGGAGAGATTATTGTCTATCCAGGCTAGCGGGATCGTCATCTTTGACTTGGGGGCAATTTGCAGAATTATTCTTGGAAAAGTTCCTTCCAGCAACTCAGCGGGAGGCTCTGCGCAGACAATTTGAGTGTCTTCATCATGGTTCTATGTCTGTCACACAGTACGAGACTAGGTTCGTGGACCTAGCTCGTCATGCTTTTATCATACTTCCCACAGATCGGGAGAGGGTGAGAAGGTTTATTGATGGTTTGAATCAGCCAATTCGGCTACAGATGGCTATGGGGGAAGGAACTGAAATCGCTTTTCAGGAGGCGGCTAATGCAGCCCGCCGGATCGAGATGGCTCTGTCACAGGGAGCAAGACATGGATCGGATAAGAGATCTCGTAATTCGGGTAGATTCAGTGGTACCTCGTCTGGAGATAGAGATTTTTATGATAGAGGCCATCCTCCTCGGCCTTATCAGTCTGCTCTTCAGGTTTCTCATGATGCTTCAGGTGATCGTAATTCTCAGCCACACTACTCCGATCAGCAGCCTATCAGTGCACCACCACTTCGCTATTTTCAGCAGCCGAGGGCTTATTTTACGTGCGACGATCTTAGGCACATTGCAAAGCATTGCCCTCGAGCTTCTGACAAATTTCAGCAGCAGGGTTCTCGTGCTATGGTTCAGGCCCCAGTTCCCCCACAGCCTGCCCAGCCAGCTAGAGGCGGGGGTAGAGGACATAGAAGTGGAGGCAAAGGTCATAGAGGTGGATCTCAGACCAATAGAGGTAGAGACCAGCCAGCGGCTGATCGTCCTAGAGATACTGCTCAGGGTGGTGGGGCACATCCCCGATGTTATGCACTTCCTGCCAGACTAGAGGCTGAGTGTTAGATGCAGTCATTACGAGTATTATTTTGGTTTGTGATAGAAAGGCATCAGCATTATTTGACCTTGGGTCTACATATTTGTATGAATCTTCCTATTTTGCACCATACTTGGTTCAACCCAGTGATCTACTGAGTGTTCCTGTTCACGTGTCTATACCAGTAGGCGATTCTATTGTGGTTGATCGAGTTTATCGGTCATGTATTATAGTAATTGAGGGTATCGAGACCCGTGCTGATTTATTACTCCTAAATATGGTGGACTTTGATATTATACTAGGCATGGACTGGCTATCTCCATATCATGCTATTTTAGATTGCCATGCCAAGACTGTGACTTTAGCTCTGCCGAATTCGCCTCGTATAGAGTGGAAAGGAATTTCAGGCTATACTAGTCGCAATGTTATTTCTTACGTTAAGGCTCAGCGTATGATTGGAAAGGGATGATTGGCTTATTTGGCCTATGTCCGTGATTCTAGTGCTCAGGTTCCTTCTATTGACTCTGTGCCTGTGGTTCGCAAATTTCCTGAAGTATTTCCTTCAGACTTACCAGGTATGCCGCCCGATAGGGACATTGATTTTTGCATTGATTTGGCTCCAGGCACTCAGCCCATTTCCATTCCCCCATATCGTATGGCTCCGCCAGAGTTAAAAGAATTGAAGGAACAGTTGCAGGATTTACTTGAAAAGGGTTTCATTAGACCCAGTGTTTCGCCGTGGGGTGCACAAGTATTATTTGTAAAGAAGAAAGATGGTTCGATGAGAATGTGCATTGACTATCGACAGTTAAACAAGGTGACTATCAAAAATAAATATCCACTTCGCGAATTGATGATTTATTTGACCAGCTTCAGGGTGCCAAGGTATTTTCAAAGATAGATTTGAGATCTGGCTATCATCAGCTGAAGATTAGGGCATCTGATGTCCCTAAGACAACGTTCCGCACTCGGTATGGACATTATGAATTTCCGGTCATGTCTTTTGGGTTGACAAATGCTCCAGCAGCTTTTATGGAATTAATGAATCGGGTGTTCCGGCCTTATTTAGACTTGTTTGTAATAGTCTTCATTGATGACATATTAATATATTCCCGCAGTCAGGGAGGAGCATGCGCAACATCTCAGAGTGGCCTTGCAGACTCTGAGAGATAGCCAGCTATATGCAAAATTTTCAAAGTGTGAATTTTGGCTAAGTTTAGTTGTATTCCTGGGTCATATTGTGACAACAGCAGGTATTCAGGTTGATCCGAAGAAAATTGAGGCAGTCAAGAACTGGCCTAGACCGACATCAGCCACGGATATTCGGAGTTTCTTGGGGTTAGCGGGTTATTATCGCCGATTCGTAGAAGGATTTTCGTCTATTGCAACCCCACTTGACCAGATTGACCCAGAAGGGTGTTCAATTTGAATGGTCCGATGAATGTGGGGCGAGCTTTCAAAAGCTCAAGACAACCTTGACCACAGCACCGGTATTGGTTTTACCCACAGGTACGGGACCTTATACTGTTTATTGTGATGCTTCCCGTATTGGGCTTGGTGCAGTGTTAATGCAGGATGGCAAGGTTATTGCCTATGCTTCGAGGCAATTGAAGATTCATGAGAAGAACTATCCAGTGCATGATCTAGAATTGGCGGCGATTATTCACGCATTGAAGATCTTGAGGCATTATTTGTATGGTGTAGCATGTGAAGTATACACCGATCATAAGAGTCTTCGGTATTTGTTTAAGCAGAAAAAGTTGAATATGAGGCAGAGAAGGTGGCTAGAGTTGCTAAAAGACTATGATGTTACTATTTTATATCACCCGGGTAAGGCCAATGTGGTGGCCGATGCATTGAGTAGAAAGTCTGCCAGCATGGGTAGTCTTGCATATATTCCGGTCAGTCAGAGACCATTAGCTATAGATGTCCAGGCATTGGCCAACCGGTTCGTGAGATTAGACATTTCTGAGCCTAGCAGGGTGTTAGCCTGCACGGTCGCTCGTTCTTCTTTATTAGAGCGTATCCATGAGAGGCAATTTGATAATCCTCATTTGTGTGAGTTGAGAGATACAGTACAGCGGGGAGGTGCCACACAGGTAAATCTAGATGATGATGGGGTATTGAAATTGCAGGGTTGAGTTTGTGTGCCCAATGTCGAAGGGAGTCGAGAGTTGATCTTAGCGGAGGCCCACGGTTCGCGGTATTCCATTCACCCGGGCGCCGCGAAGATGTACCAGGACTTGGGGCAGCACTATTGGTGGCGCAGAATGAAGAAAGATATCGTTGCGTATGTCGCTCGGTGTCTAAATTGTCAGCAGGTGAAATATGAGCACCAGAGACCTGGTGGTGTATTCTAGAGGATTGAAATTCCCGAGTGGAAATGGGAGCAGATCACTATGGATTTCGTTACTGGACTTCCTTTGACTCGGAGGAAATTTGATGCTATTTGGGTCATTGTTGATAGGTTGACCAAGTCAGCACACTTTATTCCAGTATTTGTTTCCTACTCGTCGGAGAGCTTAGCGGAGGTTTACATTAGAGAGATTATTCGTCTCCATGGGGTACCAGTATCCATTATCTCTGATCGGGGTATGCAGTTTACCTCGCGGTTCTGGAGAGCGGTCCAGCAGGAGTTAGGCACCCATGTTCAGTTGAGTACAACATTTCACCCTCAAACGGATGGCCAGTCCGAGAGGACTATTCAGATTCTAGAGGACATGCTTCGAGCCTGTGTTATTGATTTCGGAGGCTCGTGGGACCAGTTTCTGCCATTAGCAGAGTTCGCCTACAATAACAGTTACCAGTCTAGCATCCACATGGCTCCGTATGAGGCATTGTATGGTAGGCGATGTCGATCACCAGTTGGACGGTTTGAACCGGGAGAGGCTCGGTTGTTAGGTACAGACTTAGTTCAGGAGGCCTTGGATAAGGTCAAGACTATTCGAGAGAGATTGCGTTCAGCTCAGTCCAGGCAGAAGACTTATGCGGATCGCAAGGTTTGAGATGTAGATTTCATGGTTGGTGAACGAGTATTGCTCCGAGTGTCGCCTATGAAGGGCATGATGAGGTTCGGGAAGAAGGGCAAGCTCAGCCCTAGGTACATTGGTCCATTTGAAATGTTCGCATTTGCGAGCCTTGCCTTACAGATTAGCTTTGCCGCCTAGCTTATCAGCCGTGCATCCACTTTTTCATGTATCTATGCTTCGGAGATACCACGGCGATCCCACACATGTGTTAGACTTCAGTACTGTCCAATTGGACAATGATCTATCTTATGAGGAGGAGCCGGTGGCCATTCTAGACCGGCAGGTTCGACAATTGAGGTCGAAGAGTTATCCTTCTGTACGTGTTCAGTGGAGAGGTCAGCCTCCTGAGGCATCGACCTGGGAGTCCGAGTCTGATATGCGGAGCCGTTACCCACACTTGTTTCCTGACTCGGTACTTCTTTCTTTTGTCCGTTCGAGGACGAACGGTTGTTTTAGAGGTGGAGATTGTGACGACCCAAAGGGTCATCACTTGTTTTATTAATCATTTCGAGCTTTTGAGGTCTTGAAAACCTCATTTATAGTTGCCTCGATTTGCGTGCACATTCCGGGCACAAAGCTGGAAAATTTTTATGTTGAAATATGTGAAAAAGTTGAAGAATTTTGATATTAATATTGATATAGTTGACTTTGGTCAACATTTTTGGTAAACGGACCCGGATCCGTGATTTGACGGTCTCGGAAAATCCGTAGAAAAATATGGAACTTAGGCGTATGCCCGGAATTGAAATCCGAGGTCTAGAACCCCGGTAAAAGAATTTTTCCGTTAAATTGTTTTCTGAAAATGTTTAAGGAAAATGAAACTGAATTTTTATTAAAAAGTACTGTTATCGGGCTCGTATTTTGGTTCCGACGCCCGGTACAGGTCATAAATATTGGTTAAGCGCTTCCTGTAAAGTTTGGTTGAAAACGGACGTCGTTTGACGTGTTTCGGCCTTAAATTGGATGTTTTGGAAATTATGAAATTTGAAAGAATTCTTGAGTTTTAAGGCTCAATTCATTGATTTTGATGTTATTTCTGCGATTTGATCGCTCGAGCAAGTTCGTATGATGTTATTGAGTTAGTGTACATATTTGGTTTGGAGCCTCGTGGGCTCGGTTGAGTTTCAGATAGGCATCGGGGTGGTTTTGGACTTGGAAAAACTACAGAAAATCTGCAGCAGATATTCCATCTTCGCGTTCGCGTCCACCTGGTCGCGTTCGCGAAGGCTTCTCTTTCCCCTTCTACGCGTTTGCGTCCATATGATCGCGTTTGCGTACAACAACATGGACCCCAGCCTTTTTCCTCTACTCGTTCGCGTGAAGGCTCCCGCGTTCGCGGAGCCTGGCCTGCCTCTTCTACGCGTTCGCGTAAGGCACCACACGTTCGCGTAGGCCAAATTGTATGCCCCCAAATTTTCTTCTACGCGTTCACGACTGTGTCCACGTGAACGCGATGCCCATTTCTGTTCAACCCTTCGCGAACGCGACACAGTGCACGCGAACGCGAAGGGTAAATTTCCGCCCAGTGAATTAATACCCAAAATAGAACACTTACGGGAGTTTATCCCATTTTCACAAACCTCTCTCTTCTCCACATCTTCTTGGGCGATTATTGAGCAATCCTTCTTCATACTTCTTGGCTAAGTGATTTTTGACTCGTTTTCTTTGTTTCCTATCAATATTATTTGAATTCCTAGGCCTAAATATGTGTAAATTGGTAGAAAAATTAGAGAAATGGGTATAGGTAGGGTTTTCAAAGAAATTGCGATCTAGACCTCATTTTGGTGTCAAACTTAAGAACAAATTGTATATTTGAACTCATGGAAGATTGAGTGAACTTATGTTGGTTCGAAACTTGAGTTTTGATTATGTGGGCCCGGGTTCGATTTTTACTATTCCGGGCAGAATGTTGTAAAAACCATATTTAGCAATATGAACTAGTTTGTTAAGTAGAATTGATGATATTAAACAAATTGTGTATAGATACGATTGGATTGGAGTCAAATTCGAAAGGAAAAGGCATTGCTACGAATTGAATCGTTCGTAAACTTTCGAGGTAAGTGTTTGTTCTATCCTAGTTCGAAGGAATAGGAATTTAGTTATGAATAAATTGTTGATTAAGAGTTATTGGTGTGACACCGGTAATGGAGATGAATTGTTAAAATTATTATCAATTATTGGTTTAAAACCGGTAATTATAAATATTGTTGATGCAGAGATTATTGGCTAAATGCCGGTAATATATATATTTATGAATTGGGATCGTGTGGCGCGCCGACCACTTATATATTTATGAATTGGGATCGTGTGGCACGCCGACCACTTATATAATAAGAAATGGGATCGTGTGGCACGCCGACCACAAAGTGATTTAAATCTTGGCATTGGCCATAGTTGCCGGTAGCCTATTGATATATTTGGGAGCGGGTGGTACGCCTACCACAAGATGTAGTTACTGTGATAGTTGGGAGCGGGTGGTACGCCTACCACGAGATATGAAATGAGAGAGGAATTGAGACATGAAAGTAAGATTTATTTCTGTTGATTAGATTATTCTGGATATCACGAGTTATTGACTGTTATTTCAGAGCAGAGTCTTTACTTATAAATGTATTGTATATATATATATATTGCAACTGTACAGGTTTATGTGGGTGACTGGCCTTAGCCTCGTCACTAGTTCGCTGGGATAGGCCAGGCACTTACCAGCACATGGGGTCGGTTGTGTTGATACTACACTCTGCGCTCTTTTTGCGCAGATACAGGTTACGGACAGCAGCAGCGGCAGTAGCGACTTGTGGATTTTCCGACTACTGAGACTACGAGGTAGCCTTGCAGGCGTCCGCAGGACCCGTTGTCTCTTCTATTTATGCTTTTCATTCTGTTATCTCATGTAATCGAGATAAACAGCTTGTATTTTCTTTCAGACAATTATGTGTATTATTCTTAGAAGTTCGTGAGTATTGTGACACCAGTCCTGGGTAGTGAATCATGTTTGGGTTTTCTTTATCATATTTGACTAAGTCTTCCGCTAAGTTTGATTATTCCGCTTTAATTTATATGTTTTTAATTTTAATGTCTTAATAAGAATTCGGTAATTAATGGAGGAGCAATTAATTTTTGGCTTGCCTAG
This sequence comes from Nicotiana noctiflora, assembly GCA_032618575.1. Classification (NCBI taxonomy): domain Eukaryota; kingdom Viridiplantae; phylum Streptophyta; class Magnoliopsida; order Solanales; family Solanaceae; genus Nicotiana; species Nicotiana noctiflora. Next base: position 42,386 of record JASVEL010006612.1, on the reverse strand, counting down.
CTTCCATTAGTATGCGCCATCATGACCCCGATGGTGGGAAATCCGGGTCGTGACATTTAAACCTATAAATAGTTTTGCCTAGTAATAGATACAGATGCAAAATTCAAGAAGTCATATAGGCATGTTATCTATACGAGATGCATCATTTGGAAATGACTTATAGACATGTTCTATATATAATTCAGAAATGCAGAACCTATAGACATGGTGTCTATATGAAATGCAGAATCCATAGACATGGTTTCTATATGAAATGCAGAACCTATAGACATAATATCTATAAAATGGAGAATCCTATAGTCATGGTTCTATATGAAATGCATAACATATAGACATGGGTTCTATATGAAATACAGAGATGAAAGTTAAAAGCAGGATATGAGTGCAGAAGTATAATAATCACCTATGAACATGATATCTACCATTTTTACATGCATGTTTTACCCTCCCATTTTTCACTAAAAACCCCAATAGTTATTTACAAGTTATTACAGCCTAGAATAAATAAGAAAAGCTAAAATTACATCAGAGAACTAAAAATTACAACCAAGGAGATCCTGATTCAGGTTTACTGCCTGAAGCATGAACTAAACCAACTCCAAAGACCAAAATCCAAACCCTTTCTCATTTGGGGTATGTAAGAGTTCCCTAAGAGCCTCATGGACTCCGGCCAGTGCTCATACCCAAATATATTGCAAGATTGAGTCATAGCACAATATGGAAGAGCCAGTCCTCAAGTGTCCAAGTTTAGAGGGAGCTCAAGGTCCGAAGGCAAGGCTCATAGGAGGGGGGGCAGAACTTAGAAACTAGGAATGAGTGTAAGTGCAGAGAGGAGATTCTGGGGGAAAACAAAGATAGGCTGGTGGTCATACCTAGCAATTGGAAGTTTTGGCACACCCCAACCAGCTAGTTAGCCATATTGTTTAGGAGTTAAGATCCCTTAAGGGATCAAGTCAAAACATGAGCAACAATTTGGATGTTGCCATGCTCTGAACTTCAACTCAAACACATAAAAGGGGACAGTGGTGCAGGGATTCACAATAGAAACATATGCAAAGAAATTGACATGCTAATTAACATTAAACATAGGCAGTAAAGAAGACAGAGGTGTAAAAGCTGTAAATTAAACACATTGGGATAGGGCTAAAAACCAAACTTGAATATACCAGTTTCAGGGAAACAAAAGAAGAAAGTAGTAGTCTTGTGAAATCAAAGTGCAAGCAAATAGTCATAATGATATGATTAAAAAAGATAACTATGATACTTGATTAGTGTAAAAGTACTGAATTGAGGGTGTGTAATTGAAAGTTGGTCGTATTAACCGTTCCTAATGTGTTAAAAAAGTCGTGTATTTATAGTGTAGAAAGCAAGCAGAAATAGGTAAAAAATAGTTTGAAAATTAATTTCACAAGGTTCCCTTTTAATTAAGGGATTCTGATTTCAAACGGGTAAAAATAATTAAGGAAAGAGACCAATCAAATACCTTTTTAAAGCAGTACAAGAGGGGTAAATACATAGAGATATATTTAAGAAAAAGTCTTGACAGCACAAGGTTTGTGCAAATAAGGAAGGGAAATTAATTAAACAACCAGTAAATCACAAGGTTTGAATTTGGTATGGATGAACCCAGTCAAAAAAAAATGGAGAAAGGTTTTACGTGAGGAAAATCAGTAACAATCAATCAAACCTAAAGAAAAGGATTATGAATCAATCATAACTTGGAAAACCTTTTTGGAAGAAAGAATTCATCACATATATAAGAAAAATACAACCATGCTTAAGCACGAAGAACTATCACGCCAATCAGTAGAAGAGTCTAGCATAGAAAATAAAGGAAAAAATTCAGAGTCGTAAACAAAGAAGTTCAAACTCAACTCATAGACTCAGAATGAGTCTAAAAGAGTCAAGGGTTCCAAAATAGAACCCTAGTTCAAGCACATGACTAAACCTCGGTAAAAACCCCCAAATTCTAGGGTTTCTACTCCAAATCAGATGCAAAGACGAGGAAGTAAGTAATTAAAACAGGCTCAGAGATCTCTTTCAGAGACTCAGAAAGCAAATAGATACAATAGCAAGTTCCAAATAATAGAGTGAAGAAACTGATTTGAAGCATAGCGAGGGTAGAAGGAACATGTTTAAGAAAAAACCTGGGACTTGAACAAGTTGAGAAGAGAAAAGTGATAGTATAGCACTTAAGAAAAGAATAGAAGAAACATGTTTAAAGGGAACTCAAACAAGGTCCAGTAGAAGGCAAACAAAGAACTAAAAAAACTTAGTAGAAAATACAGTAAAGGAACACAAGGATATTGGAAAAGCATAGCAAAATAACACCTAGGGAAACATAGCAAGATAAACATGTGAGAGCATGGTATAGAAACATAGTAGGAAAATGAAACATAGAAAGGAAGAAGAACACGTATAGTAGTAAGAAAGCATAAGAAAATAATAGAAACACATGCGTGGTAGAAAAGAAACATAAGAACATAGTATAGACAAATACACACAAAGAAAAGAATAGAAAAAGTCATAGAAATATTTAAGCTTTTTAGAAATCCTAAATCGGAAAGAAACAAATTTTGAAAGAAAAAATTAGGGAAAATGATTTAAAACTCAAATAGAGCCCAACTATGGAACATATATAATAAAACCATTAGAGAAAACCTTGAATAGATAGGGTTTCAAAGGAACCCTAAAACGAGAAAGGCTTGGAAAAGGTCTGATCTGAGTCGAATAAGTCAGGGATAGGCTCATAATGCTTGTATATGCCGGAGCAAGGTCGGAGAGGCCATAGAACCTTCAATCGGAGAAGATCTGAACGGACACCATCGACGTCATACCTCGGGACTTCTAACACCAAGTGTTTAAGAGCGGTGAGAGATGTGTTCAGGCCATCCATGGCCGGAGAATCCATGGATTCTGGTGAGGTTGTGGTTGAAGATGATGTGGGAGGCTAGGGTTTCAAGAACCTTTGAGCGAGTTTGAGAGAGGAAAGAAATTTAGTGACAGCTGATAGAGTGAAATGAGAAAGGGTTAGTGGTTTGGGTGAATTAAAATGGTAAGGGAAAATCGTGGCCGTTGATTAGATTGATCAACGGCCTGGATTAAAAGAGATTTGGTTCGGGTGGTTCTACATGGGTTAAGGGTTGGGTTAAATGGAATTGGGTTGGTCCAAAATTGGATCAACTGGGGGGTTAATTTGGGCTATAATTGAAACAAAATGGGACCATATTTTAAATAGCCATTTTTTCATTTAATTTTATAAAAAAATTGGTAAAAAATAATTTTGAAAATAAATTAAAGGTACTGAGTCAACTAATAATATTTAAATATTAATTTGAAAATACTTGAACTAATTTTGTAATTGTAAAATGCTATTAATCCTCAAAATAGGTTAAATTTGTAATTATATGCAATTTAAATTTTTTAAAATACCAAAATAAATTTATAAAAATTACCCTAGCTATATTTTGGTATAAATATGAGAATAAAATAAGCCATTCACAAAAATAATAATTTTGAAAATAATTATTGGTTTTTTATATTGCTAAAAGTGGGCAATAAATTGATTTAAAAATTAATTTAGAAATCCTTTAAAGATTAGGAGAAATACTAAAACACTTGGACATACTTATATATGATATTTTAAAAGTATTTGCATGTAAACATACTTAGGAAAAATGCGGTATCAATAGAGGTAGACCTTAGAGTCTAAAGGTTTCAAGTTGAGCAAGACCAAGACATTATATTTGGAGTATAAGTTCAGGGAAACGACTTAAGATGTGGACGAAGAAGTGAGGCATGATTCTCAAGTCATCCCTACGAGAGAGAAATTCAAATACCTTGGGTCAGTTATACAAGAGAATGGAGAGATCGACTAGAATTTCACACATCGTACTGAGGCGGGATGGATGAAATGGAGGCTCGCTTTAGGTATTTTGTGTGACAAAGAATATGCCACCTAAACTTAAAGGTAAGTTTTATAGAGCAGCGTTCAGACCAACTATGTCATATGAGGTGGAGTGTTGGGCAATCAAGAACTCTCATGTTCTAAAGAAGAAGGTGGCTAAAATGAGGATGTTGATATGGCTATGCGGGCATACTAGGCTAGATAGAATTAGATAGGAAGTTATTTGGGACAAGGTGGGTGTCTCTCATGTGGAGGACACGATGCAGGAGTCGAGACTTAGATGGTTCAGGCATGTAAATAGGAGAGGCACAGATGCACCAGTGAGAATGGTGAGAGGTTGGCCCTGGAGGGCTCAAGGAGAGGTAGAGGTAGGCTGAAAAAGTATTAGGGGGGAGGTGATTAGGAAAGATATGGCATTTCTCCTGCTCATTGAGGACACGGCCATGGATAAGAAGGTGTGAATGCTGAGAATAAAGGTAAATAGTTAAGATAGATCGCCTAGCGTTGCCCTTGTCTGTAACAGTAACTTTAGTACATGAGTAGCGTTCTTTATGTATTTTCGTATTGTTTGACTTATGTGATTACTTGTTGTTGCTTCCGTTCCAGCCTTTCTAAATACATCACTCGGTTTTAGTTTTGTATATTTATATTTTTGCTTCAGTTTTCTAATTGGTGTGCTTATTGCTGCCCTTTGTTTTATTTTTTTCTAAGCCGAGGGTCTTTCAAAAATAACATCTCTGCCTTCTTAAAGGTAGGAGTAAGATTGCTTACATACTACCATCCCAAAATTTACTTGTGGGATTACACTGGATCTATTATTGTTGTTATTGCTTAAGAGAGAACATAATTTCCAAAGACGAAAAAAACAAAAAACCTCTTAATTTTTTCACACGATTAAGAAGGTAGTAAGAAAGGTTCAAATATACATTCATATTAGGACCTCAATATCGTAATTGTGTGTTCATTTTATTCACCCTTAAATCTACAAGTACCATGAAGGGTGTTGTTGTATTGGGGAAAAACTGATTTTATATTAAAGGTGACATGGCATGACACGTGGATTGATCAAAATGTCAACAAATAATAGTTAATTGAAAAGAAGAACTCAGAATAAACAAGAGGTGCAATTTAGATACGTATCTCATACCTAAATGAAGCATTTAAGTTTGGGAATTCTTGAAGATTCAAAGGACAAAAATCCGGTGATAGAAAAACGGGAAAAAGAAAGTAAAAAGGCATGAAAAGCGGTTTTAGACATGAGTCTCGTACCAATTCGAGTCATTTAAAGCCAACGGAACAAAAGGCATTAAACATATGAATCTGAAGATGAAAAGGAGTCCAAATTCAGCATTAAATATCTGATACGTTGGAGAATTGGCATTTAATATGAATGATTGTGTAACGGCTTATTCAATATCGTTTATTACTCATAATTGTCTCATTAAAGCTTATATTTCATTCTTTTACCTAGGACCGGCTATAAAAGGAAGAAGTCTTATCATTTGTAGGCACACGAAAAATCATTGACATCATATTGGAATACAAATTTCTTTATTGCTTATTTCTATTCAAAGAAAGCCTATTATATTTTTCGGTCATTTGATTATTAGTAACCCAATTTTTCTCTTATTTTCTAATTTTAACTAAAATTCCATATTTTGGTTAAACAAATTGGTTCCGTTACCGGGAATCCGATAATCTATTCTTTCCAAGCTTGCACATTTTACTTATTGTTAACATCATGTCAAACACCACCACCAACAACAACAATGCTGTTGAAAACGAAATCCCTCATGCTCAAGGGGACTTGCACAATGTCAACATAGTTCCTTCCCCTCAAACCTCTCCACGCCAGTCTCCTGAGGGTGCTCCTGTACTTGTATCACATGCTGATGAGCAAGAGCAGTTAGAATGTTTCGAGTGACCAGAGGAAGCTCTAAAAAGAGTAATTGATGCACGAGTTAGCCAAACTCTTCAAACGTTAGTTAACCGGTTACTTGTTGCTCCACCTACTCCTTCTCATAATAACAATACATTGGAGAATCCTCATTCTGGCCTTGATAACACAAACGAAGGGAACCCCAGTGAACCACGAGAAATGGATCCAGGTAATGCAAATAACTCTTATTTACAAAATTTGGTACTAACTTTGTAGGCACAGCTCAAAGAGCAAAGCGAGCGGATCGAGCAAATACCTGGTGTTCCCCCAATAATCAAAGGGATAGATGCGGATAAGTACTCACAGCAACCATGGAAACCAAATGATGCTCTTTTTCCCATCCCTAAAAAATTTAAAATGCATGACATTTCAAAATATGACGGCACGACCGACCCACGAGATCATGTGATAGCTTTCACTACCAGAGTCAAAGGAAATAATCTGACTAAACAGGAGATTGAGTCTGTATTGGTCAAAAAAATTTGAGAAACACTCACCAAGGGTGCACTAACCTGGTATTCTCTTTTGCCTGAAAATTTTATAAACGCTTTTGCTGAGCTTGCAGATTCTTTCATAAAAGCACACTCAAGAGCGCAAAAGGTTGAAAAAAGAATGGAGGACATTTTCAAAACTAAACAATCAGACACGGAGTTACTTAGAGATTTTATTGATAGGTTTCAACAAGAACGAATGACTTTACCCCGTGTACCAGTTAATGGGCTGCAATAGCTGTCACACCTCCCTTTTTACTACCCCACTTTTTAGGAAAATAAGCATATAAATACGCTTGTAGGGTATACCCCGACGCTCAAATATCTGAAACAGATAAAATAACGTAAGGGAAGGAGTTTTTCCAATCAAAGGACAATCGGTTCGGGATTTTATTTTGAGATTAATCAGAGTCGCCACTTGGGAATGATATTGGTGTCCCAAGTCACCGGTTAATCCCGAATCCGAGGAATTTTGACTCTTAAAAATGTATGCGAAGCAAAGATCCGGATAAGGAACTCGTTAACCCGGGAGAAGGTGTTAGGCATTCCCGGGTTCCGTGGTTTTAGCACGGTCGCTCAATTGTCATTCTCGACTCTTGTTTGATTCAATTACAGATTTTAAACAACATGTAATGCTTTTTACATTAAGTATTGTTTTTAGGGAATTTGCGACATTGCGAAAACACGCCTCGAGTCATACCGCAACCAGTACGCCTATGACTTTCGGTGTATTTCAGCTTTGCCGAGATTTGGATTTGAGTTGCACCAAGTGCACACTCGTTCAATGGAAAGTACATTAAAATCGTGCCCTAAATAACGTCTATCAGCTTTTAACTTTTGGGAGAGGCTATGGAATTCGCTATTAGCCTCTCCGAATCTACTATGTTATCTTATTACTAAATGGGGGCCCCGGTGTTTGTTATTCGGGCGAGGCTCGTCCCAATTTTCATTAAAGGATTCAATACCAGTATTTGGCTATGTTTTCTATATTTGTTTTTTCCTTAATCGTATTTACCAAGCGTTCCAGGCCCATGTGATTTCTATTATTATTGGGCCTGGATTCTTCATTCGCTTAACCGGATCAGCATTGGGCCAGCCCAGGCAGTCTTCAGGCTTGCACCTGACCACTTCTACAGAGTTCATGACGCAATTTAGGTCCGTTTTTTTTTATATATAACAGATTCAGACTATACTGAAATAACTAAAAGCAGAAGCGTAAACAGAACAATGATGCAAAATAGAATGAATTCAAAATGTTTTATTCATTAAAAGAGAAATCGGTATACAACTTATCAACAAATCATGAATCAATTATCTACTATACACCAGACTAGAGTTAAAAGATTGTTTCTAATCTCGACCTCTACTAACGAGTTGACACTAACATCTATATTATTTACTAGTTGAGAAATCTAAGAAAGACAAATCGATTAAAATGAGGCTTGAACAACAGTTAAGCTAATTATCTATGAACTGTCTAAAACTGAAAGGAGTTATGCGCAAAGTTATGATTATACACTGATTTCATTATGAACTAAACCTCTTATTAGATATTACAAATCCAGTTGTTGCTTTACCCGACTGTTTCCTCTTTAAAAATTGCTCAAATCCAGGTGTAGATCTAAAACAAACTATTACGTGAGCATGATTGATGGTTTTACTATAAGCTTATTGTTATTAATTCATATGATGGTCTTTTGACTTTGTTTTAGAGATTTACCTAATTAACTACGTGAGGTACTACTTGCTTCCACTACCACACTACTATTATTACATTGTCATTGTTTTCGTTTTCTACTGCTACATATTACACTGATCTAAGCTACAGATCTATACTAATGCTAAAACTAATGAAAAGAACAACATAAGAACATAACAAATGAATTGAAAAGGGGACTTCATTTCATCATTTCAGCAGTTACATCTTCAATTGAATAAGAAATGTACCTGGATCACAAAGAAAATCCGATGAGTTCTAGGGAAACAAGCAGGTAAGCACAGCAAAGTTTCGAACAGCAATGCAACAGTGATTGAGGATTCCACAAAGCAAAACCACAGCAAATGATAGAAATCTCGGCAACAACAAACAAGTAATATCCAGGCAGATGAACAAGCAAAGAGAACCGATGAACCAGATTGAAATCAATATATCTTCACTCGGAGAAATCCCAAAAAACACTATTGTTATCTTGCTATTTTAACTCTGAATCTTTCTATTCAAAAGCCAGCCTATATGTATTTCAGATTGCTAATTTTTCGAACCCCTTTTCAGCCTCTTTTTAGGGTGTATTTATAGCTAAGCCAAGGGCTGAAACTTGCGGAGAAAGTTATGAGATTAATCCCATTTCTCCCCTCTAAGATTTATGAGATATACAGTTAGACCCCCCATTCTGTTAGCAGAAATCCTTCCAGCATGTGCTGGAAGGTTCTAAAGATTTCTTTTTATGGGTTTTTACCAATGTAGCCCTAAGGGTTTGGGATTTTTACAGATATCCCATTTTAGGGAGACCATTATACCCTTAAATCTCTGCAAAATTGCAGAAATCAGGGGCACAAATGACTCCCTTACCCTCTTATGTTTCACCCTATTCACTGTTTTACCTATTTGGTTTCCAATTATGCCCTGAATGTCACTGCTGATTTACTTGACTGCCTAGGTCAAGTTTCAGCTTTCTTTGGGACTTATTTAACTAATAGCCAGCCCTTGCACAGGTATTTAAGGGCTGGCCAGTTCTACTTATTAAGAACTATTTCAATTCTAGCCTCTTTTAATTAGTTCCAATCAATTAAGACCAAATTATTTCAATGTAAAACTAATTGCAGGACTGGCCTGCTTTATTAATGAAATTAAACTATTTAAAGGCTAGCCAGTCTCAAGTTGAGACTTAGCTTGGGTATTAAACCCAATTACTGAACAATTGGGCCCAAAACATTTACAGGTTTGGCCACTTTGATGTTCAGGGCTCAAAAGAAAGCTTGGGCCAGTCTGCATTTGCAGACTTAGCCACTTTGCATAACCAGCCCCTTTTTAAGGTGGGCTGTGTGTTAGGGCCTTATAGAAGTGGTCAACCTTTTGCAAAGTTAACCACTCTTAGGCCAATTATTTCTTACTAACCTATTTTTATGATTTTCAGGTCAATTAAACTAAAGTGCAGGACTAGCCTGCTTGATTACCTATTGAACTAATGGCCAGTCTCAAGTCGAGACTTAGCCTGGGTAATTAAAACCAATTACTGAACTTAATTAGGCCCAAAGCCTTTGCAGGCTTGGCCACTTGAGGTTCAGGACTCAAATAGAGCCTGGGCAAGTCTGCCTTTGCAGACTTAGCCAGTTATTACACAACTAGCCAACTTTTAAGTGTTGGTCAGTGTGAAGGACCTAACAGAGCTGGTCAATTGCAAAATTGACCACTCTGATCACTTATTCAATTTGTGACCTATTGTTGTGATTTTCAGTTTTAACCTATTTCAAAACTAACCATTTTATGAAGACTAACACTAACAGCTATAACCAATTCCCCTAAAGTATAATAGGCACTTAATAGTGTTCATACTAACAATAAACTATTGCAAACTCAGTCATTTCAATATACAATTGCACACATGGTTACATGAAACCAAGCAATGTTCATTAGTCAATTAAAACTCAGAAGGGAAGTTTGATAATGATGAATTTTAATTAATCAACTCTCATGACTCAATTTCATGCATCAAAGTGTTAATTAACATCAAACAGACTTAATTACAACCAAATTATGTTAGATGATTCAATGAAAAACCTAGAGTACTTAAAGTTCATGGTCATAGACTCATAGAGGTTAAATCTTACAAAACAGTCAAGAGGAATAGAGCATAGCCTATATCAAACATAAGAACAACGGATCTAACAGAATAATAGGAGAATGATATCAACTAGATCCCCCTAAATCTAGAACTTTTCCATATGCCAACAATGATGAGGATGAAGAACAGGAGAACATGGATAAACAGTGAAGAAGAAACCTAAAACTATCATGTGAAAGTGGCATAAAGGAGCAGAATCAATTAACTCAGATTTCAGGGGTCCAATTTTAAACATACTATCTAACAGGGGAAGATAACAGAAGAGATACCATGAACTACCACAAGAAGTCTTAACAGAGGAGGTGAATCAAACAATTAAACCTGGTACTAAAATTAAGCATGCTCAGAGACAGAAAAGGACAGTCCAGAGATTACAAAACTCAACTAAAACAACTTAATATAAAGATAAGAATCGAACCAGTGTTAGAACTTAGACATGCAGAACAATAGAAGGGAAATTAGTTAAGAACCACAGCAGATGGGTTTTTAACTCAGGGAGACAGATCATGATTCGAAACAGATGAACAGGAGAACAAACATGGCCAAACATTTAAAGAAACACAAGAGCAGAACAAGTCATGCATTTCATTCAAATCAAAAAAGACGAAGAAGGATATATTCTTGAACTTTAGAAGGAAAGATCATGATAGGCAGAGTATAAAGACCAAATCAAAACAAGAAAAACAAGGCTAACAATACCCTAATACTAACAAGTGAAACACACAATCAGAGAAGACATAAGAAGCATGCAAAGACATAGATCAAACAAACAAATAAAAGCAAAGAAAAATAACAGAACATGAGGGGGGGTACTTAGCTTAGCGGGGCGTGTCCCCCGAGCTTTCCCCTTTTCCTCTTTTATTCTCTCTCTCGGACTTCTTTTCTCTCTTTTCTTTGTTTCTTTTCTTTATTCTCCATCAAACTCATATGCCTTTCTTTATTCCCCTTTTTTTCGTTTTTCTCTTTTCTGGTTTTCCTTTTATACTTAAAGACGTAACCTTTTAGGGCTTTTAATTGTAGAGGGATGTTTGGGAGGGTAAAAGACAGGGTCTTTGTGAGGTTCAAGCTTTGGAGTTGCCGGAGTTAGGTTTCCGGCGACCTTATTTTGGATATTCGAAGAGTTCAAGGGATATTCGAGGGGTATGGGTGGTACGGTTGGATAGATCAGGCTAAGAGGAAACGATTGGCGTTGGTTTGAGATGGATTCTCGTTGTTTGGGGATTCACCGGCGAAGCTCCGGTGACTGGTGTTTCAGAAAGGGATCTGTTCTTGGGGTTTCAGGGGTCTTGGCTATGGTTTGAGGTGTAGAAGAAGGACAAGAGGGTGATGGAGATGAAGAAGGGTGGCCGGAGACCACCGTGGAGGTGGTGGCCTCCATGGCCGGCTAGGGCTTCTGGTTGAAGGAGAAGAAGGTGATGAAGACGTTAAGGGCGGCTAGGGTTAGGTTTTTTGCAAAAATGAATGGCTTCTTCAGACAGAAGCTATTTATAATTAGGGAGGTTGAGGTGATCTGAGCCGTTCGTTGAATGGAGATCAATGGCTCGGAATAAGCGTTACTAAAACGCTGTCGTTCCGTCACTTATGAGATCCCAGGCCTTCGACCCTTAGATTAAATTAAACGGACGGCTCAGATTGAGCCTCACATAGTTCAATAATTAATTAACCCTGCTAATTGTCTCAGCCGTTGGATTAAACCCGACGGACGGCTGAGATTACATCTCCTGAGTGGCCTGGACCGGATCTCCTATGGGCCAAAGCATTGGGCCAGTGATTAGGATTGCATTTGGCCCAACCTTATTATACTCCATATATTTTTTTGTATTTTTTCTGATTTTATTATTTTTTTATGTATTTTCCTTTATATCCTTTTTTTTGTTTTATGGAAAATTATAAAACCTAAATTCCTACTTACTCTAATTATTTAGTATTTTTGGCAATTTTCTACTATTTTTCCTAATTTTAATAATTTTAATTACTTAAAACTATTTTATTCTTCTCAAAACTAATCAAATTAAATAAATTAATCACCTAGCCTAAATTTTTTGATTTTTTCTAATTTCTACTTATTTAAACACACAAAGTATAGCTAATTTCAAACAGAGCAAGTAATTGCACTCAAAAATATATTTATTTTAATTTTAGAATTATTTGCCTGGTGCAAAAATCATGTGCTCACAGCTGCCCTTTTTTGCTCGGGAACACGAAGAGTTTCAGTGCAAAGACAAGTGAGCAATAATGAGAGATTTTTGCACATTGGCACATTCCGTAAAAGCATTTTTGAAAACCTTTTGACCGCACCCTGCTTTAGAGGGTGCCTACATATCCTGGGCTAAACAGGAATCAGGTCAGTGTAGTTCGGGAATGTCTGGCAGTTTAAAAACTACCAGACTCACTGTTGCATTGACACTGTTGAGACCTGCTGACTTACTCCTTATTACACCAGGGGGAGAAATGTAAGATGAAGAAACGATTCTAAGCTATGATCCTACGATTACAATTATTCCTAATCTAGCTTTTGCTCTTCTTCCCTTTCCGGTGATGCAGACTCTCTTTCTTTTTGTTGATTTTCTTTGATGCTGACTCTTTTTTTTGTTGATTTTCTTTTTTTGTTTTCCCCTTCTTTTTTTTTATTTTCAATGGTACTTCTTGTCCTCGAGCTTGAAACCTGCTCAAAACAAAACAACAAACTACTTTTTTTCTTTTTCCTGCCCCAGTGTGGGCTTTTAGCTATATAAACCATAACGTGCAGAAAAGTATTCCCGTATTCGAAAGTGGGCATCTAACAGAAATTAAACGTGCAATGCGATGCAGAAAAATATTCCTGTATTTGAAGGTGGGCACCTAACAGAAATTTAAACGTGCAATGCGATGCAGAAAATATTCCCGTATTTGAAGGTGGGCACCTAACAGAATTTAAACGTGCAATGCGATGCGGAAAATATTCCCGTATTCGAAGGTGGGCGTCTAACAGAAATTAAACGTGCAATGCGATGTAGAAAATATTCCCGTATTCGAAGGTGGGCACCTAACAGAATTTAAACGTGCAATGCGATGCAGAAAAATATTCCCGTATTCGAAGGTGGGCACCTAACAGAATTTAAACGTGCAATGCGATGCAGAAAATATTCCCGTATTCGAAGGTGGGCACCTAACAGAAATTAAACGTGCAATGCGATGCAGAAAATATTCCCGTATTCGAAGGTGGGCACCTAACAGAATTTAAACGTGCAATGCGATGCAGAAAATATTCCCGTATTTGAAGGTGGGCACCTAACAGAATTTAAACATGCAATGCGATGCAGAAAATATTCTCGTATTCGAAGGTGGGCACCTAACAGAAATTAAATGTGCAATGCGATGCAAATATATTCCCGTATTCGAAGGTGGGCACCTAACAGAATTTAAACGTGCAATGCGATGCAGAAAATATTCTCGTATTCGAAGGTGGGCACCTAACAGAATTTAAACGTGCAATGCGATGCGGAAAATATTCCCGTATTCGAAGGTGGGCACCTAACAGAAATTAAACATGCAATGCGATGCAGAAAAATATTCCCGCAGCCTGAGGACTGGGGAGTGGATTTTAAAAAATGTTACCTTCCTCTTTTTTGGTATTTTCTTTTACCAATTATCTCTTGCCCGTGAATTTCTTCACTTATTGGCGAACTTCTCTTTTTGGTGTTTTCTATTTTCCACATTGGTCACATTCACTTTAAAGTGATTAGTGACAATTTGTTCCTGCATGAAACATAATTTATTAGATATAAGCTGCTGGCAACTGGCATCTGGCGTCCCCGCTTCTTATTGCTTCCTTCTTTTCGCTTTTCTCATGCTGCATAACTTTCAGCTGCTTTTCCCTTGCAAACTCTTTTTGTATTTTCTCATTTTTTCCATTTTTGTTTTGCTTTCTTTTCTTTTGGCCATATCTGCCAAGCTTCTTTATTTCCTTCCCAACTCTTCTTTTTTCCGACCCAGTGTTGTTTCAGCTTTCGTTATCAGGAGCTGGTAGTTAGCTCTCAAGAAGTAAACAATGAAATGGAGAAAAATGAAAGAAAGGTAAGGGCGTTTTGGAGAGATGATAGAACTTATTTGGGTATTTGCTGGCTTATTCTGCTGACCATGCCATGTATTTAAACTCTGACCCAGTTCGTTCCAATCATTATTCTGTCTCCGAATTGTTTCCAACCCAAACCGATGCTATTTTTGTTGCTTTTCTCTTTTCTGGTAGTCCTCACGATCGCCCTACGGTGCCTCGAAAGGTTTTCACCAATAAGACTCTCTCGTTTATTCTCTCAACCTCACAATCGTCTCACAGTGCCGATTAAGGTTTTCACTGATGAGACTCTCTCATTTTATTTCTCTCAAACTCACAATCGCCTCACAGTGCCGGTTAAGGTTTTCACCGATGAGACTCTCTCATTTTTCATTTTTCCTTTTTGTATTTTGTTTTCTGTACCACGGGTATTATCCGATGTCTTGCTCCTCCTTCATTGCATCTGTTATCACTTTGGAATTGATCAGAAGGTCTTTCTTTGGATCGTAACGTGGCTTTTGGATGGGTTAAGAAAGAAAGGTATAAAGGCTCAAAATTTTACGAGGGTTCAAAAATATTTACAACTCTCGGAATTATTAAACATAACTTCTGCCCCAGTTTCAATATGTGGGGAATTTTTTTTGGATTTTTCTTTATTATGACTGAACCTCAGAGAGGCTGCCTACGTACCCTTTCGGGATCAAGTCAGACGTAGTTCATCCAACTTCATAAGTTAGATGGATTTCTTTTTGACTTTTTCCCGATTTCTTTGTCTTTTTCTCCTTCTTTTTTTTTCATTCATTTTTTCATCATTTTTTTTTCATTTTTCTCTTTTTTTTCATTTCATTTTTTTTCATTTTATTTATTTATTTATTTTTTTTGCAATTTCGATCTTATTGCGCTAAAGCGATTCCGAGAGAGGGATATGAAAGAATATATTCATTAAGGCTCAAGGGGTTATCGATGGATAAAGTGTTTGGATAGAGAATAAAACGCCTTCATCATTTCAATTCCAAAATCACAACAAAATACAAAACACATAATTGAAAAGGAATCATACATAGTATCTTTTGACTGCATCTGAATTGATAGCAGTCTCTACGCACTTTCCTTCAACATCTGCTAAATACAATGCTCCATTGGACAACACCCGTGATACCAAAAACGGTCCCTGCCAATTTGGCGCAAACTTGCCCTTTGCCTCGGCCCAATGCGGTAAGATACGCCTCAACACAAGCTGTCCGACTTCAAACTTTTGAGGTCGTACCTTCTTATTGTATGCTCTGGCCATTCTTCGTTGATATAATTGCCCATGGCAAACTGCGACCAACCTCTTCTCATCGATCAAACTCAATTGTTCCAGCTGGGCTTTTACCTATTCATCGTCATCTATCTCAGCTTCGGCTATGATCCGTAATGATGGTATTTCTACTTCTGCGGGTATAACAGCCTCTGTCCCATACACCAGTGTATAAGCTGTGGTTCCGATAGAAGTACGCACTGTCGTGCGGTAACCCGTGAGAGCAAAGGGTAGCTTTTCATGCCATTGCCTGGATCCCTCCACCATTTTTCTGAGAATCTTCTTGATATTCTTATTCGCCGCCTCTACTGCACCATTCGCCTTTGGCCTGTAAGGTGTGGAATTGCGGTGTGTGATCTTAAATCTCTCACAAACTTCCGCCATGAGATGACTGTATAAATTGGCTCCATTATCTATGATAATCACCTTGGGGATTCCAAATCGGCATATAATATTCTCATGCACAAAATCCACCACCGCTTTCTTTGTTACTGCTTTGAACGTTTTCGCTTCAACCCACTTGGTGAAATAATCGATTGCAACCAGAATGAACCTATGCCCATTGGAAGCGGCTGGATCTATTGGGCCGATAACATCCATGCCCCAAGCAACAAAGGGCCAAGGTGCTGACATTGTATGCAACTCATAAGGCGGGGAGTGGATCAGATCCCCATGTACCTGGCATTGGTGACATTTCTTTACATACCTGATACAATCACGCTCCATAGTGAGCCAGTAATACCCAGCTCTCAAAATCTTCTTTGCTAAAACATATCCGCTCATGTGAGGTCCACATATTCCGGCGTGTACTTCAATCATGATTTCATCTGCTTGTTGTGCATCCACACACCGCAATAAGCCCAGATCTGGTGTTCTTTTGGATATAACTCCTCCACTGAGGAAAAATCCATTAGCTAAATGCCTGATGGCTCTCTTCTGGTCTCCAGTGGCCTGCTCCGGGTATTTGCCAGCTTTCAGGTATTCCCTAATATCATGATACCACGGCTCTCCATCTGACTCTTCTTCCACAGCGAAGCAATAAGCATTTTGATCACGGACTTGGATCCGGAGCGGATCTATATATGTCTTGTCAGGATGATGCAACATAGAGGACAGTGTGGCCAAAGCATCTGCGATCTCATTGTGCATTCTTGGGATGTGCTTGAACTCTATAGACTGGAATCTTTGAGACAACTCGTGCAAACAATACCGATATGGTATCAATTTCAAATCTCGTGTCTCCCATTTCCCTTGGATTTGGTGTACCAAGAGATCCGAGTCACCCATGACCAAAATCTCTTGAATACCCATGTCATTTGCCATCCTTAATCCCAAGATGCACGCCTCATATTCGGCCATGTTATTGGTACAGAAAAATCGGAGCTGAGCTGTGACGGGATAGTGTTGACCCGTACCTGAAATGAGTACCGCTCCGATACCAACGCCTTTGCTGTTGACGGCCCCGTCGAAGTACATTTTCCATCCCGGTCTCTCATCTTGCTCCATCTCCTCGACAATCATTGCCTCCTCATCCGGAAAGTACGTCTTCAATGGTTCATACTCATCATCCACCGGATTCTCGGCTAAGTGGTCTGCAATAGCTTGGGCCCTCATTGCCGTACGAGTCACATAGATAATGTCAAATTCCGTGAGCAGAATCTGCCATTTGGCCAGTCTTCCCGTAGGCATAGGCTTCTGAAATATGTACTTCAGAGGATCCAGTCGTGATATCAAGTATGTGGTATATGCTGACAAATAATGCTTCAACTTCTGAGCTACCCAAATCAACGCACAACAGGTTCTTTCAAGTTGAGTATATTTCACCTCGTAGGACGTGAACTTCTTGCTGAGGTAATATATGGCTTGTTCTTTCTTGCTTGTCTCGTCATGCTGACCCAGTACACAACCAAAGGAGTTATCAAGCACTGTCAGATACAAAATCAAAGGTCGCCCTGGTTCTGGAGGAACTAACACTGGGGATTGGCCAAATATTCCTTGATCTTGTCAAAGGCTTCTTGACATTCGTCGGTCCATTTCACTGTTGCATCTTTTTTCAACAACTTGAAGATTGGCTCACACGTTGATGTCAATTGAGCAATGAATCGACTAATGTAATTCAACCTTCCTAGTAAACTCATGACCTCCTTTTTGTTCTTCGGCGGAGGTAGACTTTGAATAGCCTTGATCTTTGATGGATCCAGTTCAATACCTCGCCGACTCACTATAAACCCCAGTAATTTCCCTGAAGGTACTCCAAAGGCGCACTTCGCAGGATTGAGCTTTAAATTGTACCTCCGAAGTCTTTGGAAAAACTTTCTCAAATCTCTCATATGATCAGGTTGCTTTTTGGACTTTATGATGACATCGTCCACATACACTTCAATTTCTCGATGCATCATATCGTGGAACATTGTGGTCATTGCCCTCATGTAAGTTGCCCCGGCATTCTTCAATCCAAACGGCATTACTCTGTAACAGTACGTTCCCCAAGGTGTAATGAAGGCAGTTTTCTCAGCATCTTCTTCGTCCATCAGGATCTGGTGATAACCGGCATAACAATCCACAAACGAACCGATTTCATGCTTGGCGCAATTGTCGATCAATATGTGGATGTTTGGCAATGGGAAGTCATCCTTCGGATTGGCTTTGTTGAGGTCTCTGTAGTCCACACACACTCTGGTTTTTCCATCTTTCTTCGGGACCGGCACAACATTTGCCAACCAGGTGGGGTACTTGGTAACTCTTATGACCTTTGCCTCAAACTGCTTATTCACCTCTTCTTTTATTTTCACACTAATGTCCGTTTTAAATTTCCTCAACTTCTGCTTTACCGGCCGGCATTCAGAATAGATAGGCAACTTGTGTACCACCAAATCGGTGCTAAGTCCGGGCATGTCATCATAGGACCAGGCAAAAATGTCCTTAAACTCATGTAACAACCTTATCAATTCATCCCCGAGGGGTGCCTCCAAATGTACACTAATCTTTGTTTCTCGGACATCATCTTCGCTCCCCAAATTTACAGATTCTGTATCACTCAGATTCGGTTTGGGTTTTTCCTCATATTGTTTCATGTCCTTGCTTATTTCCTCCAGGGCTTCCTCATCCTCACATTCTATCTCACTATCTTCCTCAATTTCTTGTATGGTAACGTGATTGTCAGAACTGGGTCTAGAATCCTTCACGCATGACATGGCATCAGAATCAACACATGCAGAACTGTACAAAAGGAAAAATAAAGAAAAATAAGGCAAAAGTGAAGAAAAGGAAAACTGCATTTCATTGATAAAAAGAAACGAACAAAGTTCGGGATACATTTTGATTTTCTTTTCATGAGGGGGATGGGAGAACTATAAAAAATAACAATTTTTGGGAAAGCAACGATGAAATTTTGGAGCTAACTACCAAGACTCCTTCCTGATAGGGAAAGGAGTAGCTTCCCAATTGTTCAACATGATTCCAGGTCCCACAAACTGCACATCCATTTTGCTTGTGCCTTCCCCCACTTCAACCATATTCACATCCCAAAACATCTTCTCAAAACTCAGCACTTCTTCATCAGGTCGGGTCTCGATGTACTTTGTCACAGCAGATGTCCGATATTTTGTACCAAGCTTGACGAAGGTGTCGGATAGTTTGGGTATAGGCTTAGGCAAGGTCCAGTTCTTTTTGGCTTTTGAGGCTCTCTGGATGTCGGCAAAGGTGGGTTTGAACCCTAAGCCGAAAGTACCTTTGTTTTCTAGAAGCTGAACCAGCTGAATAACTCCCTGCAATGCTTTGCCCAATCCCTTCCCCGGTGCAAACCCATTTCTAAGCATCTCTTTGGCCACCATCACAGCAGTTGGTGCCACCATAGGGATTGGCAACTTCTCCCCTTCAGCAATTCTGTTTACCACAATAGCATCTATGACTTGGTAGACCCAGGGACCTCTATCTCCGTCAGTATCATCAAACGGTGTTACCATATTTCAAGCATTTTCTTCCCCGTGTACCATAATCTCCTGTTGCTCCCACTCGAATTTGACCATCTGATGTAAAGATGATGGTACTGCCTTGGCCGCGTGGATCTAGGGTCGGCCTAACAACAAATTATATGACACAGCAATGTCGAGCACCTGGAATTCCATAATAAAATCCACAGGACCGATGGTCACCTCCAGAATAATGTCTCCCAATGTGTTTTTACCCCCACCATCAAATCCTCTCACGTTTATACTATTCTTCCGGATTCTGTCCGGACTAATGTTCAGCTTTCCCAAGGTCGACAGCGGGCAAATGTTAGCGCTTGATCCGTTATATATCAATACTCTGGTTACTACCAACTCTTCGCTCTTCACCGTAAGGTACATCGCCTTATTGTGTTCGGTCCCCTCAACAGGCAATTCCTTATCCGAGAATGTGATCCTATTAGACTCGAAAATCTTGTTGGTAATCTTTTCCGAGTGACAGACTGAGATCTTTTCTGGAACATGAGCCTCATTCAGTATCTTCATCAGAGCCTTCCTATGTTCTTCTGAGTGTATTAGCAAAGATAGCAAAGAGATCTGTGCAGGGGTCTTTCTCAGCTGTTCAACTACGGAATAATCTTGTGACTTCATCTTCTTGAGGAATTCCTCCGCTTCTTCTTCCGACACTGGTTTCTTCAATTGGTTCTCTTTTACTGCTTTTATTTTTCTCAATTCTTCTGGAGCAAAGCATCTTCCGGACCGGGTGAGACCGTGGGTTTCATTAATTTCCCCAGACACCTCTTTTCCTTTATAAACCACTGCTACCTTGTTGTAATTCCAAGGTACAGTCTTTCTGCTCACTACCAGTATCTGCACCACCGGCCTTATAATTACTGGCTCTTTACTCACGCCTTTCACAGTCACAATCGGCTTAACGCCTGGCACTACCACTTTCAAACCCTCCACCACTACTGGCTTTCCTGTTGGTTCTTCAGCAATCACTTTTTCTTTCACGGCTCCCTTTTCTGTTTTGCCACTTGACTTTATCATCATCACAGACTGAGATGGTTTCTGACCGCTATCACCTTGCACCAATTCTATCATGTGTGTCTCATGGTGATTTGGCAGCGGATTCTGGGTGATGTTCGGAGCTTCTGGAGCCTGAACTTCAATTCTCCTATCGTCAATGAGATCTTGAATGGCATTCTTCAACTGCCAACATTTTTCGGTATCATGGCCCAATGTTCCCGAACAATATTCACACCTAACAGAAGGATCAAGGTTTTTCGGGGGTGGGTTTGGAACTTTAGGTGCAACCGGGCTTAGCATCCCCAACTCTTTGAATCTATGATAAAGGCTGGTATATGATTCCCCTAGAAGGGTGAATGTTTTCCTTGCCTTGTTTCTCCACTCTGAGTTAGGTCTGGGCCTGTTTTGGTTTCTGTAGGGTTTAGAGGTTGGGTATGTGTTCTGGGTGTGGTAAACATTGTGTGGGGTTTGGGTTCTCCACACATGTGGTGGTGGTGGTGGGTAGGCTTGGGCTTGTGGGTGGTGGTAGTGTGGGACTGTTGGTGGGTATGGTGGTGGTGGTGGGTTATATGGGGTTGAAGTGTTGTATGGGTTTGGCGGGTAAGATGATGGTGGTGGATTATATGGGGTTGATGGGTTTGGTGGGTGTTGGTGGTAGGGTCTTGGTGGGTGATGATGCGGGTTACGGCTCCATGGCCTGCTCTCTACAGTTGCTACCTCTTCCTTCTTCTTCTTTCCCATTGCTCCCCCGTTTCCAGTTTGTATTGCTTGATTGGTGGCCTTAATGGCCGAAAAACTCATGATTTTGTTTGTTTTCAAACCTTCCTCCACAAAGCTTCCCATCTTCACGACTTCATTGAAACTCTTCCCAATCGCCGACACTAAATGACCGTAATATGTAGGCTCCAAAGCCTGTAGGAAACAATCCACCATCTCCCCTTCCTTCATGGGTGGATCTACTCTTGCAGCCTGCTCCCTCCATCTAAAACCGAATTCTCTAAAGCTTTCCCCTGGCTTCTTCTCCATTTTTGTAAGGGATAGTCTGTCAGGTATGATCTCTTAGTTGTACTGAAAGTGATTTGCAAAGGCTTGCACAAGGTCATCCCAAACGAACCACCTTGTATGATCTTGTCGGGTATACCACTCTAAAGCTGAATCACTCAGACTCTGGCTGAAATACGCCATCAATAGCTCATTTTTACCCCCTGCGCCTCTCATTTTGCTACAGTATCCTCTAAGATGGGCCACCGGATCTCCGTGTCCACTATACATATCGAATTTTGGCAACTTGAATCCCACGGGAAGCTGCACCTCAGGGGAATAGACACAAGTCCTTGTAGGCCACACTCACCTGCCCTCCTAGTCCTTGCATAGTGCGGAAGGAATTCTCCATACTTTTCACTTTTCTGGCCATCTCTTCTTGCCCGGCACTCTTGGCAATTCTTTCTTCAGTTGTTTCTATCAATGGAGCATGAGACTCATGTTGTCGGAAAGTTGGTTCTGGAGGGTAGTAGTGAGGATCATGTTTATGAAACATCGGTTCACTGGAGGATTTGTGTATGGCGGCGGGCGGAGGTGCCACATACACTGGAGCAACTTGGGGTATGTGAGGTGGTGCTTGTTTGACTGGAGGTGGTGGTACCTGGGAGGTGGAGGCATAATAGTGAGGGTAATCAGGGTATGTGGAGGATGAATTCATTGTAGGTGGTTCGGGATTGGGGTTGGCTGGAGGGATATATGCGGGGTAGGCATGGTAAGCTGGCAGGGGTTGACCTCTAGACCAGGCCTGGTACATCTCAGCCATCTGCTGCCTCAGTTTGTACATTTCCTCCTTCATTCCTGCCACATCCACAATCTCCTCTTCGTGAGCAAGATCCACGATAGTTGCCTCAATTTCCTGGGACATAGCTTTCGTCATCTTTTTGTATCTTGTGTTGTATGGGTGGGTAGCCAGAATGCCAGTTGCCTAGAGAATCTGAACTCACAAACATCAACACCCATTAGTTGTTAGCGCATGAATAAAATGCAATGACTTTAAAAACAAATACATTTCCTCGAGTCGTCATGCATCATCCCTGCCGCTGCTCATTTGGACCAATCACTTTTCTCTTTTTCCCCTATTTTTCTTTTCTTTCCTTTTTCTTTCTTTTTCTTTCTTTCTTTTTCTTTCTTCTTTTTTTTTCTTGCTTTTTCTTTCTCTCTCTTTTTTTTTCTTCATAATTACGTTCCTATTTATTTGCCTAGTGAATTTAAAAGAAATGACATAAAGTAAAAGAATTGATAACAACACTTGATTTTTCATTGATAATTCAAAACATTGATTACAAGGTGATGTTATAAAAGGAAAAATATAAAAGATGATGCATGCCCTATGAGTACATTAATGCTCCTAGTGCCCGCGAGGTATCGTTCGGCCTTGCCGCGGGCCTATATGCTAATCCCCTTTGGAGCCTATCTAGGTCAAACATGACTTGTTGCACGAAGAACTTCACTGCTGATACAAAGGTTCCTCGAGACATATCTTCACACAGTTGACTCTTCCGGGTGATGTATTGGGCAATGCGAACAATCTTTTCTCGGATGACCCCCTTTTCTTGCAATAACCGGCTTATTTGTTCAGTGCGAGCGTCCAAGGTATGTTGGTTATCTTTTTGCACTTGCTGCAGCTCCAATTCTAATCTAGCCATAGTTGTGTAACAATGCTCTCTCTCTTCTTCAAGATCCTTGATAATCTTGTTACTTTTAACCGTGCCTGAAACTATTTTCTTTCTAAGCTGAGCTACCTCAAAATCGTGCTTGTCTTGTAATTGCCGAACCAACTTGGCTCTTTCCTCAGCATCTCTGTCTATTTGCTTCCGAGCCCTGACTAATTCCTTTTCAGCTTTGTCTAAGTCGAAGCTGTAGTCGTTTACTTTGCGCCGGAGAATCTCAATTAAATTTTCATCCCGGGCTGAGCGAACTGGGGTCTCGGATGCAATTTTCATTTGAGCCATTTGAGCCTTCAACATCTCATTTTCTTTTTTCAGTTGTTTCTTCTCCACTTCATCGGATGCTGCTTGTAAGCCACTTTCGAAATGGAGATTTCTCAATTTATCCTCCAACAAGCTGATTTTGGCCTTGTATTCTTTTTCCTTGGCCACCCAGTTCTGATTCTCCTTGGATCGCTCTATCAGGTCTTGCAAGTGAGGTCTCTTTGAAAGACGTTCGTGCTCAACACCTCGTCGGTACCATGTGGAGTATCCAGGCGACATTTCCCCTTTTGCTCTATTCGGCACACAAGTATCAATTTTCAAATTTTGGCACTCATTCCAGATTTGCCGGATCTTTGCTTCCGGGAATTGCCCATCCGGACCAATCTCCACAGCTTGCACACTGAGGTCCCCATCTCTCGGAATAATTTGACACCTACCCAACTGTCGCAGGGCCCTGTATGGGGCATAACGTTGTATGCTCTTCAAACCCATGATCAGAAATGGCGATCCCTCCGTTGGCATATACATTACCTCGTCAAGAGGCAACCAGTCATACGTCCAATCGATTTGACCATCGGTTAGTGATCGAATATACACAATCCAACCTTGGACTCCCTCTGGAAAGTTCACTTCTTTTGTTCTCGTACTGAACTCTTCCAAACATGTCCGTTCAGCCGAACCATATCTCGAGAACGAAGGATGGTGGCATAGATGTTCAATTAGCCAGATTTGCAAGATCAGGTTACATCCTTCAAAGAAGTTGGCTCCCGCTTTGCACGCAGTCGGAGCACGGTAGATGTCCGCTACGATCATTGGGGCCAGAGTACAATTATCTTGTACTATCAGTGCGGTAGCTACCCCGGCAACTTTTATATTGATATGTCCATCCTTCCTCGGGAATACGACAACTCTGAGAAATGCCACCAAAAATGCAAACCTCCGGTGTTCCTCCCATTTCGTTCGGTTGGACTTGCAGCATAACTTGTTTGTGAGGTCGTTGAAACCCCCAACGTGTCCAAACCTGCTATAGATGAAGCTTAAGGAACAAAACCCGTTGGCCAGATCTTCGTTGTGAACATTCCGGGCAATTTTCAAAGAGTCGAGGAAACGATGCACTGGTTACCGTCCTCGGAGATACCGGGTATTTTCCTTTTAACGGGACCTCGGTCTTCCCGATATAGAAGGCAATCTCCTCTAAAGTAGGGGTGAGTTCAAAATCTGGGAAATGCAATACATTGTGTGCCGGATCCCAGAACGTGACCAACGCTCTAATCACATCGCCTAAGGGAACCATGTCTAATAACCCCGTAAGGCCTTTTAAGTAACCTTTGACCCAGTCTTGACCATCTGATACCATGTCTTGCCACCATAATTTCAGCTCCAAAGGGATTTTATTTAGGGAGAAATGTTCATTCATCATTGTGCTCGTCCTGCACATTTATTAAGGCGATTTTATTTAGAAAAAAGAAAAATCTTTTTCAATGCAAGTTTTCATTTTTGAAGGAAAGAAAATAAAAATGACTTTCCAAGTGGCCATTTTTGCCAAAACAGCCTTCCGGCATCCTTTCGGAACATTCGGCCATTTCCAAAAATAGCGATCACCTCGATTATTTGAAAGGAAAATCTTTTTGGTCTTTTTCTAAAAGTGTGGTTGGACCCGTTCAAGGGTTGCCTACGTATCCCACCTAATGGCGAGAATCAAACCTGCGTAGTTCGGTCAGATTATTTGACCAATTATTTCAACAAAACTGTTCCACCTCTTTTTTTTCAAATTTTCAAATTTTTCGGATACCTATTTCCTATAGATCTTATTTTCCTCTCTCTTTCTTTTTCAACAATTTTCTATCCTCGGGGTTTCGTCGGTCCGCATAATGATCAAGGACAATAAAAATGCAACACATAGCATGCTCGGTCTTTTCCAATACCGGGTCACATGTCCTAGACGGACCCAACCCCTGTGTTGAGTCCCCTAAGTCAAATATGATGCAAATAATCGTCCTAGACCTATGTTCAAAATCTTACGGTTTCATAGAGTGCTAGACCGTGTACCCGAGCGGACAACTCAAATCGAGGAGGGGGCTACGTACCGGTGACCCGCGGAGTCAATCGGCTTTGTAACTTATCCGGCCTCTGTTTTTCTTAATTTAAGGTGACTTTAACAGAAAGGGGAGTCTCAAACAGTAAGCACATCCCCGGGGGTGAAGAGAGAAAGGTTCTCGGCACAATTTTATATACAATCCACACAATATCAAAGCGATAAAGCACATAGCATGTTGTTCAAATCATATAATGAAGTCAAACAATAACGCGAACGGCAATTCTAAGGAGCTCGAGTTCTTAAACCCCGAAACCGAGGTTTGGGGTTGGGGTCCCCAGCAGAGTCGCCAGAGCTGTCACACCTCCCTTTTTACTACCCCACTTTTTAGGAAAATAAGCACCCCGACGCTCAAATATCCGAAACGGATAAAATAACGTAAGGGAAGGAGTTTTTCCAATCAAAGGACAATTGGTTCGGGATTTTATTTTGAGATTAATCAGAGTCACCACTTGGGAATGATAATGGTGTCCCAAGTCACCGGTTAATCCCGAATCCGAGGAATTTTGACTCTTAAAAATGTCTGCGAAGCAAAGATCCGGATAAGGAACTTTGTTAACCCGGGAGAAGGTGTTAGGCATTCCCGGGTTCCGTGGTTTTAGCACGGTCGCTCAATTGTCATTCTCGACTCTTGTTTGATTCAATTACAGATTTTAAACAACATGTAATCTTTTTACATTAAGTATTATTTTTAGGGAATTTGCGACATTGCGAAAACACGCCTCGAGTCATACCGCAACCAGTACGCCTATGACTTTCGGTGTATTTCAGCTTTGCCTAGATTTGGATTTGAGTTGCACCAAGTGCACACTCGTTCAATGGAAAGTACATTAAAATCGTGCCCTAAATAACGTCTATCGGCTTTTAACTTTTGGGAGAGGCTATGGAATTCGCTATTAGCCTCTCCGGATCTACTATGTTATCTTATTACTAAATGGGGGCCCCGGTGTTTGTTATTCGGGCGAGGCTCGTCCCAATTTTCATTAAAGGATTCAATACCAGTATTTGGCTATGTTTTCTATATTTGTTTTTTCCTTAATCGTATTTACCAAGCGTTCCAGGCCCATGTGATTTCTATTATTATTGGGCATGGATTCTTCATTCGCTTAACCGGATCAGCATTGGGCCAGCCCAGGCCTTAAAGCCCAGGCAGTCTTCAGGCTTGCACCTGACCACTTCGACAGAGTTCATGATGCAATTTAGGTTCGTTTTTTTTATATATAACAGATTCAGACTATATTGAAATAACTAAAAGCGGAAGCGTAAACAGAACAATGATGCAAAATAGAATGAATTCAAAATGTTTTATTCATTAAAAGAGAAATCGGTATACAACTTATCAACAAATCATGAATCAATAATTTACTATACACCAGACTAGAGTTAAAAGATTGTTTCTAATCTCGACCTCTACTAACGAGTTGACACTAACATCTATATTATTTACTAGTTGAGAAATCTAAGAAAGACAAATCGATTAAAATGAGGCTTGAACAACAGTTAAGCTAATTATCTATGAACTGTCTAAAACTGAAAGGAGTTATGCGCAAAGTTATGATTATACACTGATTTCATTATGAACTAAACCTCTTATTAGATATTACAAATCCAGTTGTTGCTTTACCCGACTGTTTCCTCTTTAAAAATTGCTCAAATCCAGGTGTAGATCTAAAACAAACTATTACGTGAGCATGATTGATGGTTTTACTATAAGCTTATTGTTATTAATTCATATGATGGTCTTTTGACTTTGTTTTAGAGATTTACCTAATTAACT
This sequence comes from Nicotiana noctiflora, assembly GCA_032618575.1. Classification (NCBI taxonomy): domain Eukaryota; kingdom Viridiplantae; phylum Streptophyta; class Magnoliopsida; order Solanales; family Solanaceae; genus Nicotiana; species Nicotiana noctiflora. The sequence goes on along the minus strand of JASVEL010006612.1, from coordinate 15,054 downwards.
ACGTGAGGTACTACTTGCTTCTACTACCACACTACTATTATTACATTGTCATTGTTTCGTTTTCTACTGCTACATATTACACCGATCTAAGCTACAGATCTATACTAATGCTAAAACTAATGAAAAGAACAACATAAGAACATAACAAATGAATTGAAAAGGGGACTTCATTTCATCAGCAGTTACATCTTCAATTGAATAAGAAATATACCTGGATCACAAAGAAAATCCGATGAGTTCTAGGGAAACAAGCAGGTAAGCACAGCAAAGTTTCGAACAACAATGCAACAGTGATTGAGGATTCCACAAAGCAAAACCACAGCAAATGATAGAAATCTCGGCAACAACAAACAAGTAATATCCAGGCAGATGAACAAGCAAAGAGAACCGATGAACCAGATTGAAATCAATATATCTTCACTCGGAGAAATCCCAGAAAACACTATTGTTATCTTGCTATTTTAACTCTGAATCTTTCTATTCAAAAGCCAGCCTATATGTATTTCAGATTGCTAATTTTTCGAACCCCTTTTCAGCCCCTTTTTAGGGTGTATTTATAGCTAAGCCAAGGGCTGAAACTTGGGGAGAAAGCTATGGGATTAATCCCATTTCTCCCCTCTAAGATTTATGAGATATACAGTTAGACCCCCCATTCTGTTAGCAGAAATCCTTCCAACATGTGCTGGAAGGTTCTAAAGATTCCTTTTTATGGGTTTTTACCAATGTAGCCCTAAGGGTTTGGGATTTTTACAGATATTCCATTTTAGGGAGACCATTATACCCTTAAATCTCTGCAAAATTGCAGAAATCGGGGGTACAAATGACTCCCTTACCCTCTTATGTTTCACCCTATTCACTGTTTTACCTATTTGGTTTCCAATTATGCCCTGAATGTCACTGCTGATTTACTTGACTGCCTAGGTCAAGTTTCAGCTTTCTTTGGGACTTATTTAACTAATAGCCAGCCATTGCATTGGTATTTAAGGGATGGCTAGTTCTACTTATTAAGAACTATTTCAATTCTAGCCTCTTTTAATTAGTTCCAATCAATTAAGACCAAATTATTTCAATTTAAAACTAATTGCAGGATTGGCCTGCTTTATTAATGAAATTAAACTATTTAAAGGCTACCCAGTCTCAAGTTGAGACTTAGCTTGGGTATTAAACCCAATTACTGAACAATTGGGCCCAAAACCTTTACAGGTTTGGCCACTTTGATGTTCAGGGCTCAAAAGAAAGCCTAGGCCAGTCTGCATTTGCAGACTTAGCCACTTTGCACAACCAGCCCCTTTTTAAGGTGGGCTGTGTGTTAGGGCCTTATAGAAGTGGTCAACCTTTTGCAAAGTTAACCACTCTTAGGCCAATTATTTCTTACTAACCTATTTTTATGATTTTCAGGTCAATTAAACTAAAGTGCAGGACTAGCCTGCTTAATTACCTATTAAACTAATGGCCAGTCTCAAGTTGAGACTTAGCCTGGGTAATTAAAACCAATTACTAAACTTAATTGGGCCTAAAGCCTTTGCAGGCTTGGCCACTTGAGGTTCAGGGCTCAAATAGAGCCTGGGCAAGTCTGCCTTTGCAGACTTAGCCAGTTATTACACAACTAGCCAACTTTTAAGTATTGGTCAGTGTGAAGGACCTAACAGAGCTGGTCAATTGCAAAATTGACCACTCTGATCACTTATTCAATTTGTGACCTATTTTTGTGATTTTCAGTTTATCCTATTTCAAAACTAACCATTTTATGAAGACTAACACTAACAGCTATAACCAATTCCCCTAAAGTATAATAGGCACTTAACAGTGTTCATACTAACAATAAACTATTGCAAACTCAGTCATTTCAACATACAATTGCACACATTGTTACATGAAACCAAGCAATGTTTATCAGTCAATTAAAACTCAGAAGGGAAGTTTGATAATGATGAATTTTGATTAATCAACTCTCATGACTCAATTTCGTGCATCAAAGTGTTAATTAACATCAAACAGACTTAATTACAACCAAATTATGTTAGATGATTCAATGAAAAACCCAGAGTACTTAAAGTTCATGGTCATAGACTCATAGAGGCTAAATCTTACAAAACAGTCAAAGAGGAATAGAGCATAGCCTATATCAAACATAAGAACAACGGATCTAACAGAATAACAGGAGAATGATATCAACTAGATCCCCCTAAATCTAGAACTTTTCCATATGCCAACAATGATGAGGATGAAGAACAGGAGAACATGGATAAACAGTAAAGAAGAAACCTAAAACTATCATGTGAAAGTGGCATAAAGGAGCAGAATCAATTAACTCAGATTTTAGGGGTCCAATTTTAAACATACTATCTAACAGGGGAAGATAACAGAAGAGATACCATGAACTACCACAAGAAGTCTTAACAGAGGAGGTGAATCAAACAATTAAACCTGGTACTAAAATTAAGCATGCTCAGAGACAGAAAAGGACAGTCCAGAGATTACAAAACTCAACTAAAACAACTTAATATAAAGATAAGAATCGAACTAGTGTTAGAACTTAGACATGCAGAACAATAGAAGGGAAATTAGTCAAGAACCACATCAGATGGGTTTTTAACTAAGGGAGAGAGATCATGATTCGAAACAGATGAACAGGAGAACAAACATGGCCAAACATTTAAAGAAACACAAGAGCAGAACAAGTCATGCATTTCATTCAAATCAAAAAAGACGAAGAAGGATATATTCTTGAACTTTAGAAGGAAAGATCATGATAGGCAGAGTATAAAGACCAAATCAAAACAAGAAAAACAAGGCTAACAATACCCTAATACTAACAAGTGAAACACACAATCAGAGAAGACATAAGAAGCATGCAAAGACATAGATCAAACAAACAAATAAAAGCAAAGAAAAATAACAGAACAGGAGGGGGGTACTTAGCTTAGCGGGGCCTGTCCCCCGAGCTTTCCCCTTTTCCTCTTTTATTCTCTCTCTCGGACTTCTTTTCTCTCTTTTCTTTGTTTCTTTTCTTTATTCTCCATCAAACTCATATGCCTTTCTTTATTCCCCTTTTTTTCATTTTTCTCTTTTCTGGTTTTTCTTTTATACTTAAAGACGTAACCTTTTAGGGCTTTTAATTGCAGAGGGATGTTTGGGAGGGTAAAAGACAGGGTCTTTGTGAGGTTCAAGCTTTGGAGTCGCCGGAGTTAGGTTTCCGGTGACCTTATTTTGGATATTCGAAGAGTTCAAGGGATATTCGAGGGGTATGGGTGGTACGGTTGGATAGATCAGGTTAAGAGGAAACGATTGGCGTTGGTTTGAGGTGGATTCTCATTGTTTGGTGATTCACCGGCGAAGCTTCGGTGACTAGTGTTTCAGAAAGGGATCTGTTCTTGGGTTTCAGGGGTCTTGGCTATGGTTTGAGGTGTAGAAGAAGGAGAAGAGGGTGATGGAGAAGAAGAAGGGTGGCCGGAGACCACCGTGGAGGTGGTGGCCTCCATGGCCGGCTAGGGCTTCTGGTTGAAGGAGAAGAAGGTGATGAAGACGTTAAGGGCGGCTAGTGTTAGGTTTTTTGCAAAAATGAATGGCTTCTTCAGACATAAGCTATTTATAATTGGGGAGGTTGAGGTGATCTGAGCTGTTCGTTGAATGGAGATCAACAGCTCGGAATAAGCGTTACTAAAACGCTGTCGTTCCGTCGCTTATGAGATCCCAGGCCTTCAACCCTTAGATTAAATCAAACGGACGGCTCAGATTGAGCCTCACATAATTCAATAATTAATTAACTCTGCTAATTGTCTCAGCCGTTGGATTAAACCTGACGGACGGCTGAGATTACATCTCTTGAGTGGCCTGGACCGGATCTCCTATGGGCCAAAGCATTGGGCCAGCGATTTGGATTGCATTTGGCCCAACCTTATTATACTCCATATATTTTTTTGTATTTTTTCTGATTTTATTATTTTTTTATGTATTTTCCTTTATATCCTTTTTTTTCTTTTATGGAAAATTATAAAACCTAAATTCCTACTTACTCTAATTATTTAGTATTTTTGGCAATTTTTTCCTAATTTTAATAATTTTAATTACTTAAAACTATTTTATTCTTCTCAAAACTAATCAAATTAAATAAATTAATCACCTAGCCTAAATTTTTTGATTTTTTCTAATTTCTACTTATTTAAACACACAAAGTATAGCTAATTTCAAACAGAGCAAGTAATTGCACTCAAAAACATATTTATTTTAATTTTGGAATTATTTGCCTGGTGCAAAAATCATGTGCTCACAATAGCTTTTACAAGCAATTTCAACGATAAAAGTTCAGAAGCCACGAGAAGGCTTAAAGAAAGCCTTCGTGAATTTCCTGTAACCACTTGGAACGATATTTATAATAGGTATAGGATAAAACTCAGAATTGAAAAGGATACCGTACCTCAACACTCCCATGATGAAAGGAGCAGATCCAGAAGGTCCGAAACTGAAAAAAGATCAGGTAAAAATAGATATGACCCATATTTGGGCCCTGCAGGAAAAGATTCAAGAGCAAAACAGGAAAATCAATGATATAATCAAAAATCAAGAAACAGGGAATATGGATCTTCTTCGAGGTCTAGAAATGATAGAAACAGACAAAAGTCACATGACGATGAAGGAAGTTTGAAGGCAAGATTTGGTGGGTATAATCAAGAGCGACTCTCAACTTGTCGTTAATCAAATATTGGGGACTGTTACAGCCAGGAAAACTCGAAAGCAAGTAATTGAACGATACTACAACAGGAGAGCATACCTCAGGTTCTTCAAAACTGGGGACTTTATATTCAAAAAAGGTGTTCCATTCCACAAAGGATGCTGACTCTGGAAAGCTAAATCCAATGTGGGTAGGACCCCATAGAATTTGTAACATTGTAGGGAAGGCAACATACGAGTTAGAGACAATGGATGGTATCTTTATATTAATTTTTTTTTCTTTTGAATTGTTAAAGTTTTACTAACAATTTTAGATGCTAGTAAAAAACCTTAACTCGTACCAAATAATGAGCCACAACCTGCACGGAAAAATGGAATATCCTTAAATTCCGTGCCTAGGGTTATATCAAGCTCATAAAAATACACACGGGTTAGGAAGTCTTCATCTATAAATCGTACCTCTGAGTCCCGTATATTTTTCTGTTTCAGGAAAAGGACCAATCAAAGAGATACAAATAAGTGCTCGAGGCTTCATTCTTCAGTGCTAAAAACACTTGGGGGACCATATACTACACATGGACTTGTGCAGAAAAATAGATATGAGTATCGAGCAAAAATTGATCAAGGTTCAACCACAAAAAGATAAGTGTTAAGAAGAAGTTATGAAGTCTTCAACACTCAACATAAAACATTCATTATAATGTTGTAAACAAAGTCACTTCTCAAACACTTCCTAAATACATAAAAACATGGTTATGACTATGTACTGAAATAGGTTATGAAGAAAAACCTTGTCTATTTATTTCGTATCATATAAAAAAATCTGTTACAAGAAAAATAGTAACGAGGAAGTTATAGATGTACAATAATGCATGTAACACTCTAAAGCTTGTTCAATTTCATGAATAAAAACTTGTCAAAGTTGTTTCATACAAAAACATGTGTTTTCCTATTTCTTTCATCATATTATAACACCATTATGAAGTTAAGATGTCTTCTTCATTAAGTGTCGATATATAAAAAGGGCCCTCTTTTTATAATCCTCATGTTGATATTCCGTGAGAAGAATCATAAAGAATTTTCAAAAAATAAAAATGATAACTTATTCTAAGTCCTAAATAAGAAGATAAGCAAGAATAAAATATAAAGAAGTACTTATAAAACATCTTAATATAAAAGACTAGTCGTACAAATGTCTTTACAAACGCCCCATTAAGGTAACAAAGGACTTAACACATAAAATCCCTTAAAATTCAAGGGAGAGATTACTTTTAAAAAAAACAAAGGAGTAAAATTTTCAACTCATTACTGAAGGGGTTGGAACTTCTGAAGTTGCAATGACAATTTCAGAAGCAGTCACAGGTACAGAATCAACTTATGAAGGAGTAGCAGCAATTGGAGTGTTAAGATCATTGAGGGAAGCAAGAGTCACGGGAGCTTCAACTTCTGCAGGCTGAGTTATTAAAGTTCCACCCTCAGGTGCCGAAATCACAACATTTTCAACTTCAATAGAAGCGGCTCCTCCATTAGAAGGTTCTTCAGCCACCGGAGTCTCATATGACGGAGAAGGAAAGCCAAGTGGTTGTTGGGTCATTTCAATAGTCTTTAAAACTTTGGCCAATTCTGATGGTAAATCAAAGTTTTCTTGACTAGCCTCCATTAAAGCATCACGCGGGAGTTTAGGAAAGCCCAACTCACCTCTGAATCAAAGCTCTCCTCAAGAAGTGCATAATTCCTTTGCCACGAGGTAAGATCAATTTTCAATGTTTGGTTTTCATTCAAAATGGCATTAAGGGTAGCTTCAAGGGAGGCATGAGAATCTTCTAAGGCACGAGCCTTATCAGAGGAAGCTTGTAAATCAGCTTGAGCTTGAGATAAATTTTGTACCAGCTCTCCCACGTATTCTTCTTTCATACTCAACAAAACTTTAAGTTCTCTAATCTCATCACTTGACTTTGATAATTGTTCAGAAAAAGAACATTCCAGGCGCTCTCTTTCCTTCTCCACTTTGCTAAAAGAAGCCTTGACTTCGTCTAGTTCAGAAGTTAGAACTTGTTTGTGTTGCTCCAGATTGCGATTGCTCTCTTGCAAATCATTTATCTTGTTCTGAGCATTTTTAACTGCTCTTGCCAATTGGTTGCTTTAAGATCAGCTTCCCTAGCTATCTTCTCAGCCTCAAGAACAGCTCAATTAGCTTCACGAGCCTTCTTTTCTAAAAGGGAAACTCTTCCCATGAGTTTCGCGCCTATAAGATTAGCCTGCAAAAACGGTATATATAAGTGAGAATTAAAAGGAAAGTTTTATTCTAAAAATAAAAAAGGAAAGGAAAATACCTTCAAGGTACAATGAACTATATCGTTCATCAAAGTCAAACAACTGCGACTGTCCATTTTCCTTTTCCCCACTTCCCCAATTAAGGGTTCAAGCCAAACGTCTGCTACACCTGACTTCCTCAGAAGACTGCTATTAGCGGGAACCTCAAGTGTCACGCTCCTCATGTCCATGCTTTTGCTACTAGAACCCTCTTCTACATGACTTACAGAAGAAGGGGGAAATCTTGAAAAGGGACGGTAGAAGAGGTTAAAGCAATAGAATTTGAAGAGATTGGAACAGGTAAGGGGGCAGAAATTGGTAAAGAAATAGGAACGGACAAAGTAGCAAGTAAAACACTTGAAATAATGGGAGGAACAGAAGGGACAGAAACAGAAGATGAAAGAGGGATTTCATCTAAAACCGAACCAAATTCACCACCTTCAAAACCCTCAATGAAGAGGCGTTGAGTGGATTCAGGAGTGTCCCTTGGAGCGATTTCTTCATCGGATATAATAGTAACGGGCTTAGAGGTACGAGCAGGAGAAACTTCAGTTTCATCCTCAGAAACCACCACGCGCCTCCTAGTCCTAGGACAAGCTGTCAAAGAGGTATCTTCATCTTCATCAACATCAGAATCTTCTTCAACTTTTTTCCTCTTTGCCAGAATGGCTTGTGCCCTCTCTAAAGCTAAGATAGTACTGGAAAAAGCTATAAGGGTAATAGCTACTTCAGCTGACATCCCTCGAATTGCAAATCCTGATAATAAAAAAGATAGAAAATTAATTGGGGGAGGAAAAAGTTTAGCATACGTAAAGTAATGATAGATGTATACCGTGGGTCTTAACTTTCCAACCATGTTTGTTGGAAATTGACTTCCAAGTTCGTGCCTCCATAGGCACGACCTTCAAGATGGCGTCTACCCAAAAACGGAAGCTAGGAATGGGTTCCACATCTCCCATGGTTGCTATAAAAAAATAGAACGAGATTAAAAAAAATCAAAATAATGAAAACAGATACGGTAAGAAATATAATACTTACGTGCCATGTTCCATTTCTTAGGAAAGGAAATGTTTGATCCACCCACCAAATCAACTCTAGAAACACTTACAAATTGCGTGTACCAACCGCGGTCATTATTATCCTCGGGGTTTATCAAAACCCTCTTACCTCTTGCAGATAAGGTAAAAACGCCATTTATGAAATAGCCTGGGGTGATAAAGATGAATCAGATGAGGAAATGTAAAATCGACATATGTTTTGACCGACATATACCTCAAGCATGCCACAACCCTCCATACAAGTGGGCCAACTTGAGCCAAACAGATTTTGAAGAAATGACAAAAATAAAAAATATCCGGGTCAATGGCAGGAATAAATCCCAAAGTGAAGGGATAAATGTAAACGCAAGAAAAACCAGCTTTATAACAGGTTATTCTCTGGCTAGGCTTGAGGATGACTATGGGGGTATTATCTCTCCAACGACAATCTTTTCGAACAATTGGAATCAACGGTTCAGTAACTAAAGAAGAATATTTATCAGCTTTCTCTAATTTAATTACTTGTTCACGAAGGGATTCTTTGTCATGTTCAAAAGATAAACCCGACGGTACGATTTCTTCTACTGAAGGCTCTTGAAGAGGTTCAGAAGGTTATTTTCCTTTAGAAGAGGATTTATTATACAGAGAACCTCTAGAGAAGATGCTAGAACTTGAAAGGATGGTGGAACCAGAAGTACCACCACGCATCGACCCTGCGCCACGAAGGACACCTTTTATGCCTCTTCTATATCTAGTAGGAACGTTGGGAAACTGTCAGGTATTGGAACTCTTTTTGGGTTGGGATTTGAAGATGACATGGTGTGCAGAGTATAGACAGAAAAAGTGAGTTACAGACAAAATGAACTAGTACAAGAACGTTTGGTGAGAAGTTTGTGAAGAAGAAGACGAAGGAATAAGTTTATAAACTCAACCGTCGATAACTAGAATAATGATAAAAAGCCTATAATAAAGGTAACCATCACTTCGTGAATAGTAAAGTTAAAAGAGTCTCAGAAAAAGGCTGTAGAACCGCAAAACTAGTGAGGAAGTGACACGTATATGGTGCATTAAATAGAAGAGACAATTGAAGCATTGACGCTGACATAACATTAATTATGACAAAAATTCCCTTTTTAATGAGGATCCACTTTCCAAATATTTAATTGATAAATAAATGAGAAGTGGGAGGACTATCTATATTGGGAAAAAACTGAAATTATATTAAAGGTGACGTGGCATGACACGTGGATTGGTCAAAAGGTCAACATATAGTAGTTAATTGAGAAGAAGAACTCAAAATAAACACGAGGTGCAATTTAGATACGTATCTCGTACCTAAATGAAGCATTTAAGTCTGGGGATTCTTGAAGATTCAAAGGACAAGAATCTGGAGATAGAAAATACGGGAAACGAAAAGCGGTTTTAGACACGAGTCCCGTACCAATTCGAGTCATTTAAAGTCAACGGAACAAAAGGCATTAAACATATGAATCTGGAGACGAAAAGGAGTCCAAATTCAGTATTAAATATCTGATACGTTGGAGAATTGGCATTTAATATGAGTGATTGGGTAACGGCTTATTCAATGTCATTTATTACTCATATTGTCTAATTAAAGATTATGTTTCATTCTTTTACCTAGGACCAGCTATAAAATGAAGAAGTCTTATCATTTGTAGGCACACGAAAAATCATTGACATCATATTGGAATACAAATTTTTTTATTGCTTATTTCTATTCAAAGAAAGCCTATTATATTTTTCGGTCTCTTGATTAGCAGTAACTCTATTTTTCTCTTATTTTCTAATTTTAACTGAAATTCCATATTTTGGTTAAATAGCTGTGAAATACTAAAGTTTCTATATTCTTAATTAAATATTTTGAATTTGAGATATGGAATGAATTTTTTTTGTTAAGAAGTGCTTAAACCCCATTAGAAAATTTTGTGGCACAAATTTAAATTAGTTTGACCATTGGATTCCGAACATCAGATAATTAAACCAAAAAAAAGAATCAAAAGGAAAAAACTCCTGCCTCGACATTTCAAGTGAACCGAATTTTGAAACAAAAATCATGAACCTCATCGCATGCACCATAGTCATAAATCATAATTCATAGCTAACCATACCTTATAGGGCAATGACCGTTAAACACTCAAATTCAAACACCAATAGAGAAAAAGGAAAGGGTTCAGTGGAATTATTAGCTGTTGCTTCCTCTTTTTAGTCATGAATTTCTGGCAAGAGTAAATCCCTTTTCCTTTTATCCGGGAAATATTATTAAAAAACTTACCACTAAAAATATTATTACCATAAACATTTAATAAATCAGTATTTAGAATATATATATATATCTGAAGAGGAGCTTTTAATGGCATTGGTCGAACAGTGAGCCTTGTGATAACACATGGCTGACACAAAGAACAATTTTCTATTACTGTAAAAGTTCTATAATATTATTTCTTGTATTTTAAAAAGTAAAAATTCTTAAAAAGAGGAAACAGTGACATGCTTGTGCCAGAAGATGTTTACAACGAAAGGTAGTGTAGTGTAGTTGGACTTTTCTGCAACCAAACACGTATAGCCACATAGATAGTTACCTTTTATTAAATTAAATTATAATTTATTAAGAAATTACATGACTCCTTGTTCATCCATTTTATTTTATGTGACGCTTTCGTAGTTTAGTTAAGGTAAAAATTTAGTCGCATATTATTTTACACTAAAAAGACATATATTTTATAATATAACCATGTTTAAATGATTAGTATTCTGATTTTAAATTTTATCTGCTACAGTTAAATTGTATTGTTTGATCTAAACACCAAACACAAGTATATAGTAACCTTTTTAATCTAGTCTAATGTAATGTTTCCATTTAAATTATAAAATCTTAGACCATTGAGCTGTTTAGGGACATAAAATCAATATCATAATTAAACGAATTTAATACGCGTTCCCAAGACCTTGGCACGAATCTCTCACAATTTCAATTTTGATTCACATGGTGTGTATCTCCATGTTACGATTTATTATTATTATTATTATTATTATTATTATTATTATTATTATTATTATCTTCCAACAAAAAATAATTGTGGATGTCAAGGTATTAGATTAAGTCTCATGAAAGACGTAATAGGACCTCATAATTCAATTTTTTTTATTTCGTTTAGGAAGTTAGGAAAAAAAAAACGTGGAAAAGAAAGAATATGCATGAAGATAAGCCTTTAATTTAATTAAGAGGCTTCTTTTGAACTTTTGTAGAAAGTTGCGTCTGCTGCCTTCTAATGCCAGCAACATACACCAAATATGAAATAATTCAATTCTAGTAGAAAAAGGAGAAGAAATAATAGACATGTACAATACGTCCCGAAAAGAAAATTAAAATTAATTATATCTTCATTTTTTTAGTACACTTATTTATAGCTTCAAATTTCAATACATATATATACTGTATAATAAAGTGATAAAAGCTACACCTAATAAACAGCTGTTAGTCTTAAAAAGCAAATTGATATAGCTTCAAGCTTCTACAAAGTGCAGAAGGATATAATACATTTCTTAAATAATAATTAATCGGAGCTTAATTAAAACAATATTTTAAAATATGTGAAAATGTACGAAAGATAAACGGGATATGTTAGAAAGATAAATAATTTGTTGTGAGAAGTAGTACAAGTGTTGTAGTGAAAAAAAGAGCTGATATTGAATATGTCATTAGTTTCTCATGCCCTAAAGTTTAATCGTTTGTTCTATCATCGATCTTTCCTGTTTAATTAAAAATTATTGTTATTCTTTACGATTGTTGATACCAAAAAGATTCAAAGTTGTATATTGTTATTCATTAAAACTTTGGTCAATTTATTCTTCGTTGTTAGCAAATCATTTTGTATTTGCTCTTTTTATTAATGGAGGTCCAACACGAAATAGCCGGACTTTACATATCCATATTCAAATATACTTGTTAATCAGGCCGGGCTGATCCATTTTCAGTCCGGTTCGGCTCAGGCCAGTCCGGCACTATAGCATATAGCGCGGGTTGGGGCGGGTTAGACGGGGAGTGGATTTTAGACGAATACATTTTGGATACCGGTGCATCAGAACCCGCAATGCCTGCTAACCTATTAACGGGTTGTCAGTCCGTTAATGGGATAAATTTTTTTTTTTTAATTTGTGTACCGTTGCTAATAAAATTTAATTTAAAAAAAATTAGCACAGCCTGCCCGAGCTTATCCCGAACCCGGATGGGCCCACAAAAATCCGCAAATTTCCAACCCGCTATCAGCCCGGTATCCCTAGCCAGCTAACCAACCCGGTATCCCTAGCCCGCTAACCAACCCGGTCTGTTAACAAACGGGTTAATTTTTTTTTGTTCAGCCCACCTAGCCTGTTCGTTAAACACCTCTAATTCTTTGATAAGAAAGGCCCAAATTTACCTCTAACTTTTTACTATAATTTAAAAGGAAAACGAAGTCTTATTAGCAGCAACAATAACAATAATAACAAAAAAAAAAAAAGGAGGAAAAATTAAACAAATTTGCTCTTATCAGATAGGTAAAAGTATTATAGCCCAAATAATTGTGAATAGACAAGATAGGGAAGAAGGTAGCTGGTCCAAATTGGCAACTTTAGCTTTTCTAGTTCATTTTTCTCTCACGTTCTTTTGTTCTCCGTCGGCTTAATATTATTTTAAAATGAAAAAGACAGGAATATAGTAATAGATAATATTCCAAATAAGTAACATATAAAATAATCTTAAAGAAGCTGGAGCCTTGAACTTGGTAGCAACTGGTTGGTTTTGGGAAATAACAAGGCAGAAAATAGAGCCATTAATTATTCTCCAAGTGGAATGAGATCAGAGCTTCTTTATTATAGAAATTATATTATTGGCAATGTATAAAGCTAATTAAAGATAAAGCTTTTAATAACAAATCAATAAAAAGTTCCCACCAGGTTGGCTGCGCGTGTCTTCAATTTCTTAAGTTTATTTCACTTCACCACATCTTTTTTAATCAATACTTCAATCAATAATTCCTTTTTCAAACCTGCTTTAAAATACTCTTTTTAAGCGGATAGTCGATCAAAAATAATTTTTTTACCTCCACAAGATAAGAATAAGGTCTATGTATACACTATTTTTTCAAACCTTCTCCCCTTGGAATACAATGGATATGCTGTTGTACTTCAATTTGTTCCAAAGAATTTGGTTTTCTAATGTTCGGAACCTTTATTGAAATCCCGATTAATTTGAATTACGCGACATAAGATCTGTTTATAAGGGAAAGTGCTTATGACCAGAAATTTTTTCATTCTCAATACTCAAAATGGAGACCTCTAATTAAGAATATAGAGATTCTATTCCTCCACCATAATCTTTCATAGTCAAAAGATCTTGATCTACTCTCTCCTTTGAAAAGAGGTTAAAAAGAAAAAGGCAAGGTGTTCAAAGTATGAAAATCATATACTTTTCATAATTACAAATTAAATATACTTGAATAATCAAATTAGAAGTAGTATTATATAATAAATAAAATGTGCTAAATATGTTAACAAGTTATAGTTACTCCCATCATTTCAATTTATATGAAAAACTTTTCAAACTAGTCCGTTTTAAAATAGTGATATATTTTTATATTTGAAAATAATTTAACTTTAATTTTGATTTGACATATTTTATCCTCAATCATAAGCTTTTATAGCTATACAAAGATTATGGTCTCACAAGATTTTTCAAAAGTGTGAGAAAGGGTGGTTGAAGCAAGGGCGAGGAAGGCGGTGTCTATTTCCGATAACCAGTTCGGATCCATGCCAGGTCGTTCTACTACAGAAGCTATACACATTGTTCGGGTTGGTGAAAATATATAGAGAGAGGAAGAAGGATCTGCACATAGTATTTATTGATCTGGAGAAAGCATATGACAAAGTTCCTAGAGAAGTTCTCTGGAGATGCTTGGAGGCAAAAGGTGTGTCGGTACCGTACAATATGGAGATCAAGGACATATAAGATGGGGCTAAGACTCGAGTTAGGACAGTAGGTGGAGACTCTAAATATTTCCGGTTGTAATAGAATTTCGAATAAAAAAAAAGAGATCTTTTTTTCCCCAACGACAAAGGAACTTGCGGGCGGGGCATTTTTGGGAATGGGGTTACACCAAGGTTCTGCACTCAGTCCGTTCTTATTTGCCTTGGTGATGGACATGTTAACACACTATATTCAAGGGGAGGTTCCATGGTGCATGCTATTCACCGATGACATAGTTCTAACTGATGAGTTGCAGGAGGGTCTTAACGAGAGGCTAGAGGTATGGTGACAAGCTCTTGAGTCTAAGGGTTTCAAGTTGAGTAGGAGTGTAAGTTCAGCGCTGAGCCGGGGGAAGTGGGTGTGGATGTGAGACTTGAATCACAGGTCATTCCAAGTAGAGGAAGCTTCAAGTACCTTGGGTCGATTATCCTGGGGGGAGAGGAGAACGACGAGGATGTCACGCATCGTATTGGGGTAGGATGGATGAAGTAGATGTTAGCATCTGGAGTCTTGTGTGACAAGAGAGTGCCACCGATTCTTAAAGGTAAGCTCTATAAAGCGATAGTTCGACCGGCAATAATGTATGGGACTGAGTATTGGCTTGTTAAGAACTCACATACCCAGAAAATGAGAGTATCAGAAATAAGGATGTTGAGGTGGATGTGCGTGCACACTAGGATGGATAAGAATATGAATGATGATATTCGGGAGAAGGTGCACGTTACTCTCATTGATGACAAGATGCGGGAAGCGAGGCTCAGATGGTTCGGGCATGTTCAGAGGAGAAGTCTAGATGCTCCGGAAAGGAGGTGCGAACAGTTAGTTATGGAGGGGATAAGAAGAGGTAAATGGCGGCCTAAGAAGTATTGGTGAGAGGTGATCAGACATGATATGACGAGGCTTCAAATTTTTGAGGACATGACACTTGATAGGAAGTTGTAGAGGTCGAGTATTAAGGTTGTAGGTTAGGAGGTAGTTGAGTCTTGCCTTACTTATACCTTTGCGAGA